>JANRFK010001234.1:104971766-104992706 GCA_030068395.1 Apalone spinifera
GGGGCTTGGCCTGCTCCACCTACCCGGTGCTCCTGCTAAGGTCCGGGGTTTGAGTGCAGGGCTTGCTATGCTCTACCCGTCTGGCGCTTCAGCCACAGAGACGGGTCCAGGATTTGTCCTGCTCCTCCTGCCTAGTACTTTTGCAGGAGAAAGCCGCTAGCGGGCCCCATGCTGCTTTCTTTACCTTAAGGGTACGTAGCCACGAAGACTCACAGCTCCGATTGGCTTTGGTTCGCCGCTCCCAGCCAAGGGGAACCATGGCTGGCTTTTTAAAGCTCTGTTCTTCTGGAGTTGGCCCCACCCCCTTGTCAAGGTTTTCTAGAGGAGCTGAGGATTAAAGGACAGCAAGCTAGAGCCTGGTTAGGTAGCTGAGAGTCCTGACTTGCCTCATTGCCCTTACTCACATGTAGCTCTGATTCTCAAAGGTGAGCATTTTCTTCAACAACATGAGTTCCAGGATGGGTATGTTTTTAACAGTGCTTTTGATCCCATCATAAACATGTACCTATTTTGTTCATATAAGCCAAATGTTTTACAAAGCTACGTTTGCAGGAAGTGATTTTCATTTACTCCAGTTCCTACATGATCCCGTATTGTACAGAAGATCCTCAAACTGCTTCTCCTTTGTTTTGTTTACTTTGTCAACAACTAAAAACAAGTTGGCTTTTCTTTTTGCACCAAGTCATAAAGCAATTATTATGATGACCCTGCAATCAGGGTTTTTGTTTGTTTGTTTTTACTGCCTTGCAGTGTATTTCAAAAGCTTCTTGTTCTGACAACAAGCAATTATACAGATGGCCATCAATAAGAGAGAAAAATGTGATCTTCCAACTGGGAGGTGCTGAAGGCTTCACAATAGACAACAAGCTTTTGTCTTGTTGGTATAGATTTTCTAAGCTTAAAAATGTTGCAGGCCAGATCTAATCAAATAAAAGTTAGTGAAGGTATTGCAAAGTATTAAAAAGTCTGCCAGATTGAACTTTCCATTCACAAGCAGTAAAATGTGATTTCAATAGAATACAAAGTTCATCCTTCAATTCAAAACAATATTCAAAACCTAAAACAATTTTACACACTAGTTACACAAAGCTCCTACTTTAAAGAAATATGGTGAGTGAAACACTACACTTTCTGCAGCTTACAAATACAGTACAGTTAAACGTTTTCCCTACTTTTTTCCTGATATTGTTACCACCTGTGCTTAGTATTCCAAATATCAAAAGCACTCACATTTTAAAAAACTGACTTCCCTTCCTTTAGAAGTACTTGGTCTTTAATTTTGGTGGGAAAGAATGAGCTGGAATTAAAATATTACACACATATTTTAAAAACAGGTCCAACCGTGAACCATTGGCATACAGAAAGTTTATACAACATCTTGGTGTGTATTTTCAGTTTAATGGGCCTTTGTTCCTACAGAATTATTCTCAATGTCTTTTTCAACAATACTGCCTTAACTTCCTATTGCTCATTAAAACTAATACTGATGCATCATTTTGGAGCTTTTAAATCCATATATTTCTTAGTATCTATAGTATCCCATACTAAACAAGCCACAAATATACAGATATTAAATACAAATGCACCCTCACACCCTCTTCTATCACTGCTGTGGCATATTTCATTTTATCCTCAGCTATTATTTAGAACTAAATCCAGGAGAATGTCGAGTAAGTCACACTAGATGATCATGATGGACCTTCTGACCTTAAAATCTATGAGAAAAAGAAAATCTTACTGGGGAGAGGGGGGAGAAGGGGAACTAAACAATTGTATTAGTTTAGATGCATAAAAAGATCGGAAACTTATCTGCTGTAATTCAAACAGTTGCTATAATTCAAACTGCCCTATGCAAGCATAGTCTGGCTCTGGACAAGTAGAAAAAGAACTCTCTCGATAACTTTAAATATAAATATTTCTATTTGAAAATATAAAAAAACCCACATGAATAGTGTAATTAGGGTTTAACTTTCATTTTAGTTCCCTGTAGAATATATCCTCTCTATGCCTTGTTTTTCAGTTTGCAATATGTTTAGAGGTTTGTATTATAAGCTTCAAAAATAAATTGGAGGTCAAATACCCTTTCTGAGGGAGAATAAAAAAAAAAATCGAAATCTGGCTTACACAGAGCTCTTCTTCTGGTCTGGGAAATTTACTCAGCATGTCACCACTAAATACAAGGTGGAACCGCTTGTTTGGCATAAAATACTTAACAGCACATTTTGCATTTGTTGTTGTGGCAGGATCTGATGTAGTTTTGAGTTGGGGCGACCTGGTCTGTAGACAGGTTGCTTATGATGCAGAGCTTGGAAAAGTCAGGAGGGAAGAGAGGGAGTTTACTGAGGCCAGAAGAGGGCATTCACACACAAAAAAATATTTCATGATGAGATTCCCCATCAAATGTGGGTTATTGTTGTTTGAGGATAACCCATAGTGGTTCCAGCGTGGGGAGGCTGAGGACAATCAAGTGTGTGGTCCAGAGGGATGATTTATTTCTGTATTGAAGCAGGTTCTCTCAGCGTATTTGGGTGGCCTATTCCATGATGCAATCTATTTCTCTGGTGGATAGTCCTTGTTCGGTGAAGACAGTTTTGAGTGTGTTAAGGTATATGTCCTCAAAAAAGCTCTGTGTAAGACCTCAAAAAATGTGTCTAATAAAAAATGTTACACCTCCCAATTTGTCTCTCTAATTACCTGGGCTGACACAGCTACACCACCACCACTTGGGGACCTCAAATAATTATAATTGTAATGTATAAAATAAATCTGGATTAAAGCAATTTTATTTTGATTATATAAAAATTCTTAATGACTAAGCAGTTACCCATTATTTTAATTGATTGATACAATTGACTCGGGTACTAAGAGAATATTAAATGTAAAAGATATGTGCATTCAATTTTGTAACGTTAGCATTACATTTCCTATTCTTTTTTCCTTCTTGACACATTAACAGAATTATAATCCTAGTACAACCTGCTGCCAAATTAAAATAAAGATGCTTTTAAATAGCTCAGTTTGTGAGTCCATAGCATTTCATCTTCAGAATAATGAATGATTTCTCCCCATTTATTTTTGAGGGTTTTTTTGTTGTAATTGTGGTTTCTAGGCTTCACTCAAACACAAAATATTGTCTAGATACACAGAACGATGACTGAGTAGCTCCTTAAAAAGTCCAAATTCACTGGTAAATGTTTTAGCAATGTGAGATGATGGGGCTTGGGCTCCCATTCATGAAAACCAACTCCACTGTAGACATGCACAAGAGCAGGGAGAAGAAACAGATACAGTACACTTTTTATAGCTATCTCACTGAATATCACAGTAACTTAACACTGTATATAGCTCAGAATGACAGTCTTATGTTCTTCCACAATAGCTTTTAGGGAAATGAATTTGCAAACGAGTTTGTGTATAAAGTCCAGGAACAAAAAAGAGCTGGTTAAATTTTTGAAATGATTGTTTAAAAGGGTTTATAACATACTTACTTCCAGACTAGGGATGCAAAATCCCTGTTCCTCCATTAACCAGTTAAATATTAGGTTTAACCAATTGAGCAGGATCCCGTGGAGGGTGGGCGCTGCTGCCGGATAGAGTTAACCGGTTACCATAAGGGTGATGTTTACTGGGTAATGGGTTACCCATTCACATCCCTACTCCTGACACAACACAACATACACATTGATATATCCAAAATACATCTATTTATAAGTATACGTATCTGGCTTTTCAGTTCATCTCTAAAAATCTAGGGACCAAATCCAGAGTTTATATAAGCAGATATTGTTCTACTGAGTCCAATGGAGGTCTGAAATTTACCATTGCTATTATTTATTTATATTCTGGTAGTGTCCTGAGTTCACAACCAGATCAGAATCCCATTAAGTGAGGGTCTATACAAACATACATGGAGACATAGACCTTGTTTCCAAAGAGTTTGTGGTAAATATTCCTTTTAAAATTCTTTAAAATGAGTTTCAGCTATAAAAATGTGGGAATACAGGTTAAACCTCTCTAGTCCAGTGCCCTTGGGACCTGACCAGTGCCAAATCATATAATTTGCCAAATCACAGCAGGTCAGTGTTGTCTAGCAGCATTACCAACACTTCCACTGCTTACTGGGCTCTTAGAAAACATTTAGAGGCAGCACAGAACACGGAGAGCCAAGACTGGTGGCTCTAAACAAACGTTATGGGTCCCCGGGAAACTTGGCCACACCTATCATAAGTGGTACTTGGCCAATTAAAATCTTATCAGACCATGGATGTTGCCAGACCAGAGAATGCTGGACTAGAGAGGTTCAACCTGCACTAAAAGCAGCAAAAAATGCTGTATATGTTTGCTTTGTTACTATTCTATGTCAGCACAACCGTCCTATTCCCAAGTTTAAAAGCCAATTTAAATATGCAGTATTAGAGGACTCAGAGAAATTGACAGCACTCTATATATGACCTACAGCTATAAAAATAACAGCTACTCTCTCTCACTTGAGCATCTCATGAGTAGCGCATGAAACACATATTAGCCATTTTCTGTTGGTATACGAGATATTTTGCAATTTTGCTCATAAAACAGGTTAGCATAATTTCTCTTTGTAGTAACCCACATCAGCAACATTGCGAATCTTCTCAGTGACTACTGTATTTCTCTCTGTTTTTAAGCCAGCTAATTTATGCATGCTCCTCTGCTATCCATACAAAAACAAGCTGGGGAGAGGGAAGATAGTAAATGCCATAATTAGAAAGCATATAATTGATTAAATATACAGGTGATGTTACACAATTCTAAGAACCTTTCTTCATTCTCAGGTTTTAAAATTGCAAGCACAATTACAAATGCCATTTGGAAAGCAACCTTGGCACTGCTTAGATGGCCAGCACTGGCATATATTTTATTGCATCCTCCGTAAATAAAAATAATTAAACAATACGATTATCTTTCTTACGTAGATATGACTATTAGAAACTTTCAGGTACTATAGTTATTTCAGAATGTCTCACTGATCCAGTACTGATGCTAGTTTGAAGTCACCATGTTTGCACATACATCAGCTAGTGTAGCGAGATTTTGATAAATGCTGACAGACTGGGCATTCCACTCAACTCAATTCCCTTGTCTATGTAAGTCTTACTTTTCTCAAATGACACTTCTCAAATGTTCATGCCAATGCTTGGAACTGGGATCAGAGGTGATTTGCGTCTCTTGTGCAAAAGATGCTGTAAGTTTTTTATTTGGTTGGGGGCAGGATGTTGTTTTAGGGGTTTTTGCTTTTATTTGGAAAGATGCAGTGGATGGAAGGATCTTTCCTGTGCTCAACCAGGTTTATAAATGCAATAGAACTCTTGCTGCAAGGCAAGTGCAGAGGTTTTAATGCACTCGAGACTGACTCTTTCCTTGACTTCTCTCATATTCATTGGTAAGAAAAAGTAAGATTGCTCCTGTGAAGAGAGCTCAGATATATTTAATAGTCAGACTATAAGCAGATGAAGAAACTTATGATCCTGCCTGACAGCAGCTTGACATTTTTGGCTGATAGAGATTTCTAACTGAGGCTCTAAGGCTGTTTGTGACTTAACCTAGACAAAGAATTTGCAAATGGATAATTATTTATGGACTAGTGTCCTTCAGGCAGTCTGTAACAAAGTTATATGTAAACTTTCTCCACAGTCCACAGCTTACCACTATGCAGTATATATGTTCCCAATTTGTATACTGACTAATGGGAACAAAAAATATCAGATGTTAATTATTTGTACTATGGCTCCAACTGTCGTGCTAGGTTCTGCACCGACATACAGCAGTTGTCTAAATAGCACCAGCAAAGCTCAAAATGGGGGGGATTTGTAAAGCTGTCTACTGCACTGTGCTCTAAGGCTACGTCTAGACTACAAGCCTCTTTTGAAAGAGGCTTTTTCGAAAGAATCTTTCGAAAAAGCTTCTTTTGAAAGAGAGCATCTAGATTACAAGCAGATTTTTCAAAAAAGCAAACTGCTTTTTCGAAAGAGTCTAGATGCTCTTTCGAAAAAGCACAGTTTGCATTCAATAGCACCTTTTTTTGAAAGAGTACTTTTGAAAAAAAGACATTATTCCTTGTAAATTGAGGTTTACCGCGATCGAAAAACCTGCCGCGTTCTTTCAATTTACTTTCGAAAGAACGCAGCTGCAGTCTAGATGCAGGTGAAGTTTTTTCGAAAAAAGGCTACTTTTTTTTGAAAAACCCTATAGTATAGACACACCCTAACTGTCCCATATTAAACCTGGTACGTGGGCAAACAAAATCAGGGCCCTGTTAATACAAACTAGGGACCTGTTTGAACATACTGGAACACTTTTTACACCATAACCTCTCTGGTGCACTTTGTAAGCCATGTGGATGGTAAAAGATAGTTACTTCCCCAAAGAGCTTAGTTTATGACATAACAAGGGGGTGATACAAATGGGGAAGGGGTATAGAATAACCAGAATACAAATATGGTTTTTATAACTAGCTGTGCGCACAATTTAAAGACAGAGAATTCTGTTGTGTTTCAATTCAATCCCTTTGGCGAGTATATAAATTCATCTGAACTCTGCTCCAAATATAAAGTGATTAACTCTGAAATTATGTGCTGTGAATGTCAACTAACGTATTTATAGTATTTCTGTGCTGTATACCAATGCAGGCAAGTTAGGACTTCATGACTCCCTGCCCTGCGGTTTTATTTATTACTAGAAGATTTACCAGGTGTTATTCGGGTCCTTCAGAGCAGAGGGCTGGGAATTTGGGGGTTGCAGGAGTCAAGGCAGGGGGCTGAGAGGTGTGGGCAGCTCAGCCCAGGTGGTGCATGAGTCAGGGTAAGGAATAGAGGGACTCAAGGCAGGGAGTGAGGGGGATGATCAGGAAAGGGGGTTATGAGGTGTGGGGATGGCTCAGGGTAGGAGTGAGGGATTCTGGGTAAGGGGTTTGTAGGAGCAGGGTGTTCAGGGCAGGGGGTGAGGGAGTACAGGAGTCAAGACAGGAGACTAGAAGTGTAGCCTATAGGGCTAACCTGCTTGCTTGCCTATAGATATATACAGGGCTTGACAAGTCAATGAATTTACTCACCCATGGCGAGTAGATTTCAGCTGGTCGCCCCGTTCACTGACAGTGCGCGCATGAGCAATGCGGGGCTGGCACATGCGCAATGCGGGGCTGGAGAGTAGATTTCGCCACGGTTTATCAAGCCCTGGATATATACATTTATTATTTCCTTATGGTATTGATGGTTGGTTTATATTGGCAGTTTAGCTCTAACACAAGAGACTTACAGGCCACATCCTGTATGTTGAGCTAAAGCAAAGTTAGTATTTGTCTCTGGGACCTTTCACCCAGGTAGCACATTTAGCTCACATATCTTCAGGACCTTTCACCTAGACAGATGGTGGTATGATAAAGTGACTTTACATGGCATAGGGGCTTCCAAGAATACCCTCAAACTTAGCAGATACATCATTACATAGAATAACCTGAAACAACCAGTTGAGACCAGAACAAATAACTGAGTAGGACATAATAAATATGAAAGAAAACTGCAAAAGGCCCATGGTAACAAATTGACACATATGATAATCATTGAGATCAATGATATCCTGACCTATTGAAAAAGACATCACCGTTACTAAGGTGAGGAAATACAAATAAGGAGAAAAGGAAACATCCCCTACTGAATATGCATCAAACATAACATCAGCATAACATATAAAAGTAGCATCCCAGCATAGGGGCGATAGGAGAAGGAGATACCTGAATGATGGCCACTGCTGATGATGGGGAAGGCGAAGGTGAAGAGGAAGATGATGGCTAACACCTTGTGTTGCTCTAGAAGGAACGATTAGAGTATATGGTATGGAAATATAGATGTACCTTCCCTGTTTATCATATAAAACTGGGGTTTTTGTGACTGTGCTAAATGTATGAATAAACTATATTTGCAATTATACAAGTGTTCCTATAGCGTGAGTGTTGCATCTGTGCACATCTGGGTTCCCAACTATAGAATAACTGAATACTGGGCCTGATCCTGGGACAAAGAGCCTGTCAACCCTACAGGTGGTAACAGGAAATTCATAAGCAACCTTAGATCTGGAAACAGGAGGTCTGAGTGGTTCCCTGAGTCCTACTGGAAACATTGCTCCCTGGGACCAACCAGCTTAGGGCCAGTGCAGGTTGCACTGCTGGCTGGCAGCATTGTTCCCCAGGATTGAGGCGCTTGCTGCCCTCTTATGGTCATTTTGGAGTGTAACTGTCCCCTGTGCTTTCTCCCGCCCTGTGGTCATTCTGGAGTATAACTGTCCCTGCTATCAGAACCCTCCCTTTCTGTCTGATGAGAAACAATCAGATTCCAGGCACATCCTATTTTCCTGACACAACCAAGCCCTGGCCTTGCTTTCAATTATGAGACGAGGAAGCTGCATACCAAATTTGGTAGTCCTAACTTTTAACGTTTAGGAGGCGTTCTTGAACAGACAGACTCACAGATGGACACGTAGACAAAAACACACAAACTTTTTCAAATACATAGTATATTTCTACTGTACTAGCATCTTAGAAATCCCAGTGATGGGCCAGAGCTCAATTGTGGTAGACACTGAACAAACAGAGCATAAATTTGTTCTCTTTTGCTCATGTCTGCAATATAACTGCATAGTTAAGGGCAATCTTTACATTATTTGCAAAACCAAGAAAAACTAAAAGAAAGGTTACAAAGGTTACCTAGTTTAAAAACAAGCAGTAGGAATTTTGGCCACAGTCAAACAAGGAAGAAATCTGAAAACTAGTCAGTGATATTTAAAACAAAACAAAAAAAGAGTCTATTAATGAACATACCTAAGGGTGCATCTACACAGCAGCATTATTTCTGAGTAACAGCCGTTATTCCGAAATAACAATGTGAGCATCTACACAACAATTCCATTATTTCAAAATAAATTCAAAATAAAGGACAGCTTATTCCGACTTCTGTAAACCTCATTCCACGAGAAGTAAAGCCTATTCTGAAACCGCTATTTCGGAATAGCAATAGTAGCTCCTCCCCAGGGCCATTCAAAGTAATTACTCCCCAGTGCTCCTGAGGTAGTGTATCCACATTAGGGAAGCCTGCCTCTGACTAATTTTGAGTCCTGTAACGTAGACGTACTATTTTGAAATAAGCTATTTTGGAGTGTTTCTTCCAAAATAACTTATTTTGAAATAAGCAAGCAGTATAGACATACCCTAAATGTTTTAAGATACACAAGGTAGTGAATGTAATGATTGCTCTTCAATCTTGATGTGTTCAGAACTGCATGGAGACAAACCTGTCTTTGTATGTATATTTATACAGGACCATGCTGAGAACAAAGTTTTAAATAATGTCAGGGTAGTACTTATTAAAGTTAAAAATTACAGTGGATTTTCCTGCTGCATTTGTCAACTGGAATTAAATTACGATCCTACCAGAGAAATAGAAGCTGAGTGGGTTAGTACGGTTGTTTTCAGCTCTAGGGTGCATCTATACAGTACCCTTAGCTTAAAATAAGCTACACAATTTGAGCTATGCAAATGGTGTAGCTTATTTAGAGTTCATTTTGAAATAGAGCACTATTCCAAAATGTTCCTTAATCCTCGTGGAACAAGGTTTACAGGAACATTGAAATAGCATGTCCATTATTTCAAAAGATACGTTAAAATGTGTGTAACTAGAGTGTGTCCCTTACCTCCATGTTAAATCTTTGGTCACACGTGTTATTCTCCTCACCTTCTATCATTGTCCCTTAAGAACATAAGAATGGCCATACTGGGTCAGACCAAAGGTCCATCCAGCCCAGTACCCTATCTGCCGACAATGGCCAATGCCAGATGTCCTAAAGGAGTGAATCAAACAGGTAATGATCATGCGATCTCTTTCTTGCCATCCATCTCCACCCTCTGACAAACAGAGGCTAGGGACACCATTCCTTACTCATACTGGCTAATAGCCATTTATGGACTTAACCTCCGTGAATTTATCTAGTTCTCTTTTAAACCCTGTTATAGTCCTAGCCTTCACAACCTCCTCAGGCAAGGAGTTCCACAGATTTACTATGCTCTGTGTGAAGAAGAACTTCCTTTTATTTGTTTTAAACCTCCTGCCCATTAGTTTCATTTGGTGGCCCCTAGTTCTTATGTTATGGGAACAAGTAAATAACTTTTCCTTATTCACTTTCTCCACACCACTCTTGATTTTATGGACATCCATCATATCCCCCCTTAGTCTCCTTTTTTCCAAGCTGAAACGTCCCAGTCCCTTTAATCTGTCTTCATATGGGACCCGTTCCAAACCCCTAATCATTTTAGTTGCCCTTCTCTGAACCTTTTCTAATGCCAGTATATCTTTTTTGAGATGAGGAGACCACATCTGTACACAGTATTCAATATGTGGGCAAACCGTGGATTTATAAGGGCAATAAGATATTCTCTATCTTATTCTCTATCCCTTTTTTTTTTTTTTAATGATTCCTAACATCCGGTTTACTTTTTTGACTGCCACTGCACACTGCATGGATGTCTTCAGAGAACTATCCATGATGACTCTAAGATCTTTTCCCTGATTAGTTGTAGCTAAATTAGCCCCCATCATATTATATGTATAGTTGGGGTTATTTTTTCCAATGTTCATTACTTTACTTTTATCATCATTACATTTCATTTGCTATTTTGTTGCCCAGTTGCTTAGTCTGGTGAGATCTGTTTGAAGTTCTTCACAGTCTGCTTTAACTACCTTGAGCAGTTAGTATCGTCTGCAAACTTTTCCACCTCACTGTTTATCCCTTTCTCCAGATCATTTATGAATAGGTTGAATAGAACTGGTGCTAGGACTGACCCTTGGGGAACACCACTAGTTACCCCTCTGCATTCTGAAAATTTACCATTTATTCTTACCTTTTGTTTCCTGCCTTTTAACCAGTTCTCAGTCCATGAAAGTATCTTCCCTCTTATCCCATGACAACTTAATTTACCTAAGAGCCTTTGGTGAGGGATCTTGTCAAAGGCTTTCTGGAAATCTAAGTACAGTATATCTACTGGATCCCCCTCGTCCACATGTTTGTTGACCCCTTCAAAGAGCACTAATAGATTAGTAAAACATGATTTCCCTTTACAGAAACCATGTTGACTTTTGCCCAACAAATTATGTTCTTCTACGTGTCTGACAATTTTATTCTTTACTATTGTTTCAACTAATTTGCCCCGTACTGACATTAGACTTACCAGTCTGTAATTGCCGGGATCGCCTCTAGAGCCCTTTTTAAATATTGGCATTACATTAGCTATCTTCCAGACACTGGGTACAGAAGCTGATTGAAAGGACAGATTACAAACCATAGTTGTTAGTTCCGCAATTTCACATTTGAGTTCTTTCAGAACTCTTGGGTGAATGCCATCTGGTCCCGGTGACTTGTTACTGTTAAGTTTAATCAATTAATTCTAAAACCTCCTCTAATGACACTTCAATCTGTGACAAGTCCTCAGATTTGTCACCAACAAAGGATGGGTCAGGTTTGGGAATCTCCCTAACATCCTCAGCCATGAAGACTGAAGCAAAGAATTCATTTAGTTTCTCCGCAATTACTTTATTGTCTTTAAGTACTCCTTTTGTATCTCGATTGTCCCACTGGTTGTTTAGCAGGCTTCCTGCTTCTGATGTACTTAAAAAACATTTTATTATCTTTTGAGTTTTTGGCTAGCTGTTCTTCAAACTTCTTTTTGGCTTTTCTTATTACATTTTTACACTTAATTTGGCAGTGTTTATGCTCCTTTCTATTTACCTCACTAGGATCTGACTTCCACTTTTTAAAGGATGTCTTTTTATCTCTCACACTTTCTTCTACATGATTGTTAAGCCATGATGGCTCTTTTTTAGTTCTTCTATTACGTTTTTTAATTTGGGGGTATACATTTAAGTTGGGTCTCTATTATGGCGTCTTTGAAAAGTGTCCATGAAGCTTGCAGGGATTTTACTTTAGTCACTGTACCTTTTAATTTCTGTTTAACTAGCCTCCTCATTTTTGCATTTAAATGCCACAGTGTTTGGGCTGCTGAGGTGTTCATCCCACTACATGAATGTTAAATGTTATTATATTATGGTCACTATTTCCAAGCGGTCCTGTTATAATTACCTCTTGGACCAGATCCTGCACGTTACTCAGGACTAAATTGAGAATTGCCTCTCCCCTTGTGGGTTCCTGTACCAGCTGCTCCAAGAAGCAGTCATTTAAAGTATCAAGAAATTTTGTCTCTGCATCTCGTCCTGAGGTGACATGTACCTAGTCAATATGGAGATAGTTGAAATCCCCCACTATTATTGATTTCTTTATTTTGATAGCATTTCATAGTCACTATTACTGTTCTGGTCAGGTGGTCAATAATAGATCCCTACTGTTATATTCTTATTAGAACAGGGAATTACTATCCATAGCGATCCTGTGGAACATGTTGATTCATTTAAGATTTTTACTTCATTTGATTCTTAATTTTCTTTCACATATAGTGCCACTTCCCCACCCGCACGACCTGTTCTGTCCTTTCGATTTATTTTGTACCCAGGAATGATTGTGTCCCATTGATTGTCCTCACTCCACCAGCTTTCTGTGATGCCTATTATATCAGTATCCTCCTTTAACACGAGGCACTCTAGTTCACCCACCTTATTTTTTAGATTTCTAGCATTTGTGTACAAGCACTTTAAAAACTTATCACTGTTTGTTTGTCTGCCTTTTTCTGATGTGTCAGATTCTTTTTGTGTGCATGCAAATCTCTGCTGCTGCCTGACTGCATACTTCTGGTTCCAAATGAGATGTGTGGTTGACCAGTCAGTTTGTGACACTGGTGTTCACAATGTTGAAGTTCTAGAAGCTAGCTAAAACACAAATAGAGTACTGTGATTAAATGTAAATTACTGAAAAAACGGGGAAACTTTTAAAAAGATTGGACAAAGTAATGAAATTGTTTCTGTACTTGTTTAATTTAAACGTTTAAAAGCATCATTTTTCTTCTGCATAGTAGTTTCAAAACTGTATTAAATCAATATTCACTTGATTTCAGAGATTTGAACATTTCAGAGTTACAAACAACTTTCATTCCCATGGAGTTCATAACCCCACCATGTCTTTCTTAAATGGTGGCAACAAGAACTGCATGCAGTTATTGCAGGTGAAGTTATATGAAAGATACGGAGGAGAGAATACCATATTGACTTAGCATAGTTTAGCTAAAACCTAAGAAATTTTGGTTTTAGCTTTCTCATTCACTCCTTGGGTATTCTGCATAGTTTCCAGTTCCACCAGTCAGCTCTTAGCCCTACTAGTCCTATTTGGCTGATTGACTCTTTAGGAATTGACAGAATTGCTTAAAATGAACTCTAGATTAGCTCCTTTTGTATTAGACAGAGGTAGAAAACCAAGTCCTAAGTTCTGAACAACTCCTCACTTGGAAAACTTTTGATCTCGCTGAAAATCTTGTGGCTAGCATATCTAATCTATAGTGGGTCAAAAGAAAATCTTAAATATCAATGTCATCAGTCTTTGTTACACAGCCCTTTTATCCCTTGGATACATCTAAGTATCTCCCACTGACTTCAGAAGAAATTCTAGTTGCATAGTCAAGGGTGTAATTGGCCCTTTAACCCTAACTTTTGTGGGTGAGCTTTTAGTGTTCATAAAAATCAGACAGTAGGGAGCATTAAAACAATGTGTAATACACAGAGACCAAAGTCTGTCTAGCTCGAGAAAGGCCTCTTAGCTTCAGCATGCAGTCTCAACCTTGTATCTCTTCAGCAGTCAGTGAGAACTGTGCCAAATTGTCTGGGCTTTGTGGGTATGAGACTCCAGGGGTGCATCTAGTCGTTGGTACTATTTTGGGATATTTCTGGTATCTCAAAATAGCATTTTCCATGTCTCAACAGCGCACCCGTTATTTCGAAATCTCTTTTGTTTACCCAGTCTGTCAGCATTTATCAAAATCTTGCTACACAAGCTGATGTATGTGCAATGAAAAAACAATAATTTGAGTCTCACAAGACAGTAAAAGGACAAGTCACTGAAGAAAGCCAAGTTAAGCTATTCAGAAAAAGTCTTAATAGGAGACTGAAAAAGGAGACTAGTTAAGGTACTGGAGAGGATAGGTTTAGTAGTCAGTATATATTTATAATGCAAGAATAAAGATTGATTTAAATCATGCATATCTGTTGCTATCTTTAAGTATATTTAATAAATGGGCACATGCTTTCCAATACCTGTATCTAAAAGTCTTAAATAACACGCCTACAAAGTTCAAATAAATCCCTCAGATAAATGTTTATCTAGTATCACCCAAACTTTGGCTTAAAAATGAGCACAATGGTAATTATCCAGGAGCCAGAAAGGGCCATTTGCATGAGGATGGATTATCAGGCTGGGACTACCCTACACATTCTTTCAAACCACTCTCCCATATTAAAGATGATCCTTGAACCTCTCGTAGATCTCTGTATGCTGCATTTACCCTGCAGGCTACACTTCAGTTCTGCTGCAGCAAGTCAAAATGCTCACGTCTAAATGTAAAACATCAAAACATGACCTATGGCACTTCTTGTATCATAAACAATCATTCTTTGATGCTCAAATGCTGATCTTTATGACTCTAGGCAACGCTGACTGTCCAGTGACAGGTCAGAAAATATCACCTAACAGATCTGACCACAAAAATGCAACAAATAACCTCTCATGTTATGACTTGTCATATATCCAAGCTATAAACATTCCTAAGAAAAGCTCCTCTGGGTGCTTTGAAAAAGCTTTGATTTAACAAGCATTTCAGTACTTCCAGAAAGAGATATACAAGTTGAACCTCTCTAGTCTGGCACTCTCTGGTTCGGCAACATCCATGGTCTGTCATGTTTTAGTTAGCCAAGGGTGGGTAAAATTCAACAATTTTTTTTAATCAAAATAAATTGGGTTTTTTGATAAAATGTTTTTTTGGGGAAAAAAACCCATGTAAAGACCGTTTTAATTAAGATACATAATACCTCAGCTATCTCATCATGGAATAGAGATTATAAATTCTAATCTATGTAATGTTTAAGAAAAGTTTTGAAATGGGCTCCAATAGTTCATGGAACAGAGACCCACTCTTATGGGGTTCCAGAGGCTTCTGTACAGATTCTTTCAGTTAATCTTTTTATCTACCCAATATGAGACAGTGCTCAGTCTAGAAAACACCATCAGAGATAATTAGTTTTGCACTTCTTAAACCGTGGAGTTGTGTCTCCAGAGCTAACATGCTTGTTAACAGCAAAAAAAGTTTAGATATATAAATAATATAGAGGTGAGCAATCAGGGGCAGATGACCATTTTGCGGGGCTCAGGGCAGCACAATTTTCTGGGGCCCCCCTTTGCCACGGCGCATGTGCGGTGCCTCCACATGCCCGGGGCTTTTTGAAGCGCGGGGCCCGGGGCAGCCGCCCCGCTTTCCCTGCCCTATATCCGCCCGTGAGAAATAACAGTCTTTGACTCTATTGTCCCTCTGCAAATTTGAGTACACAACCTCAATCCCTTACCTCTCTCTAAAGCAGTGGTCCCCAGCGCAGTGCCCGCGGGTGCCTTGGCGCCCGCCAGGCCATTTCTGTGCGCCCGCCGAGTGATCAGGGCCGGGCCCACCCCCGGGTGCCCGGCGCTTGAATGGCCCCACCCCCAGGCAGCCCCAAAAGGTTGGGGAACACTGCTCTAAAGGTATGCCTGCACTGCGGCAATATTTTGGGATACTTTCAGTATCCCAAAATAGCTAGTGCGTGTCTTAACAGCACACCCATTATTTCACAATATCTTTCGAAATAACAGGCGAACTATTCTGACCTCCCTGCAAACCTCGTTCCACGAGGATTATGGGACATTTTGGAATAGCAGTTTATTTTGAAATTTGGCACTGTGTAGACAGCACCAAATTACGAAATAAGCTATTTCTAAATACACTTGAAATAAGCTACGTAATTTGCATAAAGCAAATTGCATAGCTTATTTTGAGCTAAGGGTGCTGTGTAGACACACCCTAAAAGTGCAAAGTTTCAAAGAGTTCAATGAAGCCAAAGTTTTAAGTTTCTCACGTTGACCTGGCTGACATTTTTTGAATGAAAATTAAATTGACGATTTTATTTAATTATTTTAATTAAAAACAATTTTAACAAAAACTAACCTGATTTTAAAAAACTTGAATGTTGAACTAAATTCAAAAATTTGTTTTGTTAAAATATTATGTTTGCTGTTGATGAAAAAATCCACAATGTTGTTTTAGTTAAATAAAACAATGTAAACATCTGTGTGATGATGTTTTCCTCCTAATACCAACATGGGAAGAACATTCTGCAAATATTAATGGTTATTTGGTTGAATTGGAGATAGCGCACCTCCCAGTGACTTCATAAATATCTGCTGCAATTACCTTTGGTAAATGAATTAACCAAACAATCATTCATTTTCTGATATAGCTATAAAACAAATCTGAAAAGTTTCTAAAATAAATCATTTAAAAATGTATAATGTGTAACTTCTAAAAATGAAATCAACATATAGCCCTGAGTTGTGAAGAATATGTATTAAGATGATGACAACAAGAATGCACTTATGTAGAAATAAGAATGCACTTTCATGATTAAATCAAGTCTTCCTGACTAATAATTTAAATTAAATTGATTTAAATCAAGTCCACCCTGGTTAGCCAGATGTCTACTTATCATGGGTGTGACCAAGTTTCCCGGGGTCCTGTAAAGTTTGTTTACTGCCACCGATTCTGGCGCTCAGTGTGTGCGCTGTTATTTAGTTCTCTCTCTAATTTACCCTTAATGCTTACTGCTGGTAATGCCGCTAAGCGTTAGCATGGTTTTTATGCTTTATATACTTATTTCCTGTGCAAGTACAATAAAAGCGTGCAACAACACTAACACTTCTGTGTTATGAAGAACTGATAAGCCTTAACTAGGCATAAGCTTATATAGGGTGCATCAGTATAGTCATGTATTTAGCAGCATTGTAAACACTGTTCCATTTATTTGCCTCCATGAAATAAAAAGAAACCTACTCACTACAATATTGACAGCCAATTCTTTGGTTCCGCATCCATCAGGTCCCAAGAGTGCTGGATTAGAGAGGGTCAATCTGTATCTGTTTTATTTCCCAAAATCCCACACCAGATAGGGAAATAGGGAAAGTCTGACTGTTTGGAGCTTTAGTTTACAATTACCTCCTGTAGAAAAGCAGTTATTGTCTTATCAGCAAGTACTGATGCAAAAAGCCTGATGCTTCTCCCACTGCTGTCTATGAAAAATTGTACTATTGTCTTTACTGGAAGCAAGACTGAGCTCCACACAAGAGACTGTAATTCTGAAAGAACTTTACCTTTTACCAAAGTTAAGCAATATATCTATGAGTGTCATCTTTTCAAAATGCTGTTATTGTAAGCCACAACTGATTACAGTAGAGCCTCACTATATCCTCACTATAGGAAATCTATGAAAAGTGACAGTTTTGCAAATTTGCAAGCAAGTTAACACTGCGAAGGCAAGAAGGAACACGTTTAGCTTAAATTATTTATACCACTTTATTAAGTATTAGTATTAAGTATTAAGTATTATGATGCATTCTATACAAATAATGAAGCCCCAAGACTCTGAGACCTCAGTGCTACATTTGAGGATAATAAAAGCTTCCCGCTTCTCAGAAAAGACACAAGTAGTAATTCTTCCGCTCTACTCTGCACTGATTAGGTCTCAACTGGAGTATTGTGGCCAGTTTTGAGCACCATGTTTCAGGAAAAATATGGGGGAAAAATGGAAAAAGTCCAGAAAAGAACAACAAAAATGATTAAATGTCTAGAAAACATGACCTATGAGGGAAGATTGAAAGAACTGGGTTTGTTTAGTTTAGAAAAGAGAAGACTGAGAGGGGACACGGTAACGGCTTTCAAGTACCTAAGAGTGTCACAAGGAAGAAGTCAAAAAATTATTTTCCTTAACCTCAGATAACAAGAAGGAGGAATGGGCTTAAATTGCAGGAAGAGAAGTTTAGGATGGACATTAGGATAAACTTCCTAACTGTCAGGGTAGTTAAGCACTGGACCGGACAAAGGCAGCCGCAACGATTGGACTGGGAGAGTGTGAAGTCTCTCTCCTCCATCCCCTCCAGGTGCACAGCGCAGAGAAGTACATGGAGCAGCCAGATGCTTTGAGCGGCCTGGGGCTGTGGTAGGCAAGGGGGCTGCATAAGTAAGCGCCTCGCAGACAGAGCCTGCAACTGGCATCCCACCCCTTCCTGTACCCCCTACTCCCTGTCCCCAGTCACCATCCCCTCCTGCCCCAGGTCACCACCCAATCCCTCTGCATGCCCCCCTACCCGTCAACCCCTTCCTGTGTCCCTTCCCTCAGGTCAGAATCCTCTCCTGCACCTATATCCCCTCACAGACCCCTTCACCTCAGGTCATAACTCCCTTCACCCAAGCTCCCTCTCAGACCCCCACAGCCTCTACCCTGAGCTCACTTCTGCACCCAACCTCCATCCCAGACCCCACACCCCCACTAGAGAAAGTGCAGCCCTTTAACCACTTACCAAAATCTTGGAATGATGCCCCATCAAAAATGATTGCCCATCCCTGGTCTATAACCTATTGGCTGTGTACAGTATGAGAACAGAGCAGGGACCTTTCCAGTTTACAAAGAGGTTGGGGGAAAGGCCACTTAGAATAAGGAGTCTTTCATCAGTATACTGTACTAGGGATGTAAGCGACTAGTCCCTTCCCCTCGCCGCACCTTGCAGCCTCTGCCAGAGGCAGCAAGGAGAGGGGAGCAGGAGCTGGTGTCGTGGGGAGCCAGCCTAAAAGCCAGTTCCCCCCAGCACTGTCTCCGCAGGGGGCATGGGAGGCAGCAGGGACTGAGCGCAAGCTGGCAATCAGCTGAATTCCCAGCTCATACCCAGTCCCAGAGGCTTCACCTCTGCTTTTCAAATATATTAAGAGCCTAATGGCTCTTAATGCTTTTTAAAAATGGAAGTGCAGCAGGGGGAAGGAAGAGGAGAGGACCAAGCATGAGCCAGGCCAGGTGATTCCCAGCTCGCACTGGGTCACCCCACTGTGCTCCAACCTTTTTACATTTAAGACAGGTGCGCCATAGGGGGACCCGGCCTGAGCCAGGAATCAGCTGGTCCAGCTTGCGCCAGGTCCCCCTCTCTGCACTTCAGCCTTTTAAATGTATTAAGAGCCTGCTTATCGACTAATCGATTAGTCCATTAATTGATTAAACTAAATTTAACATCCCTGTACTGTATCTACCAAACATAAGTATTGCATTAGACAAACATACAAAACTCTGGAAATTAAAATGTACAGTTGCTAGGAGAACCATACCTCACACACTGGCACTTATGAAATATTTTGTGCTTTTATGCTTTTCACAGATGACAGCAATGTAGTTGAATTATGGTTGCTGTGGAAACCAAATCTGATTTTTTTACTTCTGGTGTTAGCATCTCAACTGAAATCTTATATTAATGTGTATGTGTGGGTATATTCACACTTGCAGCTATTCTCTTAAAAGGTAAAGAAAGTCATAGCATGTTTCTGCTATAATCAGTTATTTAACTGTGTCATCATTGACTTAAAACCATAGCTTTCAGTGTACAGAGCTCCAAACACTCTTCTATGCACACAAGAAAGAAGAGAACAAAGTACTTGTATAATCTGTGCCTGAAAACATCCAATGTCTTCTAGAAACTGCAAGAGAGGATAGAGTAAAACACTATATCAAGCATATGCAGCAAAAGTAAGATTTATTGACAACCTTAATTTTGGCACCTCCTGACTTCTGAAGTGTTCAGTTTTTTATCCTTGGCATTCTAACCAATGGTTCTTTTGCGTTCTGTATGTGAGGGTATGTGTATGTATTATACACAGTCTTTAATTATCTTTTATTTATATGTATCATGGTCTGGCCAAAGGAACCCAGTCAGCCTCAGGTATGTAAGCACCCCCCAATTAGTACCGATAACAGAAAACTGCAGTATAGAAATGTCTGTTATGAAGTAATGTGGAGCCTTATCTAAGATAGATGAGCCTCATCCTGTGACCTTGATGGGAGATGGACTTCTTCTTGGTGGACTCAAGGGCCAAAGTAACCTCCAGGGCCAGTTTCCAATCCCCCATCCCCAAAAAACTGACATTATGTTATTCCATTGTAAATGTGTATGATTGGTTAACATATGGCCAGAGGAACTGACAAAAACAAACCCATACAAGCATCTGCATATTTTGGATTTACTGCTTTACATCTATTTTGCTAAGATGATCAGCAGGTATCAGACATGCTGACTCTATTAATACATTCCCTTCATAATATAATAAAATGTATTGTTTTGATAGACAATTCTAGAGTCACCCAACTTGTGTATTTATGCACCACATTTTAAAGTATTACTTTCACTCTACGACTGAACAAATCATAGGTCTGCAAAATTACAAAGAGACATAGGTCAGATTTTAGTACCTTGTATGACGATCCAGAGCTGTTTTAACAACATACCAGCAGTCTGATCAGGAAGATCTTCTCTCCAGTAATGAGGATAAAGTGTGGAAACTCACTCTGGCAAAGGAGGATAATCAGGCAAGACAAGAAATTTTGCAAAGAAAATCTTTAGGAATAGACAATTCAGGAAGAAGCTCAAGTTAAGTTTATGTTTATTGCTTTTAAGTTAAGAATAAAGGAAAGCAAGGAACATAATTCATGGATGCTAAGCCTGTGTGTCGAAAGCAATCCAGAATTCAAAGTTAAAAACTATCTGTTTTCTTTATAAATCATGTAGAAAGAAAGGAGTTCAAGTTTTTAATATCTCAAACTGCCAGTACAGTAAAACTCCATTGGTCCGGCATCTGATGGTCCGGCACTCCTGATG
>JANRFK010001234.1:105034223-105052705 GCA_030068395.1 Apalone spinifera
ACTGGCTTCCCACTACAGGGTGAAGCAGAGACAGATTATGAAGGGGACAATTTAGCTTTTATGTTTTAATAAGTGGAAAGATGAGTACTAAACTTAAAACTAATAGAAATGACTCTGGGTATTTTATATTCATTTAATTTCAGTGGAAATAATTTGGGTATTTTTGTTTGTATTGGGGAGTAGAGAGAGACATCAGTGTGTGGCTCCAAAACCAGAGGTGATTTTTTTTTTCTTCCTGATCTCTAGCTGAAATTTCATGAGAACAGTTTGTATAATTTCAGCAGTCTAAAATGCAAACTCAGTTTACCGTATTGATTTGGATGTGGACCTGAAATTTAGCCTGAACTTAATCTGGTTCCTACCACTATCTTCTGGGCCTGTATCTAATCATCATCTCTTTTTATTAACTTTTAATGAAGTTGTATTTGTTATAGAAAAACAAATACCGCCAGTGTGCACCTTGCTGTTATGAACTTTTTGGCTTTGTTAAATTTCTCAAACCTTCAGGTGTATTTGATTTTTTTTTTTTTTTTTTAATCTTCACTGTTCTTGGTTAAAGTGCCACGTGCCAGTTCAGCTTGTAAAATGAACAGATGTGTTATGAATAAAAAACAAATTCTACTTTGCAGAGGGTCATGGATTTTTGTATGAAACCTTTGGGATAAGGCCTCAGTTTTCTTGGCATGTCGATCCTTTTGGAGCTTCAGCTACAACACCTACTCTTTTTGCTCTGGCTGGATTCAATGCCCACCTTATCTCTCGTATTGACTATGATGAGAAGGATACCATGCAGAAAACCAAGGTAACCAATATTTGGCATGCAAGCTCCCTTTTGCAGCTTTATGTGAACTCAGACTTTAAGTGAAGCCTGTCTCTGATCTTAGCAAGAAAAAAAGTGTAGATTATTCTCATGTAAAGAAAAGGGGCTGTTTGTGAGACAATATTTGTGAGCCTCTGCTCTGTTAATAACTTTGTCGTGATTTATTGACAAAGGAATTTATTCTAATCTTAAAAACACACACAATAAATATTGGGCAGTAGAGAAGTCATAAGAGTGGTAACCTTGAGATTGCAACATAACGCTGTTAATTTAGATGACAATTCAGGCTTCAAGTGAGTCTTTCTTTTGCTCCTTTTTTTTTTAGAGATTGATTAAGTGCTTACTGATACTAAGAATATTTAGTTAAATGTATTAATGCTTGTAAAACTGTTGGATAGTTATTATGAACAAAAGTTGTGATAAAATATGCATGGGAACTTTGTAGATCGCTCACAAAATGAAGCCCTTCTGATCCAGTTCTGATCTTGAGCAAAAGCTCCCAGATGCACCAAATTTGTTTTTTATGATGCTGGGCCATAGTCCACCCTCAGCTACACAAAATGATCCCCCTGAAGTAAGGGCTTGCACACATGTACTGAAGGAAGAATCTTGCCAGATTACATGAAGGCTGGGTGAAATTCTGGCTTCAATGTTAAAACTCCCATTGACTTCACTAGACCAGGATTTTATCTCTTGGGCCTCTTCAATGGAAAACTCTCATTGATTATAGCAGGGCCTGCCCTGTCAGCCCAAATCTATTACATGTGCACAACTTCCATCGAAGCCAGTGGGAGTCGTGTTCATATAAAGGAGTGCAAAATTGAGTCCTAAAATGTCAGTCATCATAGTGCTCTATGTATCTGCAGGTTTGGTTTCATATGGTGATTTCTTTTTCTGTAGTATTTCTTTTTGTCTTTTCTAGAAACTTCAGTTTGTATGGAGGGGCTCTCCCTCCTTATCTGAAAATGATGAGATCTTCACTCATGTTATGGATCAGTACAGCTACTGCACCCCACCGCAAATACCCTTTTCAAACAGGTTTGAATGTTGCAGACTCTGCAGAAATACTGGTACTTCAGACCTATATTAGCATAACTACATCGCTCAGGGGTGTGAAAAATTCTACCTTCCTAACCCCTCATGCAAATAGTGCTTTGTCAAAAGGAGCCTCTCCTGTTAACATAGCTACATACATATCAGAGAGGTTGATAACACTGATGGGAGGACCTCTCCCCATCGGTGTAAGAACATCTTCACTTAAGTGCTGTAGTGGCACAGCTGCCACACTGAACATGAGGACAAGTCCTTAGGATTTTAGGCAAAGCACAGAATGACTGGCTGGCTTCTGAGGTTATACTGTTTAGATAACTTTGCATTTTCTCTTTTTTGCAGAGGCTTTTATTAGGCTTAAAAGGTGGCTGGATTCTTAAGGCTCAATCCTGCAAGTTGCTAAGAATCCTCAACCACCACTGGCTTCAATAGGAGGTGAAGGTGCTTAGCATTTCACAGGATTGAATCTTTATTCTTCATTCTTGACCTTAAAAGTGACTGTTAGGTTTTTAGTGGAAGGTGCTCACATTGATGGTGACAGAATGTGAAACCCCATGATAGGTTGTAAGCTACATGGATCAAGAAATATGATAAATATGGCTTACAATCTGCCATATGGACCATGCTATGGAAATATTTAAGAACTCTTACATTAAAACAAAACCTTGGTATACTTAATCCTACAATCTCTTTCATGCTCTGTTTTAGCCAGCAAATGACATTTTTCTAAGGAAAAGCAGGGTCAGGGTAAGGAGACTTCCAGGTTCTTGTAGCTCGGCCAAATACATCTATTATCAGACCTATATATCTCCTCCTACAGCTTAAATTTTCAGGGGGTTTATACTAGTCACCACTAGTTGGGCCCATAAAATCACATTGGTGTAATAGAAACTAAACACTGAGGACCAGTGTAAGCTGCAACTGTCTTACTGAATCCTCAAGTGCCAAACTGGATTTGCATCCAGGCATGATTTTATCATTTTTTCCCCCAGCTTGTAGTGGAAGTCCTGTTTGTAGTGTATTGCTTTCTTTTTCCAATTAGGTCTGGGTTCTATTGGAATGGAATTGCAGTTTTCCCAGATCCGCCAAAAGATGGTGTTTATCCAGATATGAGTGTCCCTGTTACAGATGCCAACATTCACCTTTATGCACAGACCATGGTGGCAAACATTAAAAAGAGGGCAGCATGGTTCCAAACTGCTGATGTCCTCTGGCCATGGGTAAGGGTATCGCTTTAGAAGTTAAAGACAAACTGTGCTAGTAAATGATACTCTTTCATGATCAGGATATCTCTAGGAAGGTTCTTCAGAGAAGAGCAGGATTGAAAGGTGAGGATGTGTATTTGTCATCGGCTACTTTGGGGCACTTTCCAAACCTAAAATGACTTTGCAGCATAAAAAAATCCTGAAACCTCACTGATTTAGGGTGAGTTCATGATTCTGTGCAAACTGCCCCCCAACCCTCTAGTACTATGAGTGCAGACTGCACTTGGTACTGTATACTAACATTTATGAAGGCACTATTCCTTCCCCAAGATGCATACCAAAATGTCATGGTTTCACACGTCAAGTGAAGGTGTGATATTGAGCTGGTATTTATCTTGCAGAAGTCATTGTTGAAAGGCTTTGTGTTCAAAGAAGTTTGTCCACACAAGACAAAGATTTTTGTAATACACTGGCTGATTAATTTTATTTGTGCACCTAATTTTGCTGTGCAGTTGCTATTATTGAACATACAATAATAATAGGTACGCTTCATATCAGCATCTGTGCACACACATGTATCTCAGTATGCAGTGACAGTCACGTTAACTGGATCCAAAATAAGTTAGTAGTTGTAGATATGCATTTTTGATAATCAGACCTTCTATATTTTGTGCATTCATTGTCCCATTTATTTGTTTACATATTTACTGGATTAGGATTTATCATATTCTAGGTGAGGGATGTGTTGGTAAATTGTGTAACATGTGGCTGTTCATCCAGAGTGATAGTGCGATTTGTTGTTCCTTTCCTTTCCACCTCTCACTCCTCACTGATTTAAGATTGTTTATTCTCGGCTCTCAAAAGTACATAAAGTTCCCCCATTTTTTTCTCAGTTGCAAAGAATGGAAATGGAGGCTTTGTCTACACCAATGAGATAAGTCAATCTAGGTTATGCTAGTTAAGTTATATAAGTTATATAGCTTAAGTTGAAGTAGCTTAGATTGATTTGTAGCGGTATCTACATTATGCTATGTTAGTGGGAGATGCTCTCCCATTGACTTGTTGCGTCATCACCAGACCTTCTAAATTTACACCACTGTATTAGTAGCAGCAGCTCTGATTTATTCCGTAGTGAAGATAAACCCAGAGAACTTACAGAAAACTATCTTTACCAGACATCAGATAGACACACTGGGCAAATTCCCTATCAAGGAAATGCATGTTCTTGTGAGTTATGCAGTGTAAACTAACTTCATTACTGTCAGTCATGCCAGATGGTCAGTGGTGCTGAAACTGTGTTGGTCCCAGAATATTAGAGAGACAAGATGGGTGAGGTAATATAACTTTTAATTGACCAGTGGATTGTCAGTTATCCTATTTGAATCACCCAACCCATTCTTACTACTTGGATCCTGAATTTTTGACTGGTTTATGTAGATAAGCTCAGAAGGAAGAACAATGTTGTACAGTGGATAAGAATTGTAATATAAAAACATTGTTAAACCATCTCGTCATGGAAATTTAATAACCTGTGGGTCACTTGCTAGGATCCTCTGGGGAAGTGGTTGTTAGTAGACTGGAATATACAGAGACATCAGACTAGATGATCTGATGGTCCCTTCAGACCTTAAGCTCTTGGACTCTGATTATCACTTCCACTAAATCACATAGGTGTGTTATTTTCTGAATTGCAGGGCTGTGACAAACAGTTCTTTAATGCATCAGTTCAGTACTCCAACATGGACCCATTATTAAATTATATTAATAAGCATGCTGATCAATTCGGAGTGACCATCCAGTATTCCACTGTCAGTGATTACTTCCAGGCAGTGTATAACAGAAACCTCACATGGGACATTCGGAATGATCGAGACTTTCTTCCATATTCAACAGGTAATAATAATATGTTTTTATACACTGTGTATACTGCTGAATATCAGTAGCTGGCAATAGGATTAATTTATCATAACCGTGTGTGACAGGAGCCTTAGGAGCTTTTTCCCCTGAGTCACACGCTCAGATTTGGTGGGCTCTATCAGCCCCAGTTCTCAAATATAATAGGTATTAGAATGTCTTGTGAGGCAACAAGAAGGAGGGATGGAGTCCAAGAAATCCTGAAAGGAAAACTATAGCTTGGAGCATAGTTCCTGTTAAAGTGCATGCCTGCGCAACCACACACAAATCATTCTTCCCCCACCCACCTCCTCTGTAGAGCCATGCAGCAGCACTTTCGCAGCTTGTGGCTGCACTGGTGGGTGAGACTGGCTGAGATGGTGTGGGATGGGGAAGGAACTGGGGCAGGAGATGGTACCTGCCGCAGCTGCGTGGCAGGAGGGGGGGGGGGCCTGCTCCAGTGGCTGGGACTGCCACGTGGCAGGAGAGACCGGGGCCAGGGCCTGCACTGGTGGTTGGGGCCGGGGCTGAGAATAGGGCCTGCCACATGGCCCAGGGGTCGCTGGGTCTGCTCCAGTGGCTGGGAACAGAATATACTACATGGCAGGGGAGAGAGTTTCTTCTCTGGTGGCTGGGGCTGTGCCAGCAGGAGAAGTCAGGGCCTGTGCTGGTGGCTGAGGCCGGGAATGGGACCTGCCACATGGCGGGGTGTGTGTGTCTGCTTCGGCAGCTGGGAACAGGGCCTGCCGTATGGCCAGAGGGGCAGGGTCTGCTCCGGCAGCTGGGAACAGGACATGTTACATTGTAGGGGAGGGGGCAGTTTCTGCTCCGGTGGCTGGGAATGTGTGTGTTAATAAATTGGGTGCCACAGTGGCACACATCCAAATCAGTGCACATGACCTCAGTATAATGCACAAGCCAAAACTCACTCAGCTCATGGTTGGAAAATCTTAGAGGGAACACAGCTTGGGAGGGAAGTTTAGCTTGAAGTTTGTCTTCTATATGTTAGTAAAGGCAAACCCCAGGAAGAATTAGGTTTGGGATCTATCTGTGTCTGCTCATGCACCACTGTTGATGATTCTCTGATGACCTGAAAGGTAGAGTAAATAATGTACTACTCAGATCCCCTGATGATCCCAAATCAGAGATTTGGGAAAACAGCATACTGTGGATTGGGCCTGAAGAATTTAGAACAAATGAGTGGATGCAAGATTACATGTGGTGAAGAACCAATAATACCAAGCATAATCTCAAACTGAAAACTGGTTAGCAAACAATAACACAAACATGTATTGGGGGAATAAATAGTGATTATAGGTGTACTAAACATAAGCATTTAATGCAATGCTACTGTTAGTATATAATATATAAAAACTAGTTTAAAGTTGTTCTGCTCTGTGGTGTATTTACTGCAGTAGGTCTTAGTAAATAAGAAAGATGATTAATTGTGAACTTTTGGTAAGGGATCCTGCATTATTACACTAGTGTAAATCTGGAGTAAGTCCACCGAATTCATCAGATTTACACTGATATAACATGGATCGAGGAAATTCTTCTGTCTTTATAGGTCGCATTGGTAGCTTATTGTACTGCCTAAAAAAAAATCACACTCTCTCTCTACTTAGTGTGCTTTGAGCTTCATGGCACAGAAGAGAAAGTGATAAACTGAAAAACACGCAAAGATACAAAGCTGATGAGAGAAATAGAGTGCCATAAAGACTGGTTGGAGGAATTGGGTATGCACAGATTGACTAAGAGATGGCAAAGAGAGGACATGGGTGGGATCTATAAATATCTGATAGATAGAGAGAGGAAGAATTACTCAGGGTGTCCAAAAGGGCCAAGAGTATATGGGGATATTTGTATTTTGTTGTCATAAGAAAGGCCATACTGGGTCAGACCAACAGTCCATCTAGCCTAGTATCAGGTCTGCCAACAATGACCAGTACCGTTTTCCTTGTACAAATATATTCATTCTGATACACTTATACATAACAAGAGTGCTACTGTCTGAATTTGTGTCTATCACTTTAAAGTAGTTCACTAATTCTTTTAGCCCCCTCTACCTCTGGAGTGCTGGACAGATACATAATCTCGAAACTTACTAAAGTTATCTTCATTAATATGAATTGCTCAACCATGGCGCACCCGTTTTATCGTTAGGCGTGGCAGAATTTGGTGTGCTAGGAGATCCCCATGTGCTAGGAGATCTGTGCCTGTCACCTTCTTCATATCCGAAGGTGCTACAGGACCCTTTTTATTATTATTATTATTATTATTATTATTTTATTTTATTATTATTAAATAAACTTCCATGATGGGCAACTCTGACTAGCCTGGAGGTGTTCTCAACCTGTTTGCCTGTAGTCAGGGGAGGCTTTCCTCCCACATCTGTCTATGCTCAACAGCAGTTTTGTATACTATATTACAGTGCCCAAACTGCCTTATTATTGAAGTATATATTTAAATAACTGCACACTTTGTATGGCCACATGTTCTGCTTTGAGCAGCACAAGCAAATAATAGAAATTCTCCTCTTTGACCACTTGAGGGCATCTGTTGATGCACTTTTGTAGTCTAACTGTAGCCCTGAAAGTCTATTACCATATCATACATTCTGTTCCAGCCAAGGAAGTGAAATTGAAGCTCATTCTGTTTTCATGGTGCATAATTAACAGTAACTAGCAATCATAAAGCCCTTCTTTTATTGATTAAAAATATAATGTTCTCCAGTGATCCTGTTGCATTTGTCTTGTTCAATTTCATAGGAACTTGAGTTCAGTAAGAAGAGATTTATTGTCATAGATAACTGCCTCAAATCAGCAATTTGATTATTAGGCTTGTAGTATAAAGTACTGTAGCTTCCTTGTAGAGTCTATTTAATACTCCTTAGTCAATAGGTGGAGAAAGTAGGGATGAAAAACCTGTTTAATACGTTAAATCAGTTAAACTATGTTTAATGGTCAACTGGGTTGCTGCAATACGCTGCTGGTGGGGGACCGCTGGAGCAGTCCCCTGTCCCTACCGTGCCATAGGCTGCTGCAGCCAGCGGGGACGAGCCTGCCACACCACACTGTGGGCGGGGGCTGCTCTGGTTAACCCACTACCTCTTTACATCCCTAGGAGGGAGGGCGTTGTGAGTTGTTCCACTTGATGCATAGCATTATTTTCTCTTTACCAGCTGTTGCCTTTTACAGATAAGAAGTTGCATAGTTGAAGAGTGTAACTCATTAAAAATGGAGTAATCAAGGGCTGAAATATTTAATCCTTAACTGTGTGTCATGTGTCTCAAATTCTTCATAGAGCCATTTCAAGCATGGACTGGGTTTTATACTTCCCGCAGTGTTTTAAAAGGAATTGCTCGGAGAGCGAGTTCGCTTCTCTATGCTGGAGAGTCATTTTTCACACAGTATGTTCGAAAATACCCAGCAGGTTCTCTTTGCAAGTTCTGGGCCTTACAACAGCTCCGCAGTCTTAGGTGGGCAGTCTCTGAGGTAAACTTATGCATTTTTATTAGGAAAATATATACACTGTTACCCACAACTAATAAGATACAGTCAGTCAAGGACCTACGTGTGCCCACAAATCAAGTTGTGTAGTTATGTGCTGTCATTTATGCATCTTGGAGTTGGGGGGGGGGGCAAGGGTGTAAGAGAGAGAAAAAATACACTAGTGATAGATGTCACCAGCTTAGAAAGGCAAACAAAGGTACAAGCTTCAACTCTTTTAAAGCCTTTCCCTCAGAACCTTATTTTATTAGCCACAGAATTGTTACATAATGAAGTAAACATCCTGGAAAAACACTAGGTGGTAGCCTCAGAGGCTTTCCCCACTTCAGCCAATCAAGAAGAGATACACCCTTCCTCTTTTTTGACCCAGCTTCCCCTTCCTTTTATATTATGACTTCGGCAGCTATAAAGCCTGTTGTAACATGTTAACCCTTTACATGCTGCAGCATCTAGTCATCGGGTGCAGTCAAATGTGGAAGTAATAATGTGCTGTAAAATTAAAGGTTAAAATGAGACCCAGAAAAAAAATCTGTCCTTATGTATTTCACTTTTTATGACTGATTACTGATTCGTAGAGAGACATTTATAATATTCCAAGATGGAAATCTTTGTCTGTCTTATCTGTGGCTATCGTGCTTCATTTATTACCCTTCAGGAGTAGTCAAAATGCAGATATGTGATTACAGTTGTAGGAAAGCAGTACTTTAAATGATCTCACGTGTGACTTAATCATAGTATTCAAGTATAGCCCTAAACTTGGAATTCAAGTGTATTGTAACTTATAAATTTCCTTTCTATGTAAGGTTCAGCACCATGATGGTATAACAGGCACAGAATCACCCAAGGTAAAAGACATGTATGTGAATCACTTGATGCATGGAATACTTAACGTGAAGAAACTTATGGCATCCATAATCTTAGACACAGACAGTGCCAACAAGAATGAAAAACTCTACTCTAATTTTTACAGTGAAGACACAGGAGAACAAGGTAATGTCTGAAAACCTCTTTTTAAAGCTTGGTACATGAAGGGTAGAATAGTCTCATGTTCAAATGGAAATGATTGAGGTGTTATCATTGTGAGTAGACCTGGGCTAAGTTGTTTGTTTGTTTTTGGACAGTTTCTTAAACAAAAAAATGCTGTTTTGGTCAACCCAAATCCTTGATTAAAGGATGAAACTATTTGCAAGTGTTTGACACTATTTTTTGGCCATTCACAAAATAGAGAAAGAGAGATGGTGGTGGCAGTGCCAATCCTTACTCCCACCCCCTATCTTCTCCAACTTTTAGCTCAGTAGTTAGGACAGTCACCCGGGATATGGAAGACCCATGTTTGAATCCCCACTCTGGAAGAGATCAAGAACTGACTTTTTCTTCAACTAACTAATTCTGACACTTTTTAGAATTCCCAGTTCAATATGAACAGAAATTCTTTTCTGTGTGTGCATGTGTCCATCTCTCTCTTTTTGGAACTGAATGCCTAGCTCTAATTGTAAGCCAAAGTCTGGAAGAGACCACGTACCAAGAATGCCCACCCTGATTCAAGAAAGGTAGCTAATCCACCAAGTCTTGGGTACCCAAAACCAAAGACCATGCTTTAGGGACCCAGAGCTCTGTGTGAGTAAAGACCTCAAGACTGGACCCCAAATTCTGGGCACAGATCTGAAGGCAAAGGAGAATATGGCATGAGAGGGAGGCAGTTTCTTAAGTATTGTTCTTAGCTGGAGAAAGGAGTCTAGTATAGTCAGGGCCGGACTAAGGGGTGGGCTAGCCGGGCCGCTGCCCAGGGCGCCAAGCTACAGGGGGCACCCAGCTCCTGGCAGGCTGCAGCGGCCGCCTGGGGCACAGGCTGTGTTAACCCACGCAGCACTGGCCAGCAGCGCCCTTCCCCCCACGGCGCAGGGCCCTGCACGGTCAGGTACAGCCTGCCCTGGGCTGTGCGCCATCGGCGGTGGCTGGGCCGACTGGGCAGCGCATGCGCTGTGCGTCCTCCCACGCACCCTGGGGGCGGGCCCGCGCATGCATCGTCCACCTGGAAGCAGGGCCGTGCGTCCCAGGGGTGGGCCCACGCATGCGTCGTGCACCCGGAGGCGGGGCCGCGCATCCCAGGGGTGGTCCCGCGCATGCACCATGCGCCCGGAGGAGGGGCCATGCGCCCCGGGGGCAGCGCTGCGCACCTGGGACCCGGGATGCCAAAATGGCTCGGGCCGGCCCTGAGTATAGTAGTCAACTATATGGAAGATTTTCCTTGTGATTTACTGCCAGGATATGCAAGAATTTATGAATATGTTCATAGACTTTAAGGTCAGAAGGGACCATTATGATCATCTAGCAGGCCACAGAATCTCACCCACCCACTCCTAGAATAATCCTCTCACCTATATCTCAGATATTGAAGCCTTCAAATAGTTTGAAGACCCCAAATAGTTGAAGCCTTCAAATGTTCTAAGAACCAGTTTATTCAAGGAAGATTATGGAATTCCTTTCAAAAAAGTTAGTTTGGTTTGGAGACTTCTGTTATTGTTGAATGAAAACAGTGCTTGGGACAGCCGCTGGCGCATAATTTATGGGATACTGAAATTAGGTTTCCTATACCATATCCTGCAAAACACTACTGGTACTTAGACTGTATGACTGTAACTAGAGCACTTTTTATTGTCATCACTTAGTGGATAACCTATTGTAATTACTATTAATATCAAATGTGTTTCTCTGAATTCTGGGCCTTTTTGTGTGGGTCAAACATAAAAAATAATTTGCTAAAAGGGCATTGTCTTTTGGAAGTGTTATAAATATAGATCTGAATGTTCAACCATGGTACATTCCTTGCGTTATTACTGTTTCTTATTTTTGAAGCTGTATTTTTACTTGTGTGTGAAAAGGTACAAGGAATGTTGAACAATACATTATTGTCTATAATCCCCTGGCATGGAACATCACTACTTTTGTTGTTGTGGCTATGAGCTACTCGGTAGTCAGTGTGTATGATGAATTGGGACATCCTGTACCGGCACAGGTACTGTATGGTTATGTTAATGTTTATATTGCATTTCTCTTTGTAAGTCAGTTTTTCATTAGTCATTTTCAGGGTTGTTTTTGTATTTGTGTTTGTTCTCCCACCCTCCTAGCAAGACATGGTAGCTTCTCCTGTAGATTAGAAACAATGATGTGATTATATTGGTTTTGCCCCAGTTGCTCATATAATCAAGCACTGAACCTATAAATATCAGTTATCTGATCTGATTTTTTTTCCCAAAACAGAAACTATAATATAAAGAACAAAGAGAAAGATCCTGTATATTTTTTAAAGATTTGAAATTATTTAGTACATTAAGGAAACAAAATAACATACTTGTTATCAAAGTGCAAGGCCAGGTATTGCCAAAAACCCTTTGCAGTGCTTTGCACAAATTGGGAAAGAGGGAAGCAAATTTTGGCCCTTCATAGTTCCTTTTACTTTGTTACGCCTTCCTCTCCTCTCATCTTGACTTCTCTCCTTATAATAGTAACAGGTCCAGAACATACCTTCTGCTTAAAAAACTAATATGATGCACAGTGATAGTTTAAAGCCATGATTCCCAAGCCTTTTAGTAAGGTGACCCACCAACTACATTTTTTCTTATTCCGTGACCCATGATTATATATATATGTACCTCCACCCTGGCACCACAACCCTTATCCCAGCTCAATGTGGAGGGGTGGTCCCAGGAAGCAGTGTGTGGAATTGTGTGAGTGAGGGGCGGATTCACTCTCTCAGCAATTCCTGTCCTGTGGGACTGGGACTGGCTCCCTCCTCCAGGTATGGGGACTTGCTGAACAAGATTGCAACATCTCTCAGATTAGACCTGGCTTCCCTCCATTATGGTAGAGGAACAGTTGGGCCAAATTTAAGTGAGTAGCATTGCAGTCTGCCATGTGCGTTTGCAGCGCCTATCAGGTTTGTCCCCATCCTCCCTCAGTCATGGTGGATGAGCAATTGGGCTAAACGTGATTGGCATTGCAACCATGAGTGCGAGGTCACAATGTCAAGAGAAGGCAAACAAGACAGGAGCCACTGCTGTGGAATGAGTGTGATAGAGTGAATGAGAGCAAACCTATTCATATTGGACGGGACGAATTATATGGTGGTTTAGGCCAGGACCCAGTGATGTGTTAATTCAGTCCTGCATATGGTGACCAATCCAAAACCTTCCCACAACCCACTGGTAAGTAGGAGACCATTTTGGAAATAGTAACTTAAAACACAATTTTGAAGTGTGTTGATAGCTTCCGAGGAACACACTCCCCTCCCCTCCCCCAGGTTACAATCATTTGTCTGTCATTAATCTTTTTTGTTTTAAGTAAGGCTATATTTTTTCCAATTATATTGGTATTTTAAGGTGGACTTGTTAAAATCAATAGTTTTGGGTTTCATGCTGGCAAGGACCTGATTAAAATATTATCTAATCTCATAATTTGTCACTAATATATAGTCCCAAACAAAACTGTGAATCTTAATTTGGGGTACCTAAATATCTAACCTCTTTCAAGGCAACACAAAATAACATAATAATTCTAAATTGTAAAGGTAGACATATTTGGAAATTCTCCTTGAAACGTATCAGCTGGGACTTTACAAATATGAAGGTGTTAGACATACACCAATTAGCTCTGTGTGAAATACAGAACCATTCTCTCTCTTAACATGCAGATCCAAAGCTCAGCAGAATCCCCTTCTACCTATGATCTGTATATTCTTGTCACGCTAAGTGGTCTTAGTTACCGAAGATACAGTGTTAAGTCATCAGCTGACAAGGAATCTGCATTCATAGCAAGATCAGTTAAATATGGACGAAAAGTCATAAAGGATTCTGATCATCGGAGTGGACATCTGATTCCTGTGCTTAATAACTGCTACACAGTGATGTTGGACCAAGATACTAATCTGATGCACAGCATTACTGACAAGTGAGGCTACTAGCATTTTTAATTTTAGTTAAACAGCATTTTAGCATAAACAGAAACTCTTTTTTTTTTTTTTTTTTTTTTTTATAAAGGAAATCCAGGTATTTGATCACATATCCCCCGAGGGTTAACAACTCACAAGAGTACTTTACAATCAAAGAATTTGAAAACTTTTGCCTTCTGCTTATTTTGTAAAGTGAGCTACTGAATGGTCTTTTTCCTAGAGCTTTTTTTTCCTGTGGCACTGAGTCTGTGTAGTTAGTGTAATATTCATTGATTCATAATTCCAAGGTCAGAAGGGAGCATTATAATCACCTAGTCTGATCTCCTGTATAGCACTGGCCATAGAACTTCCCCAAAATATTATGATTTCCCACTTAGATTGTATAATGTACTACGATCTAACCCCTTGTGGCTTTATGGGCAGCCTGCTCTCATGGATCCTGAAGTGCTCCACATGGTCTCTAGGTGACTCACCGCACCTCTTCCCAGGGCTGGTTTAATATCCAATAAAGTTCAAGCAGTCCTCATAGTCCTTAATCCCAAAATAATTTTCAATGAGCCCCAACCATGAAGTCCATAATCACAATTCAGCAGTTCAGACTTAGCTCCAGTTTTGCCACACTTAAAGCCAGTCTGCTCCACCCAAAGCCACTGCCAGCCATTTCTGTTGAGCTCACACTTTTGGCTCTGGCTTCTTTCTTCTTCGGTGTCTCCAATATTTTGGGAGAGAAGGCAGTCTAAACAGTGCCTCCCTCGAAAGCGGTCTTCCTGATTGTAAGAGAGGGGAGCTCTGCACTGCCTTGCTCCAACCCACACTGATCTAGGCCCTTAAAGCCCTTAAAGGAACAGTATCCTGAGATTTTTCTCCCTCATCTCACTCCTAATTTATAGAATTATAGACTACTAGAAATGAAAGGAACCAGGAAATGTTATCAAGTCTAGTCTCCTGCCCTCCTGGCAGACCCAAGCACCATCTAGATCATCCCTGAAAAAATCTAACATGCTCCTAAATATCTCCAACTAGAAGATTTACTGGGTGTTGCTCGGGTCCCTAACTCAAATAAGTTTTGTTTTTCTTCATTTAAATAATTTGTTCTGGTTTGGGGTTGGGGGTGAAGGGTTCAATATGCAGGCTGCCCTGGGGAGAGGCTTATCACACCACATAACCACCTATCCATGGCCGCTGCAACTCCAATAGGCACAGCCAGGAGAGGGGTGCATGTCCCCCAGCTGGGGGACAGATAGACACACATACAAACAGATAAACTCTCTGAAGTACATAGTAGATAGCTGTCCCTTTCTCCAACCCTGGCTGCTCCTGGCCTAATGGGGTTATAGCTGTCCCAGTCTCCATCTCTGTCCCCTTTCTGTCCCCTATGGGCTTTCTGTAGTGTAACTCCTGCCAAACCCCTCTCTTTCCATTTTATGAGAACCTTTGGACCCAGGTTTATAAGCAAATCTTGTTCTTATAAGACTTCAAATGATTGAGCTAATGGCAAAAACTTAAGCAACATCTAGATTTGCAGAAAGTACAGAATGACACTGGGAATTACAGTGAATTGGTAGGAGGCCAGTGACACTCTGATAGCTATTTACAGTTAATTCTATGATGGCAAATATTTAACAAGAGGCACTTGCCTTCCTTGCTGCTCTTATCTCCATCTCCATCTCCAGTTGCCTATTTAATTAATTATTCATATTAGCTAAAGAAACTGATATTTCCTCGGGCAATAGAGCTTTGCAGACAATGCTTATAAAATGTATATCTGTATAATACACTTTCCCTTTATGAATTTACAGGGAGACTAACCAGACCGTCCAAGTAACTCAGAAGTTTCTTGAATATCATGTGAATGGAGATGTGTGGAAGGGGCCTGTTTCAGACAACTACTTATTTACCCCAAATGGATTGGCTGTTGAAGCATCAGAAGCAGTGGGTCTGGAAATTGTTTCTGGAAACCTAGTGAGAGAGATCAGGCAATATTTTTACAGGTAAAGGTCTTTGAGTGTGATTGAACCTCACTTGAATTTTTCATCCTCCTTACACATGTGGGAATAATCCTGTAAGTCATCTCTGAACAGTCCCATATGGGTGCTGCACAGTAGATTGTGTTTAACATGTGACCAGTGAAGAGGAGATTGGTTAAGTACCTAGTTTAATGATGCAACGGTGGTTTTGTTTTGAGGTGAGGAGAGTTAGAAGTGTCCTGTGTTTAGTCATGGGTTTGTTTGTTGTTAATATGAAGTATCTGTTAGACCACTGTTTTTACCAAAGTTCAGACGAGCTGAAGTTAACAGTTCATGTGCTGAGACCTATGTCAGTTGAGTTTTGACAGGTCTAAAATTAGAGTACAAACTCATAGGGATGCCATCTCTAGCCTCGGTTTGCCAGAAGCAGGGAATGGACAACAGAGGCTTTATCACTTGATGATTTTCTGTTCTGTTCATTGCCTCTGGGGCATTTGGCATTGGCCACTGTCAGCAAGCAGGATCCTGGGCTAGATGGACTTTTGGTCTGACCCAATATGGCCGTTCTTATGTTCTTATCTGTCTATTAGAAAAAGAACTAATGAAGGACAAAAGAGGGAAATGAATCTAAGACAATGAGGTATTCACATCCCTTTACTTCAAACTCTGAATGACAAGCTGATTTTTCTCCTCTTAAGAATATTTACAAGTCAGCTACCTTTTATGTTTTTATTAGCTGATGATTTATTGAAATTTTGTCGTACTTTACATGAAATTGCAGTGCACAAGGATGTTCATTATGTCAAGAAAGATTTGGTATTACAGTACACATAGAAGATATAAAATGGAATTTATATGAGTATATTAATGTTCTTTATATGGGAAAACTGAACTCAGGCTTATTTATAACTTTCCCCAGATGTAAACAGATTGTTTAAATTGTTATTTACCATACTTGCCTGCATAGTAATTCAACTAGAAAGTAAATATGTTCTAGATAGACTTTCAATTTGATAATAGAATTAACTACTTTAGTCTGTGCTTGTGGGACTATGAGAACAAAAGCAAGATAATATTATTTCATTCCAGGAGAAAAGACAGAAAAATAGCTATAATTTTAAGCAATCCAAAATAAGAACTTGTAGTAAAATGAATGACACACCTCCACACAGTCACAATTCTTGGGACACCAGTGAATACTGTAGAACTTCCATCTATACAAACCGGTTCTCTGAAATTTTAAAAGCTAAAAATCATTTAACTAGCTACACAAAGCAGATAAAATCCAGGCAAAGTACTGCAGGTTTACTAATAATGCAAAGTGTGACCTGATGTTACTAATCAGATATTAATTTTACTTGATAAACTTCAGGTTATTTACTCTCTTGGTTTGTAGGAATATAACAGCTCAGGATTACATATATGTGGCATATTCAAGAATCTACAGCGTACCAAGTGGGTATGATGATAAACTGCTTTGCCACAGGATAGAGCAAGAATACAGGGCTGGACCTTTGGAACAAAATCGTGAGGCAATCCTCCGAACAAGCACAAATTTAAACACTAAGCAAACACTTCATACTGACAACAATGGCTACCAGATGCAGAAGAGACCATACAAGGCATATGTGAATAATGCAGTGGCTCGGGTAGGCATAAAGATATAATCCAAAAACCAAGTGTGTCTCCTGTTCATGCGCTATTATATTGACCAAAGTTAATGATTTTTGTTGTTTGATTTATTGTGTCTCTTCAGAACTATTATCCTATGGTCCAGACTGCCTACATTGAGGATGACAGCATGAGGATGCTGCTGCTTGCAGAAAGATCTCATGGTGTCTCAAGTCAAGGAAATGGGCAAGTGGAGGTAATGAATGAAAATGTTTTTATAGTAAAACAGTAATTTCCTGGCTCCTGATGTTGTGAATAAAACATGATGGCTGCTCTGGTTTTTATCTTCATTATGCAGGTGATGCTACATCGGAGACTATGGAATAACCTTGAGTGGGACCTGAATACCAATCTCACTTTGAATGATACCTCAGTGGTTCGGCCAGTGTTCTGGCTCATCTTAGCAACCAAGCCTGTAACTGATGGTCTGTATCAGACAAGTGCACTGGCGTTAGAACACAGACCAGTTGTTATGTATGGAGAACTCACAGGTAACTGTTCTTAGTTTGTTTGTTTTTTAAACTAAGAATTATTCTGCCTAACCTCTTGGCTTCTAAGCCTACATTTAGGCTCGACCCAAACAATTGGATGGGCTTTTCCAAGATGAGCCTTCACAACTTCTCATTGTCCTTTAAGTAGAGGCGTTGAATGCTCAGTGCTTTTGAAAATGGGGCTATTTATTCTGGTGCCTGTCTCCACAGATTTAGGAGCCAAACTGTATGCACCCATTGGCTGAAAATCTTGGCCACAGTAGCTAACTCAGAGAACTTTTGACTCCCAGTTTAAAATGTCTTTCAAATAACGAAGACATACCATTGAATAGTAGCAGCAAGACTAGATGAAGCATGCTTTACTAGGGTACTAATACAAGTCATGCTTCTTTCAGTGCAGTATCTCAGAACGTCTGAAGAGAGAGTGCCTCATCCACTTCTGGTCTAGTTCAGACAGGAAGAGAGCACGGTCTTCTCCTCCAAAAGCAGTACAGGCCGGACCTCCCTGGTCCGGCACTCTCGGGACCTGACTGGTCCCAAATGAGGGGATTTGCCAAACCAGGGGAGGTCCCTCCCCTCATGGCCCATGCTGTCCCCTGGTTAGAGCTCCAGCCTGGCCCCACTACTGTTCCAGCTTCCTCAGGACTCTCTAATTTCCACTGGCCCCGCTGCTGGCAGGGCCAGAGTGCCACAGCTGGAGCTCCGCAGTTGCCTGTCTCCGCGGCCAGGGCTGGATCTCCACAGTCAGTGCTGGGGCCAGAGGTGCAGGGCTGCATCTCCATGGCTGGAACTGGGGCCAGAGCTCCCTGGCTGCCACTGGGGTCAGAGCTTCCCGGCTGCTGAGACCAGAACTCCCCACTGTGCTGCTCGCCCCCTGACCTGGGGCTCCTGGCTGAGTCACTGTCCCCCCTCCCCCCCCATCATGCTC
>JANRFK010001234.1:105056281-105088592 GCA_030068395.1 Apalone spinifera
GGGAAATTCAAATCCCGGCTTCATTTGCAATTTCTATCTGTCTAATTTACATCCTCTTCAAAAGAGGAATGTAGTCTAGATGTGCCCATAGTGTCTCATCCTCTCTACGGTTGAGGAGTTGCCAACCTACTATTTCTGTCAGCTATTCTGTTAGCTCAAGGGGCAGAGGTCTCTGCAGTGAATCTAACGTTTCCATTCATGCTCATCATGGCTCATATGGGTGTCAATATGACACCACGTGAAGGAATTCCTATTTTTTCACTTGGTGATTTTAAGAACCTAGGGAATCTTACCCCTTCCTTCCTCTCCCTCCCAAAAATAACCCCACCTTATGTTAAGACTGTTATTAAGGTTGCAAAGATAAGCATTCCAAAATTAGGACATTCTGAAATATAGTTGCCCACATAATCTTAATTCAGCCACCTTATGAGGATGCATTATGATACACTCTTTAATTACATGGCCATGTACTATTTTTTCCACGGGACCCCTCCTCACTCATTGCTCTGGAATGAATTGTGGTTATGTAGTAAAGGAGCCTGTTTTCTGTAGGATCCCATCCTCCTTTGTTGCAGGAGTTAGAAGGTGTATATTGAATGAGGCAGGGACTTGTAGGAAAAGGAAAGACAGTATTACAAAGGCAACTGAAACTAGAGAATTGGATTCTGTCCCTGACAAAAAAATTCCTATGTGATGCTAGTCACTTAAATCAGACTTTTCAGAGTAATCACTAATAGTATGTTCCTTTTTTGTGGGGGAAGGGGAGACCTGAAATTGAGGTCTGATTTGGAGAAGTACTGAGAATTTATACAGTATCTGCAGCTGGAATCAATGGGAGTTGTATTTTGAACATAGAAATGCTATATAATGCTTTAAAAAAAACAGGGTTAGGGTATTTGACCATAATTTCAATATTTCCAATTCCTGATCTATAAAGTAGAGATAACCTTCCTTTATCTCAAAGGAGCATTGAGAAGATAAATATATGTTTTTTAAGCATTTAGATACTATAGTGATACACACCATAGTCAAGCTCATGAGGGAATTAATAATTCTGTCTTCGGGGTAAAGTTCCATAGTGCAGTAAATAAGCCTGGAGTCACATGTTGAACAATGAGAATAAAACAAAATATTGAAGAGTTTATTAAGTGAGCACTGTTCATTCCGTGCACAGACTCTCAGTGGGTGCAATCTTGAACAGAGGATTGGATTGTCAGCATTCTGCACTCAACGTGCTTGAATCTGTAGTTCATATAAGAGGTGGTTAAAACCATAGATCAAAAAACCCACAGACTTTGTAGGAGTTGAGTTCCATAGCCAAACTGTGGTATGGATTAATTTCAAGTTCTTTTCTGGTTGTGTGTGTTTGTTGTATTGCACAGATGCTAGGGTGATTGTATTTTGCCTGGTTTCTGACCACCGTTTGGGGAGGGGGGAAGGGGGTTGGTTTGTTTGTGTTGAGGTGGTATGGTGTGTTGGGTTTTTTTTGTTTTTTTGTTTGTTTTTTTTTTGTAAGCATCCTCTTTTTGTGGTTCTGGGTTTTGAGTTATGTTTTAAGATATGCAGAAGTTACATTTGTTAAGATTGAATGTTAATATAAAAAGTTTACTGAATTGTAATCCTGGCCAAGCCACTGACTATATGATCTTGGTAAATTATAGAGAAGATATAAAGGGCTTATCTACACTTAAAATGCTACAACATCACAGCTGCACCTCAATAGCATTTCAGTCTAGATTCTTCTTACAGTGACAGGAAAGATTCTCCCATTGGAAAAGTTAATCCATCTCCCTACGAGATGGTAGGTAGGTCAACAGAAGAATCCTTCTATCAGTCTAGTGCTATCTATACCGGGGATTAGGCTGGTTTAATTATGCCACTCAGAGATGTGGATTTTTCACACCCCTGAGTGCATAATGAAGCAGACTTAATTTTGTAGTATAAACCATTTATTATGTTTGCAGATTATACGAAACTGGGAGGGGTTGCAACTGCTTTGGAGGATAGGGTCAAAATTCAAAATGAAGTACTCCACTTAGAAAGGAACAATCAGTCTCACACATAGAGAATGGGAAGCGACTGTCTAGGAAGGAGTACTGCAGAAAGGGATTTAAATGTCATAGAGGGACCACAAGCTAAATATGAGTCAACAGTGTGATGCTGTTGCAAAAAAAGCAAACGTGATTCTGGGATGCATTAATAGGTGTGTGGTGATCAAGACACAAGAAGTCATTCTTCCGTTCTACTCTGTGCTGATTAGGCCTCAGTTGGACTATTGTGTCCAGTTCTGGGCACCACATTTCAAGAAAGATGTGGAGAAATTGCACAAAGTCTAGAGAAGAGCAACAAGAATGATTAAAGGTCTAGCGAACATGACCTGTGAAGGAAGACTGAAAGAATTGGGCTTGTTTAGTTTGGAAAGGAGAAGACTGAGAGGGGACATGATAGCAGTTTTCAGGTATCTAAAAGGGTGTCATGAAGAGGATGGAGAATAATTATTCTCCTTAGCCTCTGAGGATAGGACAAGAAGCAATGGGATAAAACTGCAGCAAGGGAGGTTTAGGTTGAACATTAGGAAAAACTTCCTAACTGTCAGAATGGTTAAACACTGGAATAAGCTGCCTAGGGAGGTTGTGGAATCTCCATCTGTGGAGATATTTAAGAGCAGGTTAGATAGACATCTATCAGGGATGGTCTAGATAGTACCGGGTCCTGCCATTAGGGCAGGGGACTGGACTTGATGACCTCTTGAGGTCCCTTCCATTTCTAGTATTCTGTGACCAGGCCTAAATGAACTGAACTGTAGAGCTACCTCAGTAAAGCAGCAGTTTGGGACTATGAACTGTTGAATTTTTCTCTCACTAAGAATGCTCTGGAAATGTGCACCTTTTACCCAAGTATATCTTTAGGGAGGGATTAGTATCAGTAGCATGAGGTAGATGGTTTCCAATATATATTTAAAATTATGAATGTGTGTTCCTTAGAGTTATAGGTGCAGCTGTTAAAATCAGAAAATCTATTCAAACCTAGGATAAAAAATGTTAGGACAGCAAAATATTATGTGCATTTGATTTGGAATACAGTTTTTCAGAACCATTTACAAATCATAAACATCTGTATTTTTACATTTTATAGGGTTCTCCGGTAATGCAAAGAAGACCACAGAAATCTCTACTGTGACTATTCATCCAAAGGAAATTAGAACATTTTTTGTATACTTTCAAGATTAATGAAAGTCTGCAAATAATTCCTGAGCCGTCATTGAACAACTTGTTTCATTTCTTTTTAAAAAATCACAAGTTTTGAGAATATTTTTCCTAGTATTGTAAATGGAAGCAATAATTATTACATAATAAACTCTGAAATTTGATTAAATCATCAAAATTACGGGGGGTTTTATGTTTGTTTGTTTGTTTTTTAAGGAGATGACCCAATACTTGCTTAGGTCAAATATTTAAAACATGTTTTTTTCTTGAAATGAAAAATGTTTATCTTAAAAATAGGGAATGGGGGAAATATTGGACTGGCTATGATCCTATCTATCTCGCAATACAAATGTATCAGCATATGATACTGGGAGTCTGCGACTGCATTTCTTTGCATTGTTAAATCCATTTCAGATCTATTTTTAAAATGATGGGGTTTGCATCTACAGATTAGAGTACTAAGAGCCTGGATTATTTAGCCTCTTGTTCTCTTAAAGAATGTAAAACAGTCACCTGTCAAGTTCAGACAACATGTACACTGATTGTGAGAAATGTTCATTAGCAACTATATTGGGAAGGGCTATATACGTGTTAGCTACAAATAGTAAGTACTGTATTATTGAAGGTAACCTTATTTTTTAAAAAGAACATCTAATGATGTGCATCATTATAAAGAATTGGGGTGGTTTTTTTTAAACAAAATTTTCCCGTTTTCTGCTATGATTCCTAATTGTGCTGTCATAGGGCACATCCACAGAGCAGGGCTAAAGCTGAAATAAACTACTCAACTTCAGCTATATCAATTGCATAGCTTAAGTCGAAATAGCTTATTTTGGCTTTTGGCACTGTGTACGCAGCAGGACTTTCGAGAGAGAGCACTCTCCCTCCAACTTTACTTATTTCTTGTAAAATGGGGGTTACAGGAGCCAGTCCTCCAACTTGATATTATTTTGACATTATGTCAAAATAACTGTTTGTAGTGTAGACACAGACTGTGTTATTTTGGAATAACTGGTATTTTTCCAAAATAAAACTGCGGTGTAAATGTACCCATAGACACCGGTGTAAATCTGCTGAATTAAATGGAGTTACTTCCAATTTAAACCCATGTCACTGAGATCAGAATCAGAGCTGTCATTTCTAGTTACGTTGATTTGCATGAGAAACTGAATTCTGCTTGCTAAGGCATAGTGCAAAATATTGCATGCTGCCCACCTTTTTAGAGGGAAAGAAGAACATGCAGCAAATAAAGGCCTTGTCATTTAAGCGTATGCATTAATGCGGCTGACTGTTTCAGAAATAACTGAAAGTTTAGTTTCTTTGTATTGTCTCTCCTTAGTAGGACTAGTAGTCACAGCTAGCTGTCATACAACACCTCATAGAGGACTTAGATAATAATGAAAATAACATTTTACAGTTATATTTTTCATAGATTAACAGATGCTAAGGCTAGAAAGGATCAATGTAATCATCAAGTCTGATCTTCTGTATAATTACTTGAGGGAGAATTCTGCCGCACCACATGAATGCAGAATTCATGTCCCCTGAAGATTTCTTTGCTTCCCTGCAGAAAAATGGCTTCTGTCAGGGAAGTGAAGGAAAGCCACCAAAGCAATCACACGCCACAGTAACATCACATCTTTTTTCTTTTAATTTTTTAAGCACAAATTTTTGTGTGTGTGTGTGTAAATTATCTTGTTTTCTAGAGGCATATCTATGCTAAATTGGAAGGTTGACTTAAAATACACAACTCAAGCTGTGTTAATTACATAGCCGGAGTCGATGTATCTTAAAGCACCATGCTCGCAGCACTCCTGTCGGTTCCCCTTACTTCTCGTGAGGAGCAGGAGTACCGGCATCAATGGGGGCACCCTCTCAATTCAAGTTAGCAGGTTTTCACCACAGCAGCATCAATCTGCTGCATAGTGTAGACATAATCTATGCGTTTTTAGCAGGACTCTTTAGACACAATGAATGTGAAACATATTAGCTGTATTACTGAAGTTGTTCATATTACTTAGAGGAATTATGTCCTTTTCATTTAGATACAAACTTGACTGATGTTTATATTACACCTTTCTTGAAATAACATAGGCAATGTGTTTCTAAGCTTTCTGTAAATAAAGCGGGGGATAAAACTTGTAATGCCACTGTTCCATAATTTAATAATGCTAAATGTAACTTTAGCTTTTATTAGTAATTCTTTTTACTATTTTAACATCATTGTTCAACTAGACCATTAGACTGTGGGTAAGCTGTTTGAAATCATACGCTATGGCATAGCGTATGTTTGAAATCATACGCTATGGCAAATGTTTTATGCTCTTGACTGAAATAGAGATCCATAATCAGTTATTACATTATTGGGAGTGACATGCCTTGCAAAAATTGGTTTAATTTTACAAATGACTTATTTGGCACATATGTTTTTTAGTCTACATATTTCAGGAAAATGCCCAAAATAGTCAGTTACTATAACATATGCATGTCCTTAGTATTCAGATAGTTTTAAACCTACTTTACACAAAGGTCTTTTGTTTTCTTGAATAAATTACATAGGTTGTTTAGATATGTCACCTTTTTAATATAATCCTCTATATTTAGTTCATTTGTGGCCAATACAGCACATCTCTTGCTCTACATGTACATTTTTCTATGCCTAAATGACCCTGATGTCTCCATTTCAACATCTCTGCTCTTAATCTGAAGAGAATTACTATTCTATTACCTTTGAACAGAATTCTTTCAATTACTAATAAATATAAACTAAATTCATTATGTGACTCTGGAATTAGGATATCAGTTTACATGGTTATTCACTGGCATTGGTAAATTAGATACAATGTACCAGTTACAGGGCTATGGTCACTATATTCTGACTTCAGGAGCCAAAGGACTTTGTGGGTAATAATTGTGTCCTTGCATTTGAAGTGGAGCAGAGTTATTTAGTGGGACTCTAGAGTAGCTACAAACACAGTTGCCTGGAGTACGAGTGCTACTAAATTGACTTCCGTGAGAGTTGGACCCATTCCTGTCAGCTTTGAATTTATCCTGTTTTTATTTGTTTTTGTGCATTTCATTCAGGCAGCCCAGTAGGGCGGTGACTGTTTGTGAATAGCTGTTTGTAAAATGAACTTCAGACTCCAAACTAAACCTTTGTTTAGTGAACCTCTACCAGCTTGGTTTTGCAAAGAGCAGGCAAATGTCCTTAAAGGTATTTTAAAATTATCTTCCTACGTTTATTTCTGCAATCAACAGAAGACTGTGTAGCAAGCTAACGGTCTCACTGCAAATCTCTCTCACACTATAATTGAGAGCTGAGGTTTCCTGAGGAAGTTGACAGCAGAAAGAGTCACAACAGGAATAATATTCTCCTCTGCATGCCACAGGGGTCCACACCAACCTAAAAGGTGGGTTTTTTTTAATACAATGCATTTTGTGTAAAAAAATTTGTGGGCTGAATCCCGTTTATACATCATCATTGGCACCCTTTTATGAGATCCTACAGAATAAATAGAAGCAGTCCAGCTGGGTGAGTCTCATCCCTGGGGCAGAGAGGGGAAGACTGAATTGTCACAGCATACGCAAAGAGCTTTTTATGAACTGAAAAGGCACTCTTTGCACTGGAGAAGTGTCTCTCTATTAGGGATTTGCACCACAGCAGTGTGACTATATGGGTACAAAACCCCCTGAAGTAGACACGGCCTTAGTCATAAAATATGGGAGAAGGGAGAGAAAAGCAAAGGTAATATTGATAAGCTCACCAAGGAAGTTGGAAAGACTATCACTGACTTCAAGGGGTTCTGCATTTGGCCTTTGGTTATTCAGTAACCTACAGACACATCTTGAGTGCTCCCTTAAATTAGAATTGTTTGGTTGTTTTTAATCGCCTCACAAGTGACACAGCATGGATAAAGATGTAAGAGTAAAATGGTTCAGGAAATAAGGGGGTGCCTAACATTTGACATCTTTTGTCATCATTGGTACAGTAGGAAGTGAGGTCAAAGACATTAAAGGAGGATTAAGTTTTGAAAACAAGGAAGAGGAGTGTGAGCTGCTATGTTTATCTGCTATGAAAATAATAGACTGTAAGACCAGAAGGGACTATCGTGATCCTCTAGTCTGATACACATTTCATGCCAAATAACTTCACCCATTTCTCCTGTACTAGAACCCTAACCTCTGGCTGAGTTCCTCAAATCACGAATTAAAGACCACAAGTTACAGAGAATCCACCATTTCCTTTATTTTAAAGCAGCAAATGACCTGATCACCATGCTGTACAGACAGGTGAAACTCCCCGCACCCCACATCCAGCATCTCTGCCAAGCTGACCTGGGGGGGAATTTCTTCCCAGTTGTCAAATATGATGATCAGTTAGGCTCTCCACATGTTGTCAAGACCCACAAGCCACTTGTGGCTTCATCTCATGAAATTCCGTATACATCTACTGTGGCCTTTTCTGTTCTATTCTGGAAACAAACCAAAAGGAATGTATCTCCTTTATGTACTCTATGTAGCATCAGAGGAAGCGTGTTTAGATAGTGCAGTGTCAGGCAATTTAGAAATGCTGTTAAAAAGTTTTTCCGTTAAAAGTATTTCTGCAAAAGCACGTCTAGATTGGCACAGATGCTTTTGCGCAAAAAGTGCTTTTGCGCAAAAGCATCCGTGGCCAGTCTAGACGCGATTTTGCGCAAGAAAGCCCCGATTGCCATTTTAGCCATTGGGGCTTTTTTATGCAAAACAGTTCTTCACTGTCTACACTGGCTCTCTTGTGCAAGTATTCTTGTGCAAGAGGGCTTTTTCCTAAGTGGGAGAGTGAAAGTATTTGCACAAGCAGCACTGATTTTGTACATCAAGCGGCCAGTGTAGACAGCTGGCAAGTTTTTGCACAAAAGCGGCTGCTTTTGCGCAAAATCTTGCCAGTTTAGACACAGCTACTTTGTATTTGGGTCTGGTCCACACACAATGTTGCACCTGTTTAACTAATCGTGTATTTTTAAGCTGTTATAGTATTAACTCAATCACTGTGGACACTACTAAATTGATTTGAAACCTGACATAGGAGTTCAGCATACTCTGATAAATGTACGGGCCCAAGCTGAACAGATAAAAGCAGTTAACTGTGTCCAACAGAGGTTTCCACCGATTTAAATAAAATCAGTTTTTAAATCAATTTTAGTTAAACCAATTCAACTTGTGTGCAAACAAGGCCTTTGTCTTCATCACTGATACTCTGACAGCCCCTACTAGTACAGATCATCTGTGTCAATGCCCCCACAAAGCACAGGAGGAGGAACATCTGCTTCACACCTTCCTGCCACAAGTACCATTGAACAAAGGCCCAGCATTGTCTAGGTCAGTGGTCACCCACCAGTAGATCGGGATCTACTGATAGATCTTGGAGCCTCTGAGGGGTGAGCCTGACTGGTTTGGCCAGGAGGCTGTAAAGTGTTGGCACTTCAGCTGCTCCTCCCTCTACTACTGTGCTGCTCCTCCCCTCTGCCCTGGAGCTTCCCCCTAGGAGCCTCCTGCTTGCTGTGCAGGGTGGGGGAGACAGAGGTCATGGTGTCCCCCTCTGAACCCAATCTCCACAGAGTGAGTAGGGTGTGGCCTTCGTGAAGGGGTGGGGCAGGCACAGAGCCTCAGAGAAAGAGCAGGGCAGAATGATCTAGGTATGAGGTAGATCCTGGATTGACTTAATTTCAAAAAGTAATCTTTTGCTTAAAAAGGTTGGAGACTACTGGTCCAGGTAGTGAGGCTTAAACTGCATCATTAGCTGGTCACTGTGCAAAAGGGAAAAAAGTGGTGAGCCAAGGTCGTGGTGCTGCTATCAGGGCTGCTACTGTGATCACCATGGAGAATGATTTCCCGCCCCCCCCCCCCTCCATTTTTGTGGCTGAGCTAAACAATCACATTAATAAGACTCTGAAGTAGATCAGCTCCACAGAATAAATGTGAGATTTTGCCGCATCCTCCCATGAGTCCATGACAGCATAGCTGCTCTGTTGTTTAATAATTTTTTTTTTAACTTCTAGGCAGAGAAGTGCTTTGAATCAGACAAATTAAACTTGTTGCAATGTGGCTCCAGGCATACCTTGCTCAGGAGGGGAGAAGCCAAAATGGTGGCTGAAATCAAATCCTCATAGATTCTCTTAAAGTTTGAAAAGTTCTATTATTAGGCCTATGAGTTTGATTGATCACCAAGTGATCCATGAGACTGTCTGATGAGCCAGCATTAATATCATGTTGGGTGTCAGAATATGGCAGGAGATTAATTATATTGTTCTGTTTTAAAGCAAAGCCATAGTGAACATGGCAGCAGTGGGGAAAAAATCAACAAGCAACATAAGATACGTGCATGCCGTGAGAAGTCCGCAAAAGGGATTGCACAATCTTTCATCACATAAAATCCCATAAAAGAAATGCAGTACATATATCAAATATTTGCTAACTGAGCAGGGCTCAGGCAAAGGGTGTGAGCTCTGAAAATAAATCAGCTGGCTTCTTGCCACAGTCAACTCATGGATAAAAGTAGGTCAGGACAACTGGGCGTACCCTTTAAAATCTAGACCATAGAAATGTTGGTCATATACAGTAATGCAGGCAGCTGATAGCAAGGGGGAAATCCTGAAATCCTTACTGGTGAGACTATCATATAATTTAATACTTACTAAAGTTTCCAACAAGAAAACGATTCACACGTGCTGCTGACCCTGCAGCTCAGATTGTGTCCCTTTCTTATTAAGTACTAAAAGACTTACCCAACATTGCCCGGGTTCTTCAGGGCAGGGTGCTGGCATTGTGGGGGTGCAAGAGTCAGGGCAGGGCCTTGGAGATGTAGGGGCAAGCAAGGCAGGAGGGTGGGGATGTATGTGGTGGGGTAAGAGGTGCAGAGGGGCTCAGGGCAAAGGATCCCATCCAGTGGTGCTTTCTCTGCCCCCCACCCCCACCCCCACCCCCACCCCCCGCCAGCTGTTAGGGCCTTTTCTTCTCTCTCCACCCTCCATCCCCCCAGCTGTCTCAGCCAGTGGGGCCTTCTCTCCACCCCCCCCGCTCCTCCCAGCCAGCATGGACCTCCCCACGCCATGTGTTGTGGGCAAGGGCTCGGGCAGAAGAGAAGGATTTGGGGCAGGGAGACTACTTACCTGATCTGGTCACAAGCAAGGCGGTGGAGCCCCAGCCCTTCTGGTCACTCTCTTGGTGGTGCATCTGGCCCCCAAGTGGTCTCTTTGCAACATTGCACTCCCCTGCCCCCAGTGGCCACTCTGAGTATTATGTCCCTCCTCTCGGTGCCCCTCCTTTTCCATGTTATGGAAAACAGTCCCATTCCCAGCACTTCCAATTTTCTTGGCATACGTAAACCCTGACTTTCCTTTAAGTTAGGATAAGAGGAAGCTACACTCCAAATTTGGTGCTCCTACCTCTTACTGTTTAGAACAGTGTTTCTTAAACTGTGTTCTGTGGCACACCGGTGTGCTGCGAGGCAGTCGGAGGTGTGCTGCAGAGAACAACAAAATTCAAAACGGCCATCCTTAAAGGGGCAGGTGACCTTTTTTTTTCTGAACAAAAAATCCTTGGTGTTCCTCGGTCTTAAAAAGTTTAAGACACACTGGTTTAGAAGGAGTTCTTGAACAGACAGACACACACAAAGACAAGCTCACAGACAGGCAGATACACAAATCTCTAAAATATATGTAGAGATGTAAGTATTTTACATGCAGGTCTAAGCTCTGGTAGATGGGGAAATAGATTTGTTACTAGCCATTTATTACTTAGGGAGCTTCTTAGATCAAGCACTAAGTCTTGATATTAAAGTTGCCTTCAGCTTTACAAATTGTATATTTCTTCTAAACTCCTTTCACTGAAACTGGTATTAATCTTTCCTAGGACATTATGACCTCTGGACTAATTCACACACTCACCCTGACTAGACCAACAGGCATTTGCAAAGATGCTACTTCCCAATTACCAGACAGGACATTTTAGCCCTGAAAATGCAGAGCTGTGAACAAAGTAATTTCATTTTTCCCCTTCTCTTTGTAAGATACTAGTACTCTCTTTCTGAGAGAGAGAGATTGATTGATCATGGAAAGAATAAGACAGCTGTACTTTTACCAGCAGCTAAAGGAAATGTATTTTAGCTCAGCTGTTAGATAACTGTGTTTCTGGAGCTCATAAAATGTCAGATTTCTAGCTTTAAGTCCCTAGATCTGTGTGATTTATGTAGCCATTCTGTGTGTCATCAGCAATACACAAATGTATTAAAATACTTCTCCTTCCTCCCATCTCTCCTCCTGCAACCTAGGTACAATTTCCAGTGGATTCTGCAGTGTGACATTGAGAACACTGGAGAACAAAATAAACTAACTAATTAATTAATTAATTACAAGCAAACAACACAGAACAGTGGCCAATCTGATGGGTCACCAGTCACATCTGTGATCTACGGAAGAACAGTTCTTCATGACACGTTTATGAAGGTTTTATCCTACACTGAAGAGAACAAACCTGTAATAATTAAAATTATGAAGAGCATGAGAGACACTGGTGCTTGTGATTTAAATGACTAAAATATAACAGAGAAATAAATAAGACAATCTTGTTTTATTTGCATGTAAGTTAAATACAGGTCAATTTAGGTTTACTGATTGAGTGATGCACTGTTGCCAACTGACTTTCTCTCTCTCTCTTTACCACAAGCTTCTACACAAAGAAAATACTTGGAAACCATTCCCTTTTCATTAAAAAGGTGCAGAATAACATTTAAAGTGTCTCGCTGTTGCTGAGCAGTTTGAAAAAGCCAGTCTGTATTTGTTGGGACCCTCTGGATCAGCACTCTCTTACATAATGATAAAGTTTGCTTACCTGTGCCTGCTTTTAAGAAAATAATCCACAGAATGAGCCTTAGCAGCAGACAAAAACATTTGCTACACAAACACACTGATGTTTTAGCCACTTGCTCCATTTTCAATACGCCTAAAATATTAAGATGCTGCATTTGTTTGCTGTTAATGTTTGTCTTCTACTAGGCTGATAGGAAGTCCATTTTTAATCTTGTCTTTAGTTTTTGAACAATTTTTCAGTGGTTATTTTTGAGGTTGTCAGAGAGGGAAAAAAATCAGTATAAACATCAGCCTTCAGTATCCTAAATCTTATCCCTCCAAAGTGGGTTATAATTAGCTTTTATTAAGTATAATATTCAAACTGTAATTTAATATTTAGCGCACACAGGAGAATAATTTTACTCGGGCTCTATTTAGCTTCTTTAACACATTAATTGTCACATTCTAGAGAGAAATCATGCTATCCTGCATTCGCACCTATGCTAAGATAGGGTAATGAAATCTCATTTTTCAGTGCATCTGGTGATCACCACAGTGGCCAGGAAGGATTTCATCCTATGCAAAGTATTGCCCAAATGTCTGGTTGTTTATCAGGGTGCGTTTTTTTTCTCCACCTTCCTGTAAACCAGTGTTTCTCAAACTGTGGTCCGTGGAGGAGACATCTCCATGGGCTCCACGAGGCTGACAAACTAGAAACATCAATAGGTACAACACATACAATCAGTGGACCGCTGGGGCTCCACATATATTTTTGTGCATGTAAAGGGCTCCAGAGCTCAAAAAGTTAGAGAACCGCTGCTGTAAACCATCATGTACTCTCCATTGCCTGAAGCAGCATTTTTAATAGTTCAATGCGATTCAGTTTGGCAAATCTTCATAGTATGATTGTGTATTATGCTCCTGCACACTAGGATGTGGAAACTGGGGGAGAGAGACGCCACTACATCACAATAAACTTCAGGTAAATAGCAAAACAGGGAGATATCAAACTTTTAAAACAGCAACAACAAAAGATTCCTGAAATTTGGCATGAGTCAATAACACAAATGCTCTCCCCCATTATTTTGAACCAACTTTACTACTGGTACCATACCAGCTTTGCTGTCACAGTGATGTGCCAGGGACAGCAAAGAGACTTCACTGGGTTTCAGTTGCATACTGCAAGATCAAGAAGCAAATTATGCTATGATACTCTGTGGCCTTGCTAGTTTTATCTATAACACATTAATGATAAGAACTTTCAGCCCTGGACTGTCAAAATGGATGGAGGGTCCTTGTTGTCTTCCTCACATCTTCTGGATTTCCCAGCTGCTGTGAGTCATGAGATTTACTAATCGGCTGCATTGGATGAAAAAGCAACAGAATGTTTGTTGTCGTCCTCTTTATCTTCATTTTGCTTCATTGCAAAATAATCAAGGGACTCATAAAGTGTGGAAGTAACCTTGAAAACCAAAGAGAATTCCCATCAAATTAACTTTTTCTATTACAGTGTGTTTACCACATATTGTCTAGACTAGGGCTCAAGGAACAGAAAAGGAACACGATTAGTGGTATCTCAAAAGTCATGGAGTTCTACATTTGGAGATAAACCCAAGTCACAATATTTGAATTCAAATACAAAGTCTTTCCAGTGTTTGGAACCAGAGGTTTTATTTATCCTATTACAGGAAGAGTCCAGCTGCAAAATTCTCACTTGGATCTGAATCCCACACAATTTGCTGTAGTTTATCCAAAATTTTAGTTCAGGTCTATTCCTATTTTTAAATGGCAGCAGAAATGGGCTAGAGTTTCTACCACTATGACTTTTCAAGTCCCCACTACACATGGTTTTATGCATAAAACCATAGTTCTTTTACCTTTAGCTGCTATTTTTTATGTAATTTATCTAGTGTCCAGTTACTGGGGTATCTAGGTGCTATTTGGAGCTGTATATCATGTCCCAGTTTTCATTTCATGGGTATTTGTGGATAAAATGTTTGAGGTCTTTAAATGAGATCTGCAGCAAAAAGCGGGGAGACCTAAACATCTCCCCCCAGACCTATATGCATATGTGTATGCACAGCACAATATTCCGTTACGATTGGGCTACGTCTACATTTCAGGCTTCTTGCACAAGAACTGTACTGCTCAAGAGTTCTTGCGCAACATTTCTTGTGCAAGAGTGCGTCTATGCTGCCATGTGCTTTTGCACAAGAGCATTCATGGAAGTGTAGATGCTCTCTTGCGCAAGAAAGGTCTGATGGCCATTTTAGCCATAGGAGTTTCTTGCACAAGAAACCCCTTTTGCCCATCCACACTGCCTTCTTGCGCAAGAGCTCTTGCACAAAAGGGGTTATTCCTTGTGAGGTGAGGAATAACTCTTGCACAAGAAGCCCTCTGTTCCAACGCTTTACTGTAAATTTACTTGCTCAAGAATGCACGTGCAGTGTAGACACTCTGCAAGTTTTTGCGCAAGAACAGCCATTCTTGCACAAAAAGCCTGCAGTGAAGACATAGCCTAGGTGTGTGAGGCAAAAAAATCATCTTGATAACTCTCCCGAATTTCTCAGCCTTGTGCTGTACACAGAAATGTGATAATGGAAGTCAGGAATTGGATGTTTTTTAAATCTGTCCTCACAATACTGCTTTGAGGTAGGTATTATTGTCCCCTTTTACAGAGGTGAAACTGAGGCCCAGAGAGATGAAGTGACTTGCTGTAGGAAATCTGTGACACAGCCAATAATGTAACCCAAGACTGGATTCCAAGCCCTGATCATCTTCTCACTCCAACAGGAAGAAAACAACTACAGCTTCCTATGATACTTAAACAAGTAGAAATTGTGGTACACCCAGCTACATACCCCCCACTTTGTAAGAACATAAATCAGAGATAGTAGATAGATTTGCACTAAATATAAGATGCAGATTTAGACTTGCATCAACATAGATTGCAGCAACATGGCACTTGCTGTCTTCTAATGTAAAGCAGGAAAAAATATAGCACAACCTCATCTAAAAATAATCATGAAAGGAAGCAAAAAACTCTCTAAACTGATGCAAACTTTTGTGAGACCTGTCACCTGATCCAATTAATAACAAGGTATTCTTAGAAATGAAAGATGACACTTTTAAAATAATCAAATTCGGTTTTAGAATTTAAAAGGCACAGTGTATATAGCACAGGAAACAAAGCACTATCTGTTCCTAACTTTTAGAAAAGTTAGTTTGGCATATAGTGTAGTGTCTAGGTGTAAGATATTTACTAGCTTCACTAAACTAGAACCATTGCAGTTTATGGAGTCTCTTCAATGATTTATGAGTTCCATTTACAGCAATGGAAACCCGTGGCCCACGGGTTGCATGCAGTCCATCTGTGTGTGACCTATGAGATACTGTGTACCATTGTCCACACACAAGATTTCCAAATGTAACTGTTTTTTCCCCGACCAGTACCAGGGCTGGATTACCCAATAGGCAGTCTAAGCACGTGTTTAGGGCACCAGCAAAGCAGGGGCACCAAAAAAAAATGAAATTTTGTGGTATAGTATTGTTTTTATTTTGAATTACATATGGGGGGGCACCATAATCTTTTCAGTGCTTAGGGCCTCTAAAGGTCTTAATCGGGCCCTGAGTATTACTAAAGTGGTACGCATGTAAAGCAAGGGTATATGAAGTGAGGTGGGAGTTGACTGCACACAACATTGACTGTGAAAGCCATGTGCTCCCTCTACATCCAATCAAAGCACTGCTACTGTTCAATCGGCACACTCAGCAAATTCTAAGTACGCAAATGCAGTTAGCCAAACTATGTATCGTGGGAGACCATCTTGGTTATGACAATCTTGTGGCCCACAGAGAGGAAGGAGGGCCACTCACACAGCCTACTCACTAACCTAGGTTGTCCATTGCTGATTTAATCACCCTGCATTTTCATTAAAAAAAGAGAAAGGACTTTGTTACATAAAGGAACAAACAGATGCAAGGTCATGACAGGAGGTGACTGTGCCTAATAGTCATTTAGTTATGAAACAGCAGCAGAGCTTTCATTATTATAGTCACACATCTGGTTAACTCTTGTTGACCACGCAAGGCCATCCCAGCTAATGGCTAGCAATGAACAGATTGCTTTGCAACCTAACTTTGATTCTTGCCTTCTCATTCCCAGCACTATTTTTCACAGAACCATTTTTCTCATGGCTGACGTCATTAATAGCTTTTATTGGACCAACAGAAGTGGTTCCACTGAAAGATATTACCTCACCCACCTTGTCTTACTAATATTCAACATGGCTATGATGACAGTGCAAAAATTATTGTGATATTTCCCATAGTATTACAAAATAAACTGTTTAAAGGCAGGGTGAATCAGTGAATTCTGGTGAAGAAGTTTTCAATTACATTTCTTTTCCAAAAAATTACTCTTGTCTTGACCATTTAAGCTTCCCTCTTCCCTCTGCAAATACCAATACATTTTCAGTAGTGGTAACACCACCACTAATGTGAAACTGAAAAGGGGGTGAGAAGCCAGAAACCTCTGTATTTTAACATCAGCTCTGTCTATAATCACTTCTGTGTCCTTTGGCATTTTGCCTAACCACTTTGGGCTACCTTTAGTGCAAGCCTGTGGCACACCCAGGGATTTCAATGGAAACTGTGTCTACTAGAGTTGAATTTGGTTTTTTGTGTCTCAAGCTGCGTCTAAACTACAAGCCTCTTCTACAAGAGGAAATGCAAATGGAGCACTCATTTGCATAGGTCACACTCTCATTTGCATTTCCTCCTCGGATCCCTTTTGCACAAGAGGTTTTTGCATAAAAAAGAGCTGTGAAGATCGCTCCTTTTTACGCAAAAACCTTCTTTTGCACAAGAGCCGTTCTTCCTCAAAAAATTAGGAAGAATGGCTCTTGTGCAAAATGGAGGTTTTTGCACAAAACGGAAGTGGCTGCGCTGCATCTTTTTGCACAAAAACCCCTTGCGCAAAAAGAAATGGCAGAAAATATGCTAATGATGTCATGACTTATGCTAATGAGTCTCTTATTAGCATATTTTCTGCCGCAAAAACATGTAGTATAGAAATAGCCTCAGTATCCCAATCTGTTAACCTCGGTACTATGGGAATTGATCATTTAAGCTTTATACAGTGGCTCGATTATGTCAAAGGCTATATTTAAGAGCTAGCTCCCCTCCCCAATGCACAGTTACAGCTAGTGTGCTTAAGGTTAGGTGACTAACTTCTGAACAAATGGAAATCAGACCCAGCTGTGAATTTTTATGATGCCACTGACACATTTATGGCAGACTCTGGGCCAGCTCTAGGCGCTGATGGAGGTACAAAGAGCCATAAAGATGGCTTAACGAGCTTCATGGGGTCTCCCCAGAATAAGGGGATCTGTAGGCAGGTGTGTTTCTATGCCACCTGCAACATAGGGATGTCCAATGCATAGCCAGGGAAAAGGGGTATGGCTGAGTGCTACTGCACTCCAGTGATCTTCAGCCACTGGAATGATGCCTTGAGCTGAACCAAGTCCAAAGGGAGAAGCAGAAAGACAGTGTGAAGCCAATTTGCCCAGTCCCCAGCTACAGTGGGTGCTGCTCCAGCACAGTTGATCTGAGGCCCCTTGCTTACTTGACATATACCTACTTGTGGTCTGTGCTTTCCTCACAATGTCAAGTATACTGAAGCTGCTAAGCATGGTTGCAGTAGCAATGGGTGACAATGCTGTGGCATGCTATAGCACTTCAGGGGAAGAGGATGATACAGTACTGTGCTTTGCCCTCAGACAGCATGTTGAAATAGCCCTCACTGTGCCCTATCACCATTCCTAGAAGCTATTTTCTTTTGTGAGTTAACCTGTCTCTGAGACCTCTGTGGCCAGGCATTTGGTCCATTTGCCTTGTTTATTTTAACCCGATCTCTGTAATCCTCTGTTTTCTTGCTGCCCTCCTTTTCTAAAATTTGTAGTATGTCAATATAGGAGCCAGGCCTTCCTGACATAGAGATTTTTAAATAAAATTAAGCAAGTTTGTTTGCTTTGCCCTTATTGACAAGGCATTTCATTTTATGTCATGGTATAATGTTGTGCAGTAGGATATTATACTAAAAACAGCAACTTCCTGTACTCCTAATAAATTTGGTCAATTGAACCTCCATGAATACCTCACTTTGGAGCTCACTTCTTGTAGCCTCTCACCCGCTATAAATCACTTACCCATTCTGATGAGTTTGAGGAAGAAGAATTTCTCTCATCTGTATCATTTATCTCATTTCCTTCATCCAGTTCCATCACCTGAAGTGTCTGTTCCTCATGGGTCCTTCTCTTTGGCACTGAAGGCAGGGGAACACATTTATGTGACATATCACCATTATTTTGTTCATTCCACATTTCAGGAGTCACATCACTGGTTTGTGAAGGGCTAGAGGCTCTGCCACTTGATGGAGTCTCTGATATTTTTTCCCATGAGAGGATGTACTGTAATGATCTTTTTAAAAACTAAAAAAGTATGTATCTACAGTTACAAGAGGAGAATTTGTGACCGCCTTGACCAGTGGATTTGTGGATATTTATTAGACTGCATAAGAGTATATGGCCACAGAACCTCCTGTAATGAGCCTGCCAGTCTAGCTTGACAGTCTTGGGTTTGTGGGGTTCAAACAAGCACTACAAAAATGGCTGTGTAAACAGCACTTAGCTTTGGTTGGAGCTTAGGCTCTGAAAGCCACCTACTCCCTGGGTTTCAGTGTCCAAGCTGCAGCCAGACCCACAACATCTACATGGCTGATTTGAGCATGGTAATACGAGACCCATCATCCCAAGTCTGTTGAATTAGGTTGGGAGACGCCCAGGTGTGGGGTGTGTAGATGTAACCTAAGAGGCCTCAGAGCCTATTCCAGCCATTGACCTCTATGGAAGAACTCCACTGCTGTTCCTCAGCCAGGGAAGGAAATTTCCTTCCATCTGCCACTTTACTACAGCCATTTCTGGGATAGAACTTTTATTTAACAGAGGAAATCAACACTCCAGAAAAATTTAATTTGGAATGTTAGAAGAATATTATATCCATTTGCAGGTGCTAAAATCCCATGACTCACTCAGTTCACCATGGTTGGCAACACTGCAATACCACCTTCCCTTGTCTACTATTCCCCAGGGGGAGTAGCTTTCTGATCTCTCCATGTACTACCTCCATCACTGTTCTCTGTACACCTCTCTAGGAATGAGAGATGATGGGCATTTGTATAAGGGAAAATTCATAAGCTGGCAGCCTTTCATAATATTTTTATAAGACAGGTGAAAACACCCCAGAATTGCTACACCCTTAATAAAATCCTGAGAACCACCCATTGTGAAAATGTGATAAGGAGACAAGAGATCACAGAAAGCTTTCTGCGGCGTCTTCTCTGCTTATCACTCCCATGTGATCAAAAGGCAGGATTTGCCATTCATCAGAACAATTGAGACAGATAAGTGCGATAGTTGCATTTCCTCTTTATTATGATTATTATTTGCATTAATGTAGCAGTTCAGTGCCTCAATCATGAGCCAGGACCTCCTTATGCTAGGCGCTGCACAAACATCGAACAAACTGCCACATTAAATTCATGTCTGGGATATGAACAGTATTGAAGTTAGTTCCTTTGAGTGGAAAACAGAAACATATTGACAAGAAAAAAACCAAAATTATTTACAGATCTATTTAACTGAACAGGGAATGCAGATTCAGAGCAGCGCTGGTGCCTAGAACCAGTCTGCAAACACTCTATTAATGATTATTATGTGAATTACCATAGAACTTTAAGAGCTACATTCTGGCTCTTTTGTCCCCATTAAAGGAGAAAGCAGTATTGATTTGCCACTTCTATTCTGGCTAGCCAAGGATCTCCACAAATGCCCACTCAGCCACCCCACAGACTATTCTTTCCAGGATCACAAGTTATCCACACAAGCAACTATGCACAGTGGTTGCTGGGGCATAGTTGTTATGGGTGCACAGGAAGGGTCCATTCAAACACATGTGGAGTAGGCCTCCTCCTGAATGCCTGGAATGCCCCACCTATAGCTTATTGCTTGGAGAGCCAATGAAGAAACCAGGACAGGAGGTGCAAGAGTTGTACTATTCAGTTCCCCCTTCTTGTGCTGCTTTTTGGGTGTACACATATCCTGAGACCATCATTTTGCTGTTAGGGACTATATGCAAAAAAGCACTGTCACTTACCAGAGTTTTTTGAGTTCTGCTGCTTTTTGTAACAGAAATAAAAACAGGCCACTGATGCTAGGCAAGGAAAGATGGCTAGAATTGCCATAAAATTATACTTTTCCGTTGATCCGGTTTCTGCAAACAAACCTTCCAAATCAAGTTGATTACTTACAAGCACAATATATAACACCATGTTATGTTTTTAGATATGTGTGTCCTATTGCCTCAATGGTTAGGTTCACTCCAAGTAAATTATTAGACTCCCCTCCCCCCAAAACACTTGCACACATTTGCGATTTTGCTATCTGAGTAATTCTTTCAGTAGGACTACTCACATAAACAAAGTTTCACAGTGTTTGCAGGACTGGGCCCAAAAATAAAAATGATTACTATTTAGCAATTATACAATAAAACATTGCATGTGTGTAGCATTTTACTATATTTAAATCACTTTATGATCATTGCAATGTTTGCTGTGAGTGAATAAAAAATGCCCATGTTTGTATCTCCTAATCTTGCTTGTTTTTATCAATTAAATGAAATAATGAAACATAATAAATGATAAAATTACTATCACTTGGGTAAGCCTATGACTAAGATGAGTAACTGTGTGACTGTATTGATATAACCTTTGTCCTTCCTCATTCCATCGCTCTCTCTAACATTTGTCATCCTCATTCATTGCCTCACATCTAAAATATAGGCAGTAAGCTCTTCCAGGCCTCATGGTGTCTTTCTATTCCTTCTGTGAAGCAAGCAGTAGACTTAATGGCTCTAATAATAATAATAATCTATTAATCCTCTCAGCAATCATATGATGTCAATAAATGAGCATTTTACAGCCAAGGAAGCTAAGGCAGAGAGATCAAGTGAATTGGCCAGGACTATTGAAGGAGTTAAGTGTCAAAGCCAGAATAAAGACATGTGTGGTCCCAATGCCCTGACTTTTGGTCAGCGCATTGGTTCTATAACCCTTCAGGGAAAAAAAAAAAGTAAATAACACACTTCTGATTAAAAATCTCCAGAGAGACAAACGGCATCTCTATAGAACAATTAAGGTCGACTGCTTCTTTACCTTTCTCTTCAACAATCAGAGTTGTTCCATTTCCCATTCCTTTTTTCATGAAGGGTATTTCAATAGTTATCTCACAGAAGTAAATTCCAGTATCGTTTCCTTTCACAACGTCGATCCTTAGCACTGTTTTATTCTTATGTGTGCCGTTGACTGTGTAGTAAAGTTTTGAAAATAGGTCTTTGCTGGTGCCTTCTTTACAAGTGAGATTTTGTATTTTCCAGGTTACTCTAAACCTCTTGACAGAGTCATTGTTTTTCCAGGAACAGGTGATTTCGGTTGGCATTCCAGTGGATACCCTAATTTCTGATGGTGTCTGGCTGACTGATAATTCATTGGTCCCATTGGCTATTGACAAAAACCAAATAACTTTAAGTTTAGAACAGGAATAATAAAATAGCACACTAATATTATTAATAATTTATGGCATTATTTAGCCTATTTTATGACAGCACTCTCATTTCTTAATAGTTAATTACTCCTGTTTTCCCTTAAATAAATACAAACACCTTAGTGTAACCCTGAGAATACCTCTGTTGCCAAATGGCAAAGGGTTCTTTGTTCTGTAACAGTAAACTTTGACAGGCCTAACAAACTCATGACACCCAATGCACTGCAGACTTGGTAACCAAAGCCAAAAAGGGTCAAGTGAGGTATCTAATTAAAAACCTATTGTTGCAAGATGTATGTATGGCTGATATTTAAGGAATCCTGAATGGTAGTGAAAATATGTTTTTAAGTTGGAGTCCCTGGCAGAGCACAAAAACAAATATTTCAGACAAGGAGATATACCTTTCTGCCTTGGTTCAGATGTAAAATAAGTTTTGTAAGCCAACACAGTGGAAGTCCATTTGTATACGACAACAAGAGGAGGCTGTGAGGAAATGTGGCATCAACACCCCCAGCAAATAAACTCTGTGGGAAGGAGGTCTGCCTGACTCTGGTAACAAACTCATAAACTTTATATAAGAAGGTGGCAAAAGACAGTGCTTTTTGCATTCATGCACGTTGGATCACAGTCACATTGGTGGATTACGCTGGAAGACTGCTTTAAATGAGAAATGCTTAAAACAAAGATTTAGACCACAGAAGTTACATTTAGCCTGTAAGAAAGGATTATACTTTTGGTTTTATATGTTATCATTTCAGTTTCCAATTGTTATCCTTACTCACTCTCTCTTAAATCTCAGCTTTTGATGATAAACTTATGATTGTTTTCACTAACTATATCTCAGTGCTGCAATGTTATATTGGAGCTGACCACTGTTGAACCAAAACAGGCTTGTGTGTTCTTCTGGGGATAGTTTACCTGGTAATGTCTGAGTATGCCAGAGATAGGGTCTGGATATTATAAGGGATGCTTTCACAGAAGCTGGGATGCATCTGTTGTTAACCTGAAAACAAAGTAAGGGCTGGCAGAGGCCAGAGGTAATTGGCTGGGTGACTACCAAACTGGTGGTGTCAGGGAGCTGATACTCTGTTAAGCACCAGCAAGTCCCTCTCTTGCAGAGGCAGCAGGGTTACAAAATGGCTCACAATCACTAACACCCCAACAAATGTCACACGTGGACCATCTTGAAACAGACTGTCCCTTTCAAGTTTATTTCTATTGCTGTTTGGGTATCTCATGCAAAATTCTTCTCTCTGCAACCTGCTCTTTTTGTAAATATGTGTTTTGTTTTGGGTTCATGAAATTTTAAAAAAGCAACCTTTTATGAGAGAAATTGAGTGATTTTCTTTTCTTTTCCAATGCTGTGGACCAGCACTTACACTTGTTTATGCTGAACAAACTAAGAATTAAACTCCAGATTTTTAATTCCCATTTAAATATTCTTTGCCTGTTTTTTCTAGAAGGGTACATGTATGCAGCAGTGTTACTTTGGAATAACTGACGTTATTCTGAAATAACATAGTCCACATCTACACCACGAGCCTTTATTCAACATAATGTTGAAATAATGTTGAGCTGGAGGACTTCTTACTCCAACTCCTGTAACCCTCATTCTATGAGGAGTAAGGGAAGTCGGAGGAAGAGTGCTCTTTCTCAGTCTTCCTGTTGCGTATACAGCTCCAAAAGCCGAAATAAGCTATTTCGACTTAAACTACACAATTGACGTAGCTGAAGTTGCATAGTTTATTTCGGCTTTAGCCCTGCTGTGTTGACATGCCCTAAGTGACTTCAGTGAAAAGTGATAAATCCTGAAACTCACTATGTACAGCCAGGATACAGCTATGGGCAACAAACTTTAGTCATTCCTTGGCATGCCTGAGAGCCCATTACACTACAACAGTAGCGGTGATTTTGTAATTGGCTAAAATTCAGTCACCTTAATCATTAATTCATTTTGTATCTGCACAGCAGTTTTTCTGCCACCACAGTCAGGGCTCAAATTCCGTCAGTAGGTGTTGGTGTGGCACATCAGCACCTCTTTCATGTGGCCTTATTCTCCGTAATCTAATCTTTCATTTAAAGGTCTCCAGCTATTATGGAGACAGTCTCAAAAACATGTACCAAGAGTGATGGATGTAGTGACATCTGGTGAGTTCACAGAACCTTAAACAGTAGCTCTGTGGGCTGTGAATTGTTCCATTCATCTGAACTAAGATGCCCACTGATAACAATGTTTTCATTCTCAGAGGTGTAGCCAGGTTAGTCTGTGTCTTTAATAATGAGTAGTCCTGTGGCACCTTAGAGACTAACAAAAACATATAGAGTATCATGAGCTTTCATGGGTATGACCCACTTCTTCAGACAGGCTGGAAGTGTTTAGCTATTTCACCACTTACCATAGGCTGCAAAAAAGGAGGGGTGGGGTGGACAAGGAAACAATATATTATGAAGATGTGCACACTCTTCTGGTACCTAGGCTTATCAGTTAATTTTGTCGACTACACACATTCCTTGCCCCCCATTGCCTCTGATACAGAGACAGCAAGGCAGGGAAGCAGGAGCCAGTGCTGGGGGGAGCCATCTAAAAAGCCAGTTTCTGCCAGCCCTGGCTCCATGGTGCTTCTTCTCTCCCCCACCCCTACCCCTCCCCCTCCCTACCCCCACTGCTGCCTCTATCCAGGGGAGCAGGGGAGGCTGCCGCATCCCATGGAGGAGTCTCTGTCCACAGGGAGCGCAGACCCCCCTGTGCTGCTGCTTGGGGGTCCTTGGGAGTGGGGGTCCTTGGGAGTGGGGGTCCTTGGGAGTGGGGCTGGGAGCACACTCACTGCTTACCCTCCCCATGGGAACTATCTAATTGTCATGTAACCCCTAAGATTTCATGCAGTTATATGGCTATTCAGTTACCAGATATCTAACATCCCTACTCAAAGGGGAGCAAAGCACAGGAAGTCCAGTGGGGGTATATAAGCCTTTCTGAGGGGAAGCCAAGGATGAGTGGCTAGCAGGTTGTATTTGTATTTGTCCCTCAGTGTGGGGACCCCAGGACCCTAGGCAGCTTGCATGATCATATTTTGTACAGGTATACAAACTTCTGAGAGTGATAGCTCATGGGAACAGAGCTTGGAAGAGTACCATGCCTCCCCCATCTCCTGATTCACAACAATGCCTAACCCCACTTCTGCCAGTAACTGGTTCCAAAATTGGTTAAAAGTCATAGTGTGGGCCTTTGTGTGGACCAGGTGGTTCAATCGCCATGTGAATACAATCCCCGGTCTGTTTGCTGAGATTGGCAAAGGAGGGGGTCCTCTCTGGTGCCAGTTGTAGTGATGTACTCAGTTTTGCACTGAGATCTGGATTTGGACTCATGCAGCATCCCTAGTATGAACTGGTGCCTGGGATAAAAGAAGTCAGCCAAACACTACTATTTAGCTCCATGAGTTTACTTGAAATTCAGGCTGATTTTACATTGCTTATTCAGGCAAACTTCCTGTATCTTTAATGTCAGCTACATTATACTCTCATTCTCATATGTCATTGCTAGTCATAGCTCCCAGTAGGATAATTTCTCAGAAAACAACTGCACACATTGTACCCACATAGAAAACAGAAGCTTGTATTATCATTATACTGCATATTTGTCAGAATAAATATATATTCCTGTCTAAGTAAGTGCCCTGACTGTGCTCACAGACACATATTCATAGTTCTGTCATTAAAGGGGTTCTTTTTTCTTCCTTTCCCCACACAAAGTTCCAGTTTGTCAAAGTTATGCCTCTTAAATCAACCGTAATTTGATGTTGATGTTAGAATACCCTATTTTTACCATCATAAGAAAAATGGTAGTAGTTATTAAATTACCAATCCTTTAAAAATGCAACTATCGTAACTGAGTCTCTGACTTTCTGTGCAAGTCCCACATACCATATGAATCATAATGCACCATCTCCCAAAGTTCATGCTCAATTTTCACTGAATTCATAGGACCAGTAAATCCTGTACAACCAAATCTGGAGTGAGGACACAGGATTTGGTTCTATATTTTTCATAATCTTAAAGGCCTTGGTCAAGTTTTATCAGAGTGACGCAATCTCTTTTGAAAAAGTATCAGTATGGTTTTTCTTCTTTTGAACTGATGAAGTATTTCTTCCTACCTAGAGAAGTTATAAGAAATCTTTCTCCTTCTTTCTTTTCACAATGTGGTTCACACCAGCTATCTATCTAATCCATCTTGATGATATATAGTTCTACTGTGAAGAGTACAATTCCAATCCAACCAAAATCAATGGCAACATTCCCATTTTTAATAGAGTAATTGCAGCATCAGTCCCAAGATTTATAAAGTTCACTTAAAATTTTATTAAGATTTTAAAAGCATGCCCACAAATAAATTGATTTTTTCCTTGTACTTTACAATATATTGTCTTTCAGAAAAAACAGCTATTGTCTTATTATTATTTAAAGCTTGTACATTGTATCATTGGTTTGCGTGGCACTTTAAATGCTGAGTAAAAATATGGTATGCACTTGAAAGACATTAGAACTGAAATACAGAATGTTTAAGATAGAACGTACTGTTGAATACACATCAGAAAAATGAGGGGAAAGTAGAGTATTTAAATAATTTTATTGAGTTGCTAAAGTGGCATAGTTTATATTATATTCATTTCAAGGTTTTGAGTTAATTCTTTTTAATTTTCTTAAATACTATTATTGTATAGGGCAGATTTCCTGCATCTCTGCCTTATTGGTTTTCTCTCTCTTTGTTAAAAACACATGTGAAAACATCTTTCTTCCCTTGTCTAAAGATCTTAATTTCTCTCTACTTACTCTCTTCTTTACTATTTAGTGCTGCAACTATAATATTTAATACTGCAATAGTTAGTCTGAAAGCTGTGATACAAAAACTAAAACTATATTGTTCAGTAATTATTTGTTCTGGAATAAAGTTTCCAAAATATTTTAAAATTTTACACTGAATTAATCTCGATGAAGAGCTTACTATATATGTCTAATTTTGAATTGAAGGAAATTCATAAGTATTAACTTGGTAACATGAAAATTAGTACAAGGTAATATTTTAATCTTTGAATTTCCTCTAGGATAAACATTTTGGGGCAAATGCGCTTTGAGCAACTTCCAATCACACGGTATTGTTCCAATAGTAACTTGGATTCAGCACAAATACTAATTTTGCCTTATGCACTATAAAAACCTGGGTAATGTTCTCTCCAGCATGCACGCATAAAAATTTAGTATATGGGAGTGGGGGGCTTATGCATCAGCTACATATATTTTAATTGATCTATACATATTTTGGGCATTAGCTTTTGGATTTTTAAAACCAAGATGATTTTCTTGATTAACCCTAGAGAATTACAGATGTTCCAATGGCACCAAATCCCAACCCCGCAAAACATCAAAGAACTTACCCAAGCAGCCAAAGCACTCTGTAAAAAGTATAAGTATCAGAATAATTGAGGTCATCATTAAGGATTATTAAAGCTCTCATCAGTGCCTCTCAATTGAAAGCCTGTAAGACAAGAAGGAGTGAGAGATAACACGTTAGATTTGCAGACTTCCTGTTCCCTCTACCGTAGTGACTTCTAAACGTCTGAAAGCAAAACAACTTCACTCCAAATGCATCTCTTGAATTAGTGACAAAATTTTCTCTTTCAAAACTGAGCCCAATCTGTCTGAATTGCTGAAAATTCTTTTTTTAATTAAGTCTAATTACTAGTCTCTTAATAATGAACACTAACAGCCTCTTGTTTTCTTCCTGGAATCTGAACACAGTGCTGAGCACCCACATCTTTAAATGCCCCATTTTGAAGTCAGTTTCTGGACTGTCACTCATTTGGAGGAACTTGATAAAGATGACATAAACAAAGCACAAGCATTTTTCCCACTGTGTCATGTAACCTTTTTCTGATGCTTTGCATTCTATCCACACCACAGACTCCACTATTGCAATCACTGATAGAAAAGTAATGGTGGGAAAAGCACTTGTGAAATGACAGTGTAAACCTTGGCGGAGGAGGTGTATGTCTAAGTGATATGCTTAAATTTATTAGGTCAAGTTAAATACAATGTTTGAGTTACTGACTGTAGTTAATTATGAACAAAAGTACATTAGCATGCCCGATGGTCCATTTTCTGTCCCCAAAACAGAATCAAACACTGTTAATTTGTGCCCATATTTTGGCTGTCAGTGTGTATCACACAGCCCATTATGTAGATGATTTGCCATAGATTAACGAAAGAAAGAAAGAAAGAAAGAAAGAAAGTCCTTAATTGTTGGTCACATGGATCCTGCAACCATACACTTAATTCTGTATTGCCACTCTGTGAGTCAGTTGCAGAGACGGCTCTCTAAGGGCCAGTCTACACTGCAAAAATAAACCCGTTCTGATAATGGGAAACAGGTGCAACTGGGCCAGTTATCGGTGTAGTTGAGCTGCAACTGTGGATGAAGATAAACCATATTCAAAACGGTTTCATTAACTATGATTAAATCCTAAACCACAGTTACTTTAAATGGTGCTGACTATAGTTCAGGGATGAGGAATCTTTTTTGGGTTGGGGGACACTGCCCCCCACACATAAAATCAGTCAGGGCTGCACACAAGTGCAAAGCAAAATGTGGCCCCTGATTGAAAGGGGAGAAAGACACTGCCTGCATTCCTCTTGCACACCAAAACCTAGAGGGGCACTGCCTAGTAGATTTTGTGTGCTCCAGCCCTATGGTGGGCTTTTGTTAGTGGCTAATGACAGATGCTTCAGCAGGAATGAATAGAACAGGGCAAGTTACTGAGTGATCCATCCCCTACCATTCAGTCTCAGTTTCTAGAGGTCAGAGGTTTAGGGATACCCAATTCTAATGTATCTTTCTTTGCGATTGGGTGACCAAAACTGCATGCATGGATTTATACATCAGCATTATAATGTAAAATATTTTTGTCTTATTATCTATCCCTTTCCTAATGCTTCCTAACATTCCATTAGCTTTTTTGATTGCCGCTGCCTACTGAATGGATGGTTGCAGAAAACTATCCACAGAAGACAGGAACTGAGCTAGATTGTCTACTGATTTGACCCAGCAAAGCTGTTCTTATGTTCCTTAACCATTAATGGTCCCCCAGGTCATTTGCCAGGGAGCTACCATTTCCAAGGTCTACCAGAAGAGACAGCCACCCTTCTGCTGCTTCCTTTCCCAAATGAGCTCTCACAGCCTTTTTTGGGTGTTCCATGAGCCCTCCCCAGCTGGATTTACACAGGTCTAATAATTCAACAGTTTAACACTCAGAAGTTTTATCAGAATATTTCTACAAACTAGAATTAAAAAAAACCAGATAATTCATGTGTTGCGGGTTACTGCTTAGGTCACATTTTCTTGAGCATTGCAAAACTTGGGCAAGCAAAACTTCATTTTAGAAATGCTTTTCTGGCTTTGTTGTGTGCAAACTCATTTATAATTGGAGAAAAATCTAATTTATGTGCAACATCACTGTTAATGTTAAGCACTGAGAGCCCATTAAATGCTCTTGTCCCATTGTGCAATCATCATAGTTCTTTACTTGTTTTTAGGGTTGTCAAGCAATTAAAACAATGTAATCGCATGACTAATCATGTGTGCTGCCCCTTTGAAATGCTGAGGCGGAGTTTCAAAGGGGCAGCACCGCGGGAGCCCGAGATCAGCTGGAGTCTCCAGCTGATCCCAAGCTGTGTTGCACTGACCCTTTGAAACGCCAGGGAGAAGCTTCAAAGAGGCAGTGCCACACAGCTGCCCCCAGGTGCTGCCCCCCTTTGAAATGCAGCGGCGGCATTTCAAAGGAGCAGCACCACAAAACACCTGTAGTTAACATGTTTAAAAAATTAACGTGTTAACTGTGCTCTGCATTAATCATAGGTGTTAAGCATGTTAATTGACAGCCCTACTTATTTTAACACGTTGAATGTGCATTCACCTAAGGCCACTGATGCAGGGAGTCTGACAAAAATATGTAATGCAATTGTGATATTAGGAAATACAGTTGACAGGCCGAGATCTCACCCTCAGACCAAGCAAAATCACTTTACAATAACAGAATTAATTATGACTTTCAAGATCTCTAAACTGTGCAAAGACTATATACAGCATTTCATAATGTAGCATTACTAATCACAGAAGCTACTCCAGTCGCCAATCATGAAGATAAAAACTCAGATGTGACTGAAAAATTGTTAAGGTCTTAGGTCCCACAATGATTTAAATCAATTTTTTGGAGGTATATTTAGCTTTTTGTTGTTGTCTCTGTTCTATCTGCAAGATGTATAATAAATGGAAACGACTTGGTAGAAAAATGTCAAAATTTGAGGTCCCTTTGTCTCCTGAGGTGTGGGCCAAATGGCCCTCCGTCCCTTCCTCCCCCCGATAGGGCCCAGCTGGAGATTGCTTTTGGCTCCATCAGCATTTGCTGTGGGAACTTGCAGATCTTTTCTGACCAGTCGTGAGTGAGTGGCTCATCTCCTTGGGATTGTTTCCCTTCAAAGTAGTAGGTTATGGTGAGAGATTTCAGTGGGACTAGGGGATTTGGAAGGCCAACTCCTTGAAGAGTTTAAATCTTAACTCACTCTCTTTTTTTGAACCTGGGTTTTAGTTGCTGGCACCAACCGCACTTCTATGGTTTGTGCTTCTCTCCCAATCAGCAAATGTACTGCAAGTGTCTGTCAGTCACCGGGACAAATTCCTTGCAACTTAGGCACTTTTTGAAGCCCAGAGAGCTGGGCATACCCTTGTCCAGAGTTGTGGGGGCAGAGGTGTGGATTGGCAGGACACAAACACTCCCTTCCTCCTCCCTTTTGGCATGGCCAACAACATTTTTTTTAAAGGCAACAAAAGAAAAGGCTTTTAGAAGAGCTAAAAATGTACAAAACTAAAGAGTTAATGATCCACAAACTGACATCTTTTAGCTTCGTCTCTAGCCAAGGATGGGAGAGAAAGAACTGAAGTGTGAATGCTCATGCATTCTATCTAGCCTGGTGCCTTGTGGGGAAGCACAGTAGGCATGGTAGAGTAGATGCTACCAAAGTTTTCTAAGCAGCAGCTTAATCAGTATACTTTCATGAAAATACTGATTATAACCAATTGATAGACTATAGACAATAACAAACCAGATGAAATTGAGCAAGAACGGAAGTGGAAAGAGTGGCTACACTCTTAGGGCCAAATGAGATGATAGCCTCTGGGTAAAGAGAAGAGCAACTGGTTTCCTATCTTGCCTTGAGACCTGTGATGTGGTGGGGCAGGCTATGAGAACAGTCACCAGTGAAGCTGAGCCCTATGCAGAGGCTGTTTGTAAGAGATCATAGACCACATTCTATGTATATTCCTCTGATGGAAATTGAGTTATACCAGGTTCACAGCAGTGTAACTGAGAGTAGAATGTTTATCTGTAACTCAAGAATTCTTTCTTCTTTAAATTCATTTTAATGTTAAATGCAGTGTCCTTGGCAAGTTGTAAGCTGTTTCACTGTTGTTTTTGAAAGTGATATATATCATAAATAAGGATTGTCCAGAACCAGAACCCTCCCTCCCTCCCCCCCCTCCCACCGCCACTCCAATCAATTCCAAACTTTGGTGAATGTTGTATATGAATCTTTATTCAAACTTCATGGCATAGGTCTATCTGCATAATGAGCTGATAGATCCTGAATCTGATTATTCTTTGATGTAGAGTTAAGGCTTATCCACATTACCACTGCACTGTGCTGTAACTTTCTCACTGAGGGCATGTCTAGACTATATCCCTCTTTTGAAAGAGGGATGTAAATTAGACAGATTGATATTGCAAATGAAGCCGGGATTTTAATTTCCCGCACTTTATTTGCATAATTGTGGCCTCACGTTCTTTCGAAAAAGGGCTTTTCAAAAGTCAAACCACCGTCTAGACAGGGTTCTTTAAAAAAAACACCCCTTTTTTAAAAAATCATGTACTCTTCATTTCTTTCGAAAGAGGGGTGTAGTTTAGATATACCTTCAGGGGTGTGAAAAAACATCTCCCCCGAGGGTAGCAAGCTATAGTGTTATATGTTGCAAGGGGATGTGGATTGCAACTGCTTTAAACATTAAGGAGAGGGGATCACCACATAGGAGTGTAATGGGTTTGTTTATTCAGTTAAAACTGGGAAGGGAGAGGAATCTCACTCATACACTCTACCACACTTACAGTCCCTGGCAGGATGATAAGATGAGCAGAAGGCAGTTCATGTTGTTTGATCTTCCCAAGTTGACTCTTAAGCTGGTCCGCTGGCCAGGCAATCCGAGCAGAGGGCATTCTGGGAGGCTCCACTTGATGGTCAACCCACTGTGTCTCTATCACTCTCTCCTTTAAGGATCAGCCACATGCAGCCTCTGAGTCTCTGGGCCTCTTGGGGCCGTATGCACTCCCTGCTGGGGCCATGTACACTGTTGTTTACTCCTGCTGTTTACCTCAGACATTCTTCTGCACTCACTCATGGAAAGGATAGGGGTTATCAGACAACACTCCAAGGCTGCGTCTAGATTGGCAGATTTTGCGCAAATACTTTTAATGGAAAAGTTTTTCCGTTAAAAGCATTTGCTCAAGAGAGCGTCTATACTGGC
>JANRFK010001234.1:105091617-105122016 GCA_030068395.1 Apalone spinifera
TAGATGATCAAAATGGTCCCTTCTGACCTTAAAGTCTATAAGTCTATAAGTCCTTATGGAGTCTGTTTTAGTTCTATCATTAGAACAGATGAGAAAGAGAAACAAGTTGAACCAGTATTACACCTCACGCTTAGAGGGCATGTAGCCTGCTGGTTCAGAGCTTTGCTCTCCCCCAATTGACCTCTCAGAGTTTGGAAGAGAAAGCCTTGTCCATTCGAGAGTCTTTGCAATGATAGTGTCTCTCCTTTGTACTGAATTAAACACAGTCTGCTTTTCTGCATTCCCAGTAATTGCAGGCATTGGTGGTCATATTTTACAATTCCTACATTTAGGGTTAACATGGTTTGTGACCCTACAACAGCCAAATTGGTTACAATTGGCAAAATACTATTTTATCAACTGGATATCCATCAAGCCTATTGCAACTGAATGAACTATATTTACATAACCACACCTACTGTTTCTTTCCCATACTAGTGTGAACTGTATTTACTTAACAACAATTCAATCTAAGCAACAAAGTGGACATAACCACACTCAGGATTCCTTTCTCATTTCAGTTGGATATAATGGAAGCATTCATTCAGATCCTGCTTAAAATTAAAACCACTAAAATTGTTTCCATGATATTTTTTTCTTCTAGCTATTTTAAAACAAATGAGTATGTACAACCTGCACTCTCCCTCGTTGGGCTACTGAATCAAAAACCAGCAAGTGAATTTTACTATAAACATAAGTGAAAAGTTGTTACTAGCAGCATAAAAAAGTAATGTGATTGCAATGTGTGGCATGTCATTTTTATAACCATTGGTTTATTACAGCTGGAAAATAGCTCTCAAGCTTGGGAGCTTAATAAGTTTAAGTTGTGCTTAAATGTTAGCTAATTCCTCTTCATGTGCATTTAGGGTCTGATTAAAAGGCACCTTATTTGAAAGAGAGGATAGATAGTTAATGGTTATCTACATCTGCAGGTTTAGCAATTAGATATAAATAATATATCAATAATACCACAGTAGTAAGCACTTTATTAAGGAAATCCTTTCTCTTTATCATCCAATTTTTTTAGCCAGTGCTGAATATCAGGAGCCTAGATTATCTGAGTCTTTTCCCCTTTGCACTAAAGTGGTAAAAAAATTAATGCTCTGTTTCTGATACTCTGATACTCTGTGGAGTAATTACTGCTATCATAGTCACCAGTAGCTATTGCTGGGAACACTGAAGATTTACTCATACAACGTATCTCTTTGGTTACATTTTTCAGTGATTAAAATGTCAGTACTTACTACCTGGAAAAGTTATGGCTGTTTTATCAGTTATGTTACACCCTCTGATTACACATGAACAAGGTGAGAAATTGTTACTCTTTGAAATTAATATTGCGTCTCCAGAACTTTTATGTAACCAACCTAACCTGAATCTCAGGCAGGCTGAGAGAGACACATACATGGAAAACACCTACTTTCACAGATGGAAAGTTACCTGATATCACTGAAACACTTCTCATTTCCTCAACATGTTCATAAGTGAAAGAAACGTTTTCTTATTATAAATGCAAAGGTGTTATCCTGACACTGCTGGGCCCCCACACTCCCAGTTTCCTCTGTGATGTGGCACTTTCTGAGAGAATGATGATGTGCAACAGACAACAAGCATTATTTATTTACCTAGATAGCACCAGGAAAACAAAATTTTCCCCCTTGTGTTTGGAAGTTCCCTGGAAGCTTTAGTGGGCCTACTTATCTCATTAGTAAGGCTTTGTCTACACTGGTAAGCTTTGTCAAGAAAAAGTTCCTTTTGTTGACAAAACTGCAAGAGCGTTCACACTGCAAGGTGACTTTTGTTGCAATAAATGGCTATTTTTGTTGACAACAACTTTCCAGCTCCATGAGGGACTTTTGTCTTTTCCCATCCCTGTGTTGCCAATAAACATGCAGTGTAGACACTGTGAGGCGTTTTTTTCACTGATTCTGGAACCCAGGAAGTGGCCCGTAATTGCCAATCAGCCACTTTGGCCAACAGTTTGAACTCTACTTTCGTGCAGCCAGGCAACCAGCTACCTACCCTTGCAAGCCTCACAAAATTTAAATCCCATTTCCTGCATTCTGAGCACTGGACCTCCCCTATTCCCCCCCCCCCCCCCCCCCCCCCCCCCCCCCCCACACACACACACCATGGGCTGGCTCAGCATGCCTTGCTCTCATGACATCTTCCCAGATGCCCATGCCTGGCCATCACACTAAACACTTCCCCACTTGGACCACCACCGTGAAATGTATGGAGGTGGAAGGTGAATGAACAAAGAGTTCGCACCCTGGGTAAATTCTATACTGAGAAGCAAATAATGATTGTATTCAGCGCGCTTCACAGGCTGCTCCCTATCACAAGAGGGCACATGAAGAAACCTGGAAATAAATAACTCTAATGAAAGGAGAAGCTGTTAGACCAAGGTCAGAGAAAAGATCAGCTCTGGCCTGAAGGACTTTACCTGAAATAAGGACTAGGGTGAGAAGTTATGCTTTGTAACAATTTCTTTTAGTGTATTAAGCTTAGCTGTCATGTTTTGTTTATTTTAGCTTAGTAACTTATTTTCATCAGTCTGTCATCACCTGCAATCACTTAAATCCTACTTTTTATACTTAATAACATCACTTTTGTTTATTATCAAATCCAGTGTAAATTGTTGTTACGAGGGGGAACAACAGCTGTGCATATCTCTCGTTCATTGATAGAGAGCAAACTTTATGAACATTTTCTATGTAAAATTTTTACACAGAGTAAGACAGATTTATTTGGGGTTTTGGTCCCTTTGAGGGCTATGCTCCTGGATGCTGACAAGTCCCTGTAACTGAGCACTCCCAGAGCTGAGCTATTATCAGCGTCTTGGGGGGAAGGGAACTGTTACCCCAACTATGTGTCTTTGCTTGGGGAGATCAGCACTTCTGGCCCAGCAGGACAGGTTCGTGGGGCACCACAGAGGGCAGGTAGATGGGCTCAGTTTTATGACCAGCACATCAGGTGACAATCTCAAGGGGATCTCTGTGAGCCAACCCATCACAAGAATTTTCTAGCCCCAGATGGAATTTCTTTTGTTGATAGACATGGCTGCTAGCCACCACCAACCTTCATCCAATAGAAATGTTGGAAAAGAAATTTGTAAGTGAACAAACAATGTAGGACATGATGCTAACAGACTCCTTTTGGTGAATTCTGCTGAACAGCAGTGATGCTGATGGCCCTGTCATGCACGGCATCAGAGAGATAAGGAATCATCCTAGAAAAAATAGGGAGGATTTGGTTTGTGGAGTGCTAAATCAATCAGCGAGTGAGTGCAAACCTCAGGAATAATGCTTGGAAAGGGAGCTGAGGAATCACAAGGACAACTGGGTCTTCGCAAGGCAGCCCACAGAACACATGATCAAGGTGATGGAGGACCAGACTGAGATCCTCAAGTGTTTAGTGTAGCAGTACAGTGAGCCAACATGGGTTCATCCTCCCTCTCTCAAAATGTATGTCCAGCAACCCCCTCCTGTGCCCTCATATTCCTTTTCTCTCTCTGGGGGTACGTCTACATACCACACTTATTTTGAAATAAGCTATTCCGGAAGAAATGCTCTGAAATAGCTTATTTTGAAATAGCATGTCTTCACTACAGGGAAGCCTCAAAATTAGTTGGAGGCAGGCTCCCCTAATGTGGACATGCTACCTCAATTTAGAGCCCCAGGAGGCACTCAGGAGTAATTACTCTGAATGGCCCTGGGGAGAAGCTATTTCAAAATAGCAGCAGTGGAGCATCCACACTATAGCTATTTTGAAATAGCTATTTCGGAATAGATGTTATTCCTCATGGAATGAGGTTTACAGAAGTTGGAATAAGCCTCCTGTTGTTTCAAATTTATTTCAAAATAATGGAATTGCTGAGTAGATCCTTACATTGTTATTTTGGAACAATGGCACCCTGGGAGTCCTCATTTTTCCATGCATTTCACACATTCTCCCAACTTTGATTATGACACCTGGATCTACATTCATTTGAGAATTGTAACCCTTTGCCAGCATTCATTTATCTGGTTTCAAAAGATGCTTTATTGCATTTCAGTGCGCTGTTTTCTGATTAACAAAGGCACACTTTCATAATGGTTCTACATTTTTATTTGTTATTTAACAATCTTTCAGACCAATCACTGCTGTTAACGTCAGGGAGGCTTTGAGGATGCACTTTAAAGCCTTTTCCAGGTGCAGGCTTTAAAGGCATGTTCCCAGCTATGTGCTGCATTGGAGAGAAGGGGCTTGAAATCCACTGTAACAGAGGTTTATTTCAGTGTCCCGCATTTTAAAAGTGCATCCTCAAAGCCTACCTGATGTTAACAGCAGCTCGCTGAGCTCCTCCAACAGGCCTGGTATCTGGCTGTTCAAACTTGGCAGCCAAACACTATGCCTTGGTGCTCCACCCCGGAGCAAACAATTCCCCCTTAGATTCATACAAATTATGCAATGTGCAACAAAATGAATGGGAGACTAGGTACTCCCTTTTCTGGACATCCCAGCCATTCAGTTAACTAAATCATCTGTAAGGGATAAAACTTTAGAGAGTGGGTCCTAAAGAGTCTCCCCAAATTCTAGGGAAGCAGGAAGTGTTGGCAGGAAGCAAGGAGAGCCAATGAAAACAAAGTGTAGTTTTTTTTAATGGAAAGCAATGATCTTCCTGCTGTAATCTTTGTGTGATCAGAGCCAAGCTGAGAGAGATGAGTTAAGCCAGGGAAATAGGTCATGGAATTTCCAGTGATATCCTTGCCTATGGAAGCACTAAACCTGGGAACAACAGATACGTGAGTAGAACAAGGAATGTTTAGTCAGACACAATAAGATTATTTTCTTTATGTTTGGGTTTGTTGAACTCCTTCGAGTCTGTATCCCGTGTACACTGTAACTTTTTAACTGAATCCCAAAGAGGCAATTCTCTCTTTTCATTTTGTTTTTTACAGTAGCTTTGTAACACCTAACACCCAAGCAATGCTTTCCCAAGTAGGTCTTCTTTGTTTTGTTAATAACATCACCTTTTTAAGACTGTGATCTGAATTCTGTGTTCTAGAAGGCATGAGGTTCTGTGTGCACGTGCCTAAAACTGACAGCTTAGCTATTAGGAATTACAATTGATTTTCAAGCTCTCTCCTGAGGGAGGGCTAAAGAGCTTGCGGGAACCACACAGGAAGAAATTCTAAAGTGCATCTTCCTGGGTTTTCAAAGGAGTTTTTGCATTTGGGTGGTAGCAGTGTACCACCCAAAGTCAGGGAATCTGTGACCTTGGGGAGTTTTTTTAAGCAGAAGTCTTTAGTGGCAGGGTGTTTTAAAGTCTTCTACAGGCCCCACCTTCTGCATTCAAAGTGCCAGAGTGGGGAATAGTCCTGACAGCAACAAGCTGTGATAATCATGGAAATATTGTCCTCAGCCAAGTCCAGCCTGCCATAGAGACACCTCCATCTCACCTTCAATCTCTCAAAGGCACATTCGACCACCATGCTGAACTGTTCAGCTGGTTGTTAAAATACTCCTTACTGGTTCCAGTGCCCCATGTATGGTTTCATGAGCTAGGGCTGTGAGGGATAAGCTGGGTCTCCCAAGATCACAATGGGCATTTCAGCATCCCTCACTGTAATATTCTGGCCGGGAAAGAAAGTCCCCTCCTGCAGCTTCTGTACAGGCCAGTGTTCCTAAAGATACATGCATCATGCACCTTTCCAGACTATCCCGTATTGATGTCTGTGAAACACACATGGTGATCCACAAGTGCCAATAGCACCATTTAGAAGTTTCCCTTCCTGTTGATGTTCTCAGTGGCAAGGTGGACTGGTGCTAAAATCTGAATATGCGTACCCTCTATTAGTGGAAACATACAGTTGGGAAATCCATGTTTGTAAAGCTATCCACTACTTCATACACATTTACCTGAATCACCATCCTTCACAGCAGAAGATTGCAGCCCTTGATCACTTACCAAATTCTTGGAGTGGCCCTCCATCAAAAATTATTGCATATCCCAACAATAAGGCATGTCCTCTAAACTTTTAATTATTTTCATGTCTCTTCTCTGAATGGTCTATGATTTATCAACATCCTTCCTGAATTGCACAAAAAAGCTTGTGTGGACAGGCAACAGAAGTTTCTTATGCAAGAAACCCCGATGGTTAAAAAGGCCATTAGAGCTTTCTTGCGCAAAGGGGGCCCACACTGCCATGGACGCTCTTGTGCAAAAGCACATCTCTTGCGTAAAAGCACATGGCAGTGTGGATGTGCTCTTGCGCAAGAACTCTTGTGCAAAAAGTTCTTGTCCAAGAAGCCTGCAGCGTAGATGTAGCCTCATTGTTGAATCATTTAGAACTGGACTAAAACAAACAAATTTCTAGGGAATATCAAGGAGGTGGACTGGAGCAATGGATCTAAGACTCTTCCAGACCTTGGTTCAGCAATTATCTTAAAAACATTCTTCCATTTGCCCTGTAGGAGATATTCATTTTTGGACCAATTTCCACTGCTCTAACCCTAGAATTCCACTGCTTGGTTCTTAAAACTTTTTCTTCTAGGGACCAGCGAAATGGACTCTGCAAACAGGGAGCAGTGTTTCATAGCTTGAGAATCACTTTGCTAGATAATTTACTGGATGAGATTTTGCCTGACTCAAATTGTGGGAGAGGAATAGGAAGAAGAAAAAAGTTATGTTCATCAAGTACAATATAACTAGGACTTAATTTGTGTCAGGGCTGAGCCCTAGCACCTCTGGGCTTGGCGGTTCATAGCACCGGTACTGCTGGGCTTGCTGCATCAGTTATTAATGTAAAAAAAATTGCTTAAGCCTTGGCACCTAATTTCTTTAGCCCCAGCACCTCTTTCGTTACAAATTAAGCACTGAATATAACATTATCTTTGGAAAATCAAATATTTGTTTACAATGAAGGTCTCCACTGAAGAACCTTATTCTCCAACCTCTTGCTTTATGGGTTAATTAGACGCTATTTGTGCACCGCAATGCTAGTGGTAAATGTAGACCTTCTTTCCTGTGGCTTGAGGCTTTACATTTTTAAAAGACACATGCTAGGAGAAAACCTTTTACTTTATTAACTTCAGCATTCAAGTGATGATGTAACTTTCACAACCAATTGGGTATTTTAAACTTATTTTTAAATGTGGGTCTCTGAAATGAGTTATAACAAAACATTTCCAGCTTCCTCACATGTCTGTTAGCTTGGTCAAATCTATTTTCCCAACCCACTTCAGACAAGAGAAGAGAGGAAAAATAAAAGGTGCACTTTTTTATAGTCTGGTAGTTAGCTTCCGGCCCTCACTTTGGCTCTTCCAACCTGATCTCTGACAGATCAGCTACTCAGCTGGTAGAAGGGAAGACTGGCATGAAATCCTGGCCTCTGTGAAGTTAATGGAAGTTTTGCCACTGATTTCACAGGGCAGAATTTCACCATAATGAGGAGTCAAGTTCCAGCTGTTGGGTGAAGTTTCCTTCTCTCTTCTGGTGTCCAAACCACTTGGAATGAAATCAGATATGCAGGCAAGCACCACATTCAGGGCCAGCTAAGATATGTTGTTACATCTGAGTAACAAGCCTCAGGCCTGATACTTGAGTGGGGTGCCTTCAAAGAGGCCATGAAGGACTTAGACATAAAGTTCCTTTGGTGGCTTCTGTATTTCACCCAACAACTGGAACTTGACTCCTCATCAGGGTGGAATTTTTGTTCTTATAATCCCTTAATGGCCTGTTGACACTTAGGCATCAGACCTTAAGCCACCACCATTCTCAGGATGGAAGCCCAGGTTCCTCTCCCTCCAGAGATCAGGGATTCAGACTACAATTTCTCCCTGGATTTCACTGGGATCACCTTAGCAAGTCTGCATTTGATTCAGCATCTGGCACCTTGTTTTCTTCTAGGAGCTATGACAGGGATACCAGTGACCAGCCTGGTAGATTTCAAATTCCTTCAGATCCTCCAGCAGAGTCTCTCCTCTTGGTCCCTGAATCATATCAATGCTTGCATCCAGTGTGAGTCACCCCTCTCTATATCAGGCTAGTAACTTCAGGAATCTCAGCTCTTTGTTTACTTGAATCGGGACAAAATCAATATACGCCCTTTCCCTCATGAATGGTACCTTTTGCAGACTTGTTACCTAAGAATTTGTATTATCTTCCAGGCCTTTAATTTGTGATAGTTTGTTCATGTTTTAGGTTACTTCCCCATAGTCATGGCTTCAAGAAACAAATTAACCTCATCTGTCCTAGCAGGTAAAAATACAAGTGAGGGGAAATTGACTCTTACCTGGTTTTCCATTTGAAAAAAGTAAAAAACTGCTCAGGTTTTCACAAGGTTTAATAGCTTGCTATCTATTACATATAACTAGGGTATGACCCATGCCTTGCTGCAATCAATAGACAGAATCTGTTTTAGATCAAAGTCCTGGAGGAAAAAAAGACAGGTACAAAGGGGAAATAAAATTGTTACAAAAGGAAAACACAAACCTTAGTGCCCTCCTTCCTGGATTAATCTGGGTTTTATACTTCCATAGCTTACTGAAAACTATAGAGAATATTCCTTTTTGGTCCTTTTCAGAGTTTCCCAATAGTCTGTAAAGCACTTTGGAGAGAAAGAGAGCATGAACAAATGAATAACAGTACTATTTCCTCTGTTGATTTAAAGTAGATCCCTAAAGATCAACAGACAAAGTTTTTTCACCTTAGATGCAAATTCTCTAAAAATAATTTTTGAAGCAAATGTTACTGGAGATCATTCAGTAGGTCAGTGCAGAGCCATTTATTTAAGAGACACTAAGAGAACTGCTAGGAACTGAACAACTATATCATCAAGTATTAGAATAAGATCATAAGAACTTTTTTCTCTCTGTACCTCAGTAGCTTCACTTTGTGAAATTAAATACTTCTATTTGCATGTTACAAAATCATGTAGGAGTGCTGTCATTTAAATACTAGAGAAAACTGAACTTAACCACAGACAATGGAAACTGAATGACCTTTTAGACATTAACCAGATCTCAAGTGAGTATTTCACATGCAAATGCAGATAAATCTCACTCTCTAATAAGCAATGCATAGTCTATAACTTCAGCTTGCAGTCCAATGCATTTGGAAATCTATCATGTCTACATTCCATAGCAGACCGAAAGGCCTCTTCACCCTTTGATGCATGCATACAAGCCTATTAGTGTTCACAAAACTACACAGATGTGTATGAAAAGAAAACAAGAAGGTTTTTTAACCTGCAGCAAAGGTATAACTTGAGAGAGAAAATCAAGAATCAGAAAATTCAAAATGTGTGCTCCGTTCTTTCACATACACACATTAAAGACTCATTTATGTAAATGTGAACAGCTGATTCTCATACTTCCTTTAGCTTTAGAAATAAACTTTAAAAATGTTTAGTTTTTATACAAGCTTAACGTTCAGACATTCAGAAAATGCCTATTATTTAAACAAAAAAATCCACACACTTTGGTTACTCATCTAGTGAAAAAGGATTGCCACTTTTTTTGGTGGACAAACACTTTTTGTAACCTCCAGGTTATATGCCAGAGTGTGCATCTGGATAACACCGAATTCCAAAGACTGATCAAAGTTGTTCATCAGTATTTCTCTCAGTGGCTTGCTTTTCTCTCTGTCACTAACACAGTTATAAGATCCAAGATTTAAATTTATCTTCTCAGAAAAAATAGTCAGCTGCCTACTCACTGCATCTGTTACATGCACATACATGCACCTCCCCACCTGTCCCAATCACTTTAGCTGAAGTTTCTTTTCTATTCCATATAGGTTCTAGCAACAGATGTTGAGGTATTATGTGTGTGTGTATGCATGTACATGCACACGTCTTATTTACCCCTCCACATAACATAAGAACCAGGTCACTCAGTGAAATTAATACTCAGCAGGTTTAAAACAAATGTAAGAACATACTTCTTCACACAATGCACAGTCACTTTGGAACATGTTGCCAGGGAATGTTGTAAGTTTAAAAAAGAAGTAGGTAAATTTATGAAGAATAGGTCTGTCAATAGCTATTAGCCCAGATGGTCAGAAATGCAATCCTGTGTACTGCATTTTCCAAAATTCCTGTCTGTCAGAAGCTGGGACTGGATGAAGGGGATAGATCACTCAATAATTGTCCAGTTTTGTTCATTCCTTTTGAAACATTTAGCAGACTGACCACTGCCAGAATGATAGGATGCTGGGCTAAATGAATCATTGGTGTGACCCAGTATGGCCATTTTAATAACACAATGATCATTCCCTAGAAGTCTAATTTAGGGTCTAATCCTTATTCCTATTCATTCCTCATTCCTGCCAATTCCATTGATTCGAGAAAAAGCGGCGAGGGGTCCTGTGGCACCTTATAGACTAACCAAAGTGTTTGGAGCATAAGCTTTCATGGGCAAAGACCCACTTCGTCAGATGCATGTAATGGAAATTTCCAGAGGCAGGTAATTTCCTCTGACGGCTACCCCTCTGATAACTGACTTGAGAGGAGCTTGGCATGAGAATGGAAGGCTTTGCTAGAGACATTTAGCCTCAACTTTAGCCTCAGTCATCAAAGATACTTCAGGGCTTAGCTCTGTTGATTTCCTTTTGAAATCAATGGAGATCAATGTTCCCACTAATTTTTACATCCGTGTGCAGACTGAATTTTGTTATGTGCCCCAATATCAAGGTAACTTGCAGCCACTAGTTGAAATAAAAACCCTAGATATAATATAGGGATAATTTCTTCAGCCAGGACAGGTTAGATATTTTAGAACTCAAAACCAGTGTTCGCTGTAAGCTGTGTGCTTGTGTGGCCACTCAGGAGAGATTCAAATACCGCCCAGCTGATTATCAGAGCATCCACAGATAGGTTTTATGTTTATACTGGTAGTGCTAATCGGCACATGCCTCAATGCACATAACAGTTATTCTGCACATGGATTGAAAAATCCCACATGGATGGTAAAGATTAGAGGGACTATTGCTCACTGCTCAAAGAATTAAATCAAAGCATGAGAGAAATAAAAATTATGAAATGAGATGTCAGAGTGACGCGATGATGTCACTCTGTCATCCCACACGAAAAACTTTTGTATATATATAGATAGATATGTACATTGCAGGAAGCATCAAGAAGCAGCAATCGCAACAATATAATATTCAGGGAGTGACTGTGAAAGAGACAATATGTGTGTGTGACAGAAAAATGTGTGTATGTTTGTGAGACAGACACACAGTGTGTGAGAGACACAGTGTGTACATGTGTGAGAGAGAGAGATGCACTCTGTGTGTGAGAGAGACATACCGTGTGTATATGAGACTCACACACTCTGTATCTATGTGGGAGTATGGGGGGGGAATAAGGGGGGAGTGATGCCCCTTTCAGTAGATTTGCACTCACCCATCTGAAACCTGCTTGTTCAAGCACAGTAGCAGCCACCAGCAGGCTCAGTTCCACGTTCCACTCCTGAGCCCTGTTGTGCCCCGCCCAGCAGAGATGGGGTATAGACGGAGAAGCACAATCTGACATCAGGGACAGAGCACAGGATGGGGCTACAGTCCAGGCACCAGTGGCCTCTCGCACTCCTAGGGAGCTTCTGGTGCTCATGTCCAGCCTCCACAGACGTGGAAGTCCCATGCCACCCATAATATGCAAAATTACAGACTAGGGAGATGTGACTGGGAAGGTTACTTTCTGATTTCAGGATGATTTCAATCACAATAGTTTTTAATGTTCCCATACCTAGGTCTTCTTGCTCTATGATCTTTTGTGGGTGACATGCAATACGCACTTGCTGAAGTACAACCAGTTACAGATTTCTGTGAGTAATTAATTTTTGAAATTCCTTCAATTAAAAAAGAAGATCTGCCCACTCTGTAAATTATCATGAAGAGATGCCAAGAAGACAGCAAAATTCAGTTTATCCTAATCTCAGCTGATAGAGGGTTCCAGAGCCAGAGGTCTTCTCTACACAATGTTTCTGAAAGCTTCCCTTTGGGTTAGGGTTCCATTTCATTGCTCTTGTAGGATACTGATGCCTTGACAGGCCCCTCAAAGCAATCTCTGAGATACAGTGAACATTTAAAAAATGTGGACAAGGCTCTTCAAGTCAATCACAAATCAGGAGTCACCACAGACTTATGAGGTTTTGGTGTGATTTTGTCTTTTAGAACCGATGATACTGCTATAAGGTTGAAATGACAAACTCTCTATTGATGCATACCTTGGTCAATACTAAGCAGTTTAGTGACACATGAAGATTAATCTCTGCACTACCCAAGTTCCAAGATATCCATGTGTCAGCAGTGCAGGAAGATAGAGGGTTTATATGAGTCTGTGTTCAATTAAAGTGCTTCCCAGGCCCTTGAACACAGCAGTACTCTGCCATTCAACTGGTTGTTGTTGTTCGAAAAAGATGGCAACTCTCAGAGTCCCTATAGCCACCCATTGCAATGAGCAGGAAGTAATTTGCTGTTCAACCAGCATTGCAGGCAGATATACATTCTTTTAAAGGTTGGGCTGTTAGCCATTTACAGATTTAAGCTTCTTATTCACACTGTGTATCTTGAAGGAGTGGCTGGTTTATGATATACAACTTGTTGTTCCAGCTCTACCCTACTGATAAAGGTTGAATTTTGAATTGAATTTGTTTACAAAGGAATTTTGATTTCAAGCTGCACCTAGTAGGTGAAAAGTTGAACTTAAGGTATAGATATTTGCTAACTGGCTCCACACACTATGTCACTGTGAGATACACTAGCTATAAAAAGCACTTCAGAACCAGTTCAGTCTCTATTCTCTACAAGAGAGCCAGAGGCTATTCACACAAGGAAGGAATCCAGAATCCAGAAGCAAAGATGTCTGAACTGGAAATTGCAATGGGAATGATCATTGATGTCTTTGACAAGTATTCTGGGGCTGAAGGCAACAAGCAAACCCTCACCAAAGGAGAACTAAAGACCCTTCTAGAAAAAGAGTTACCCAACTTCCTCTCGGTAAAGTGATGGTTCAGTATAGTTTCTCTTGTAATAGACTTAAAGCAATATGGAGAGAAACATGTTTGGTGCTTTGTGCAGGGAATTGGCTGCAGAAATCATTAGCAATAAGGGAAGCCATTTGGTACCTTTTCTTCTGCATCATGTGACATCATGGTGTTGAAAATGCAGGCACATCACAGAATTGAATGTGGAAGTCAGGGTTACTCCTGATCGTCAGCTTTTCTGTATGTCTCATTTATCACTCTCTAGTTTTCAGGGCAATGGCATTTAAACAGAATATTTACTTTTTCAGAAGCCATTTGTTCCTGCTGTTTGCTCTACTTCAGAATTTGTAATTTTATATGGTGTCATAATTAACTGCTGTTAAAAAAAGATTATGATGTTAACAATTGAATATTATGACATCATATGGGGAGTTTCCTGGTCTAGGCTTTTGTAACACACTTCTTACTGTGAGGTGTGACCATGTATGGTATATAAACAGCAGTAGGACAGAGTAGATGAACTTGGAAGAAACTGATTATAATGTGTCCTCCTAATAACAAATAAAGGGAAAGAACTAATGAAAATGATTAACAGAACAGTATTGTTAAATAATCAGAATGTGCCTTTAACTGTTTTCCATCTATATCAATCTCTGTTTCTCTAGACATGTATTCTATGCTCTGCAGTGTGGTACCATGAGATACTTGCCATTCTTAAAAACCTACTATGTTGCATATTTTCTAGAAAATAATAATATTAGAGTTGTAGGGAGGGCTATGTAGAATGATTTTCCCGTTAAAAACACATTTTTCAGAAAACTGAAATTTCCCATGAGAAAATTTCAGTTTTGATTAAAAAAATCAATTTTTCATTGAGAAAATCAAAATGACAATTTGCCTGCTGCCCAGTGCAAGGCTCCGGTCTGACAAATGCTTTCCAGAAGGGCTATAGAGACTGAACTCCCTTTCTTCTTCTCCAGTCTACCTGCACCAGAGATAGAGAGCACAGGCCTTCAGCCACCCGACCTTCTTCCCAGGTCTAGAACCAGAAAAACAAAGGCTGGATAACTCTGCCTCCCCACCTCCCTGTCTCAGGACCAAAAGGCTGGAAGACTCTTGTCAATTTCACTTTCAAAATGAAGCTTTTTGTTCCAACCTACTCACAATAGCAGAGAGACCCATTTTCTGGCAAGCTCCAAATAATGTCTAAACTTGGCCATAGCCACTAATAATCCATCTAAAAAATTTGTGGCTTGACTTGCATTTAATTGTGTACATATATTTTTTGACTGTTATCCAGGGTTGTTTTTATCAGAACTTAATTCAGTAAAGCAAAATCATGGTTTCAGATACGAACACTTGGTTCTCACTGAGCTGAAACAGTTATGCATGCATTTCTGAGGGAAGAACTGACCCATTAGATCAAGCTGTTGTAATATGGAAGCATGCCTGTACCTGTGGCAAGAATCATTGTATCGTTTTTAAGATTTTTGAAGTTTTGAAGCAGCATAAAGAAGGCTATACATGTTTTACTAAACTGGGCTGAATACCTGCTATGGCTTGCTTATTTCAGGATTCAAACTCAGCTTCCAGATTTCGTTTTTTTAAAGGAAAGATTCATATTTAACAGCACGAATTAGTTAACTCTAGAAGAAGGCATACAAAAATTCACAAAAATCTTTCTTGCAAATTAACAAAGGTTAAAAATCACAGCTCATAATGTGCGTTAGCTTCCCAGGATATAAACACAAAAGTTCACCTTCACTTCCCAATATTGGTTTTCCTTATTCACTGCACATCACTTTGATTTTACTTGGCTGGAAGTGATAATAACATTCATTCTTGATTGTTTCCTTTTCTTTTACATCACTACAAATTCCAGAAAGGTGATGGGAACAAAGTCTGCTCTCACACATCCTAGTGCCTCACAGTAGTTACTTTTGTTTGCCTAAGTATAAACCCTTTCCCATTAATTACCAAGGGGTAGGGCGAAATGTTCAAAAAGTTACTTCCATTTTGTGCACCTCCAGCTCTGAACTTCCAAACAACTGTGCATGCATTCTTAGAGCACTAAGATCTGTGTGTGGTATGCAGTGATCACTTAGGGCATCAGCTACTTGCAAGAGTGCTACTTTATTGTGTACAACTACACATCAAATTCAGGCGTAAGTGTAACACAGGTAGGCACATCCATGGTAGCTTTAATCTAGCATGGGTAATCAGAGTAATGAAGATGCGATGGCATGAACTTCAGTGCAGGCTAGCTGCCCCAGTACAACCTGCCAGAGTCCCTGGACACAGACATGGGTCCACAAATAATTCATTGAATAATTTAAAATACACTCATTTATAAAAAAAACTAAATCTGTTTATGGAAAAGAAAAAGGAACAAAATTTATGTCATACACTGTTCAGCCAGAACTAGTCACATACCTGAATTTGTAGTTGAGTTTTTGGCATAGCTCAGGTTATAATTCCTCATTTAAAAAATAACATGAACCAGTGAAAAATAAAATAATGGTGACTGAATTAATTAGACTCTGACTCTGCAAACCTTTCAGAATTCAACAAAGGTAAGTATTCACCATATAACTGCTCAATATTTACATATTTTTTGTATTTGTATAAAATCTAGCTTCAGCAAAACCATGGTACTTTAAAAACAACAAACAGTCTAGCAGCACCTTAAAGACTAACAAAACATGTAGATGGTATCATGAGCTTTTGTGGGTGAAGTTGGTTGTGCCCACGAAAGCCCATACTGTAATACCATCTACATGTTTTGTTGGTCTTTAAGGTACTGCTAGACTATTTGTTGTTTTTTAAGTTTTTCCAGTTACAGACTAACTTGGCTACCCTCTGAAGCTTTTGAACATGGTATTTTAGTTAATTATATTTTATAGGTCTGTACTGCCATCCTCTGTTTATTATAAAAATTGCATCTTCTATGTTCATTGGAACCAACCATCATCAGAGCTCCAGATTAGAGCTGATTTTTTTTCAGACAAAAATTCATATTTGGCAAAATCAAAATGTCTCATGAATTTGTGTTGATTTAGCTCCATGGTAAATGTTTTAAAAATCAGAAAAACTCAAAACATTTCAATGTTTTCTAATTTTTTCTTGAATTTTATTTTAAATATTTAAAAACATTTTAGAGTGGATAAAATTAAAATAAAGCATTTCAATTTTGTTTTAACCTAACCATATTTTTCATACTTTTTGAAATTGTCAGCAAACCAACGAGTCCATTATTCACCCAGCTCTACTCAAGCTTAAAGTCCCGTTGAAAGCCTTTTCAAAAAATTACATTCTCAAAATAAGTTATTTTGGCCTGGAAATTGTCATGTTTAATCTCAGTCCAGAGATGAATTGTTGTGGACAGTTTGAAATAAGTTGGTCAATTGCAATTATGATAGTCTGAAAACAAAAGGAAATGACCAGGACACTATTTTTTCATCCCATAACTCAAAATTAACGTTACTAATGCTTTAAAATCTGCCTTATTTATGCACAGTGTTCCTGGCTAACGTGTTCAAGTCACTAAGATCAACTGGAACACTCAAGATGAAAATCCCAAAATGTTCACATGAGAGGGCTGCACACAAGATGTTCTCTATGAAGAGACCTTATTTTAACGCTTCCACTCTTGATGGAACAGAGCTTGTTCTTTGACCTTCTAGTATATTTAAAATACATGTATTTTATTAAGGTTTTATTTATTTATTTATTTTGAGGGAGTAGGCTGCATAAGGATTTTTTTTTAAATTCAGATGGGAAGTGTAGGAGAAAGAAAGAGCCTGAAGCATGGACCTGGTGCATGAACAAAAGTAAGCAAGAGTTATACTATGAGTAATAGACAGACCATATCAAAAGCAGATATTTACCTGCAAGTCAATGTCTTTTAGCACTAGAACTGCTAGCACTGATAAAAGCACATGAAGTATGTAAATACATTCCACCAGGACTGTACAGAGACACTCAGCTGAGTACATGGTAAAATAGTTTGAAACAACAAGAGTGAAAGCATAACAACAGGTAGTGAATAGGAATGCTTTGGAGCAGTATTTCTTAAACTGTGTTCTGTGGCACACCGGTGTGCCACGAGGCAGTCAGAGGTGTGCCCTGGAGAACAACAGAATTCAAAATGGCCACCCTTAAAGGGGCAGGTGACTTTTTTTTCTCAACAAAAAAATCCTTGGTGTTCCTCATTAAAAAAAATAATATTGTTTGGTGTTCCTCAGTCTTAAAAAGTTTAAGAAACACTGCTTTGGACGAAAGTACAAGGAGAGGTACCAATTGTGTCATTAGTGCATAAAATAATATGTGCAATGGGTATCACAGATAGTTAATTTCTATCTATAAATATTGGGGTACCTTGATTTAATTATTTGGCCAGTTTAGGGGGGTTAGTGAAATCCATACTATCAATTGAGCCTTGTCCATTGTCCCAGGTACAAATACATAGGGGCTCAAAGGTCATCTGACTACCAACAACTATTAATGTACTCCATTCGACAATAAACCTGACTCAGGTGCCTTTGTATCTTATTTGAGACTGTGGTCTTCGGGGGCTCTTGTGAAGTCTATTATGTTAGCTACCTGCACAAAGCTGGCACGATATATATAGGGAGCATACAAAAATGCACACAGCCAAATGTTTATCATCACTGATGGAGCAGGAGATCTGTCAGGACACCACACCAGTGAATCTTGAATTTACTATATTGCTGTCCTGAACTACTACAAGAAGAGTTTAGCTGGGATTGGAATATCTAGTTAAACATCGTTAGCATTATGCAAGTTTGATCTTTAAACAAATGCAAGTAGAGCACATGTTCCTACAAATTTATTGATAGCTACAGGATTTATTTATTCTTTCCATGTGTATAAATTTAAGGGCAAGATTTGGGTCACAGGCCTTCTAAATGACTCTGTCTGTCTCTATCTCTGTCTCTCTCCTGCTCCAAGGCATTGTCCTTAATGAGAGGAGAATTTAGGCCCCATACTCTTCCAAATATTGTTCTGTTTTCTCCAACAAGATCGACAAGTTACACCATTATCCTGATTAAATTATTGAGCCTTGCATTACCATTCAAATAACACCTGTTCCACAGTTCCACATATCCTACTATGAACTAGTGTAATGACTTAGCAGAAAAAAAGCCTTGGGGAAATCAATACGGATTTTTTTTTCCTGAAGGGATATCTATAACCAGAAATCAAAACAAGTTAACTGAAGCAAAACACAATAATAGAAAATATGTTAACTCTAGATTCAGCCAAGTCTGATATCAATTCAATTTGTGGAGCCCTTTTCTTCACCCGCGACCCCACATATTACTCTTTCTGCCTCCCAAGCAACCCATCTGTGGTTAGTCTCTTAATCACCTGTGGAAAGGTTCAAAGAAACTGAAGTTAACACTTTTGTAACTGGGGACCAGGTGGTGCCCCTATGTTCAACACACACTTGTACTAAGATATTTGGATGCACATCCCATTATGTCTGTTGTTCAAGTTATTTATAATTTTGCTGCTGCTTTTAAGGCCTCAGAATAAATTGCATGTCTCACTATGGGCTGCTTCTTTTCTCTTTTAGTCAGTGAAAGATAAGGAAATTGTTGACAAACTCTTCAAGGGTCTGGATGAAAATGGAGATTCTGAAGTAGACTTCAATGAATTTGTCATCTTTGTGGCAACCATGACTTGCTGCTGTCATAAATATTTTGAGCAGAAAGGATCCAAATGACTGGAAAAGAGCTCATAAGAAACTGGTCTTTTTTTGTATTCCATATACTATGTTATTGCTAGCTTTATTTGCTCCATGTACTGAAATACTGTTTAATCATACTTTGTTTACTACTTCATGTTTTGCATGTTAAGTTTCTCCTCCTTCATATAAAATACTAGCTTTAGCATTCTTGTTGTGTATTTCTCTCTCTCTCTCTGAAAAAAATGTGGTTTATACCTCTTCATTTTTAAAACTCTGTTCTTATTCATAATGGAGAACTTCATCCTAGAACTCCCTAAGGAAAACAGCTGATGGAGGTACAGTGCTCTGATTGTGTCAGTCCACTGAGTCTCAGTTGGTGGAAGCTTTACCTCTACGGTATTTTAGAGTAAGGCCTCATCTGCATACACAAAATGTATCACTTCAGCACTATCAGTATTGTTAAGGTCTAATAGCTACAACCTGTTTAGAGTGGATGTGCTTATATCATTTGAAAGATATAAACTATAGCAGAATAAGGTGCCTTTATGACAGTATGTCTCCATAAGAGGGATGGCATGGTATATATATGTCAGTACAATAAAAATGGGAAAAAACCCAACCCCCTAAAAAGTATAATTGCATTGGCACAAAAGCCTTGGGGAGACCAGGCCCAAATTATGGTGTTTGTTGCTTTTCCAACAACTGATGGAAGCACTTAGGTGTAGGGATTCAAAGTGCTAATCAATCAGTTGGGGGGAAAGAACGTGTGCAACTTCTCTTGTTTGAACACTTATACTTTGAACATCCTTAGGTTCCCAAACGCTTTACAAAATGAATTTATCCTCACTGTTCTTCTGCGAGGTATTATCATTGTTTGACACAAGAGGAAACAAAGGGACAGTGGAATTAGTTCATGTTTTCCCAACTACATGTTCAATTTGAGGGCATTGTGTATATAGAATCACTGTGACCATGGGCAACTGAAAATATACACATGCAGTATTGTGAAATTCTGATCTAAAGGTCACACAGGAAGTCAGTGGCAGAGCCAGAAGTAGGACACAGATCATTTAAGTTTAGGCCTGTGCTTTAACTACAAGACAATCATTTTCCTGATGAGTCCTGTTAGGGTGAGAACTGTCTAGCCTAGTTTGTGTACCTTGCCTGAGTAAATCCTACTTCAGCACTAACTCCACCTGTGCTAACCACAGCAATTCTGAAGAAAAGCTGGATGGTTGGTATGTTTATTTGTACAGCAACTCTCAAAGCATCAACTTTGAGCAGAAAAGGGAAGGGGCACAACATTTTCTGGCCACATTGTAAGTCTGACATCCTTCCTTTTGCCTGGCCATCTTCTGTCCCCTCAAGCAGAGCTCACGTTGCCTTCAAGACTGACCCTAGAGCTTGTCTACATGGTGAAGGAATTAGGGCGGTCATCTGATTAGTTTTTAACCATCTTGGTCCATTTTTTTTTACTGCCTGGACAGTTGCCAGTGAAGATTTGCCAGGTTATTTTTGCTCTCTCCCTGCTCCCCAGCACTAGGAGTGAAAGGGGAGGAAATACTCAGCAAAGACTTCCCTGGGCATGGTTCTTTAAAACCAAGGCCTCCCCTGGGGCACTGGACTGTTTCCCCCTTCTTCCCAGTAAGCTCCAGGGTCAGCTGGATTCTCTCTTGCCATCTTTATTATGGGGCCACCTTCCTTGCTGGTTGCTTGCAGATTTTACAGGACCTGGAGCTGCCTTTCTCCCCTGCTACACCAGAGCCTGGAGAGCAGTGAGGGGTGGGAAAAGTTACAGTCCCTCCCCGCCACCTACCACTTGCACCAGGGCTGTCATGAGGTGTGGAAAAGAGGCCAGGGCATGGTTTTCTGTACATCTGAGATCCAACCCTAGCAATGCTCACAATGGGGGAGGGGAAGGGAAAGGAAGTGGAGGGTGTGATTTCTAAGGTGCACTAATGTATTGCACATAAAGTGGACTGTGCAGACCGTACTGGTGCACACTAATGATCCCCTATTTTGTATTATGCTTTAAAGCTGCTTTTCTGTCACTAATATTCTAATGAAATACTGTTGTAATACACTGGGCGGAGGAGCTGAGAGAGAGCATGCTCAGCTCCACTGCCATCTAATGGAAGCAATCACACCTCAGCTGTGGTATAGTTTCTATGCTGCTAAGAACATTTAGAAATTCTCATTAGCTCAAGTAGTAGAGTCCTATTCTTTCAGATCATGAAAAGCTGAGTTTTATCCCTCTGCCACTGAAGCTGCAAGTGACCATGATGCAGAACACTGAGATAATGGCAAAGTTCCTACCTGGCTGTATATTTGTAACAACAAACAAATCTCACACATAATTAATTAGAATTAACAGTTAGCTGCTTTACACTGAGGTGTTGATTTCCTCAAAGAAAACTTTGCTGCATAGTAAAAATTATGAAAATATACTAAACTCATATCCATCCAAAGATTCCAGACTAGTTTCCTTCTCTCTTAGGCACTTCCAAATGTTTTAGGGTGCCTGCACCATACTTTTCAGATTTTACACGGATGTCTCTTCTTGGTATCTTACCATGGGTCCTCAAAAGTTATGATTACAATAAAATCCTTTATCCTTTCCTAATACACTCTACACCCCTTTCCTGGGGAGCCTCTGACACAGCCACCTATCCAGAGAACATTATTTTCCTTACTTTAGTATCAGTAAAACAAAATTACAAACACAAAATTATGTATTAATGTAATAATTAATTACAGCAGTCTAGATAGATAGTGTTTGTTGAAATATATCTGATTTATCTTGAATTTATTTCAGTGTATTATATTCTTGTTTTAGTCTAGCACTTGGTGGTTACCATGAATTTCTTTTTACCAGTAAATGTCACTACATTCAACTCTTTTCTGACCCAAGAAGCTCATAATATAATGAGCCATTATTGAGCCTACTGGAGCAGGCTGAATTTAGATGCCCAATGGCAGAATTTAAGTAAAATATCTGCCTCTATTTATAAACTATGTAAGAGTGCTGAAGTGTGATTCTAAACTTCATTCACATCCATTTTCAATTCACCTTTCACAGGACACATTGCTGACACACAAACTACTTGTCTTATGAGCCTTGCCCATGACAGCACAAAGATAAACCTTTTCTAACACCTTAAAATAGAAGAACTTAAAACAGTTTAAATAACAATACCTAGCTCTTAAAGCACTTATCAGTAGATGTCAAAGTGCTTTACAAAGGAAGATAAGCATCATTACCTCCATTTTACTGCTGGGGAAACTGAGGTATAGACAGGTAAAGTGTCTTGTCTAACATTATCCAGCAGGCTAGTGGCTGAGCTGGGAATGGATGCCACATATCAGTCCAGTGCTCTGTCTACTAAGACAGACTTGTGATGAACTGCAATATTTTCACAGCCATGACAGAGTATCCAAACTATTCCTTGATATGACACTTCAGATATGCTTTGAAATGAATTAAGTATTATCCTTCATACTGTTTATTCTGACATAGGTCCCAGTTCTACAAACACTTCTGTGTGTACTTAGCTTTATTACCAGGAGTAATCCAATTTCAATGGGGTTACTCACAGTCATAACATCAAACACAAACATAAGTGTTTTCAGTATTGTGGCCTTGCACTGTACTCTGGAAAGAGTCAACAAAGCTGCCCCAAATCACTGGGAGCTGTGAATGCTCAACTCCAGAGAAAAGGGGAATTAAAGGGCAAAACTACAACCTAGTGCAAAATATTCTGTTCAGTTTAGTACTGAACATTCAATGAGTGGCTCCTCACTCAGTGAGCCCAAAGAGGAAATGATTCAAGATTAAAATTAACTTTCTATTCTTATGTCCCCTTTAATGAAACTGAACTTCCCAATGTATTACTTATCCCCAGGATGTTTCCAATTAAGTTACATTATACTCCTGCCATACACTTCACCCATGGGCCTTCCACAGGAATATGAACTCCCAATTTAAACCCACAGTTATCCCAGAATGCATTCTGTGCTCAAAGGAAGCCCCCAGAACTGTGAGTGTTAAGCAAAAACTTTTTAGGACACTAGTAGGAAATATGTGAAATAGCTGCATGAATAAGGAGCAGACATCGCTTTGACCAGGTACAGGGAAGTTTACTTCACCCCCATGTGACAGCATATACTTTCCCCCACACTGTTCCTGCAGGGGTTAACAATGCCCTGCAGACGGAAGAAGCCACACCCTTTGCAATTGCTGGACATGCTCCAGTGGGAGGCAAACTATAATAGAGAGTATCCTAGCTCAGTCTGGACTGACAGAAGAGCAGAATGCATGGGTGTTGCAGACTAAACACTATCTGGGACAGTGAAGCACACCCACTAGGAGCGTGGGTTACAACAGCATCTGTCCAGAAGCTGTCAGAGCCTCAGGCCATGGAGACCAGCTATGCCAAGACCCAGGAGAGTATCCAGCTGTCCACTGAAGCCCATGGGGGGAAGGAGTTACTGGAAGTGTGGCCCGTCAAGTACCCCCAAGGAGATGGAGGACTTGCAGAGTATGCAGCAAGAAGAACAGGGTAGGAAGTAGCCTGGAGGACTTAGACATTGATTTGGTTTTGGTACCAGGAATAGAGTCTGTGTGTTTGGATAGGCGACCCAATGGAGGATCTCCTTGCCACTGACAGGGCCCTGGGCTGGGACCTGGTGGAGTAGGGAGGGTCTGGGTCCCTCTACCCTGGCTGTCAACCCCACTAATGGGTGGCAGTCTGCTCCCTTCTGGCAGCAAGGCCCAAGCTTATTGCTGACTTGCCACCGTCAGGAGGCTTGGGGACCCTGGCTGGTGAGGGCTGCCTGTCCTATTGACTGATCACTTGATCATATGGTCTGGCAGCAGATGGCTGCCATTCCGATGCCCTTCAATGGAATATATTTACCCCGCAATGCCCTATAAAATGTTTATATTGGGTTTGGTTCTAGGATTAGGCAGGGCTTGAGAGTGGCCTTTATTTCTAAAGATTTGCCATTCTTCTTCCAACTTCTCCTGTTGTAGGAAAGTACTAAAATAAAAAGCTGATATTCTTTAGTGATAGTTTGATCAAATAAAGCAGTTTATGTACCTTATCTTAGACAATGAACCAAATGTTTCTGCTTATTTCATTGCTTTTGGGGCTCTTCAAAAGAGCTGACAACCTCTAATTTAGCTACCACTTTAAGAAAATCTAGAAATGAAGTTAATTATCCTACTAGTTTAATTTCATTCCATTGCCGGTCTGTTGCAGTAGATGTTTTAAACCTTCAGTAGGATATTGTCAAGGTTAGATCTCAGCTATGACCTACTGAACTTCTTCCTAAGTCTATGTAGCAAGACCTAGTAATTACAGCTACATTGGGCTTTGTTTGGTTGTCCTGTTCTCTAACCCAAATCAGTTAGATTTCCAGCAAGCATAAACTAACAAACAAGTTTTATCCAGCACAGTAAAACATCTTTGGTAAGGATTTGAACATCATGCAAGGGACTATTGTATGACAAAAATATTTATGGAGAATATTTAGTAACAACCCTCTTAAATATATTTTTCAGACTGAGTTTCCACTTTCCTTCTTAGACTTACGACATCTGTTTTCCTTTTCTAATCAACTTGGCTCCTCCCCCCACCAATCTGAAAAACCTTAGCTCACATCTCCATTAGGGCTGACGCCCTGCACGCAGTGTCTGAAGTCTGAGAAGAACCAAGTCCTTGTTCTCTGGGAGCCTCATTTCTCTGTGGATGTTCTATAGCTCTCTGACAAGCATAGGAGAGGAGAGGGAATATCTGACAATATGCTGTAGGGTTACATAACTGAATGATCTGTAAATAAGCTTAATGTCCATCTGATGACCCTTTCCATGGCATTCCTACAGGTAGAAGGTTGTTTTTTTTTTTAATTAGTTTATAACTTTCTATTTCGGTGCAATTACCAGTAACATTTTCTCTCATTTTAAAGTAGCCTGAAGTGGGTTCTCTGAATAGTTAGATGAGGGCAGCAACTGACTTATGCACACAGAAGGAGTAAAAGATTGCTGATTTTCTATAGGGAGCAAAGAAATAACTAGGTATTCCAGATCAGATGAAAATGTTTTCAGTGTCTATTGATGTTTAATCAGAAAAGAGGTGTCACTATTGTACTTCTCAATCATCCCTTGTTATGGGGGTTGACCCTCTAAGTTCCACACAGATTCATTAATATTTCACTTTTATCATTGTAAATAATTAATATGCAAATATTAAGTCACAAAGGTGACAGGAAAAGTTATATGCTAAAGACATTGATTCTACATCATTCTAAGTGCCCTGCACTATTCTTTTGTGTTACATTTAGCTTAGGAAATCTTGAGTAAAGAAATAAATTCTTCTCTTTATCCCAAGACAGTGGCCAAGTACTGCCTTTTCTTCCCAAACACAGATCAGTCCACACGAGAGAGCCACTTCCTTGACACTACAGTACAATTACGTGACAGACATATTTCTAACACCCTATACCGGAAACCTACCGACCGCCACACTTACTTTCATGACTCTAGATTCCATCCCAGATACATTTCTCAATCTATTGTATCCAGCCAAGTCCCAAGATACAACTGGATTTGCTCCAATCCCACAGACAGAGACAAACTCCTACAGAATCTATATAGAGCATTCTTAAAACTGAAAAGTGAAAAAACAGATTGACAGAGCCAAAAGAGTACCCAGACATGAACTACTTCAAGATAGGCCCAAAAGAGAAAACAACAGAATTCCACTTGAAGAAGATCATCACCTACAGTCCACAACTTAAACCCCTCCAGCACATTATCAACAATCTACAACCTATCTTGGAAAATAACTCCTCACTCTCAGAAGCCTTGGGGGAAAGGCCAGTCCTTGCCTACAGACAATCCCTTAACCTCAAACAAATTCTTTCCAGTAACCACGCAACACACCTGCATCATAATCATCCAGGAGCTCACCCCTGCAGTCAGCCATGGTGCAAATTCATTAATGGATTTCCAAGTCACCATGTTGTTTCAGGCCAATTCCACAAGCCAAATACACAGGGAAGGATTGGAACTTAACTTAATTTACAAGTTTAATTCTTATGCAAATGGTATGAACAGGGACATTGGCTGGCTCACACACTACCTTTCACATCCTAAAACAAAAGACAGGACTATGCAGCACTTTAAAGACTAACAAGATGGTTTATTAGGTGATGAGCTTTTGTGGGCCAGATCCATTTCCTCAGATCAAATTGTGGAAGAAAATTGGCATGACCATATATACCAAAGGGATACAAATAAAAAAAAGTGAACCCATATAAAATAGACAAATCAGATTTTAGAACAGAGGGGGGATGAGGGGGAAGGTTAATGTCTATGAGGTAATGATATTAGAGGTGATAATTGGGGAAGCTACCTTTGTAATGGGTGAAATAATTAGCATCTTTGTTAAGCCCCATTCATAAAGTGTCAAATTTAAGCATGAATGACAGTTCTCTTTGAAGTCTTGTGTTAAAGCCTCTTTGAAGCAGGATGCAAGTAATAAGGTCGTTGAGACAATGTCCAGGCTGATTGAAATGGCAAGAAACTGTTTTGAAACTGTCCAATGTCTGTTTTGTGTCCATTGATTCTTTGGCAAAGTGTCTGAGAAGTTTGTCCAATATACATAGCAGATGGACACTGTTGGCACATGATGGCATAAATTATATTATATTTATTTTTGAGGAGTAATGTTAATTCGAACCAAGGGGTTTGATTCGAACTAACGCATCCCGGAACGCACTTCCTGGTTCGAATCAGCTGGCGAGCGGACTAGCACGTGGGCGAGATTATGCTAATGAAGTGCAGAATATTTAAATCCCCGCTTCATTAGCAATTTCGGTCGGCTACATTTGCATCCCTAGTTCGAACTAGGGAGCAAGTGTAGAGGTACCCTTCCAGTGGAGCACCCTGTCTATGCAGTGAATATTGTATTCCTGTTCTGTGCTGCTCAGTCTTACAGCCCAGAGAGAATGAACACTTGAGCAGCAGAGTGTAACCATGTTTGAGAGCCAGGCTTGGCCTATGCCAATTACTTTGGTAGAGCCAACAGACCTTTGTTATGGCAGAAGGGATTAAACCTGTGATCTTATGGGCTAACGCTACATGCTTGTACAGCATGAGCTAAAAAGCCAGAAGAGGATCAGCAAAAGCTGTAGAGCAGACTTCATTCACCCTTGTCAGTGAGCTCAGTACTTCCAGGTTAACTTCTATAGTGGGCCATTTTGTTGCATAGCTCAATTACACAAAACAAAACTCTGTGTAAGGTTTGATACCTGCTTTAAGGCGAGGAGATCTGCAGTAAAAATAACACAAAATTAACTAGGTTATTTTCTTCTTTGGGGCACTGTCTACGGAAGTATGGATGCTGGATGCAGATCTACCCCAATGGCAACCTGTTTCTTAATAGCATAATGTTAATTAAATCAAAATGAGAGAGAGAAAAAGAGAGATAGAGAGAGAGAGAGCTATGTCTGAGACCTCAGGCTTTAAAGAGTTAGTTCCTGCATCTCAAGTTTAAATATTTATCTCATGATCATTTTACAGTGATAGATGTGGTGGTTCCCTTTCCCAGATAAGTCTGGGATTCTCTGACTTGCCCTTCAGCTCACACAAAATCTCTTGCCAATCTCTTTCATCTGAAATGGGTTTTGCCCATGAAAGCTCATGATACTATGTATATTTTTGTGAGTCACTAAGGGCTCATCTAGACTACACTAAAGCGTCGAAAGAGGATCTCACAAAAGTGGCGCTTTCGAAAGTGAAAGTAGTCTGGACACATTTTTTTCTGCAACCCTCCCCCCCTTTTTCGAAAAGCCACTCTTCCTCAAAAAATGAGGTTTATGCGGCTTTTAGAAAAAGGGTGGGGGGTTAGCTAAAAAAACTGCTTTCGAAAGTGAGATCGGAAGAAGATATGCAAATTCCAATGGAATTTGCATATCCTCTTTCGACACTTTAGCATAGTGTAGATGAGCCCTAAGGGTACGTCTACACTGTGGTGCTATTTCGGGATACTTCTGGTATCCCAAAATAGCTATTCCACATCTTTGAAACAAGCCTGTTATTTCAAAATATAATGGGCTCACTATTCTGACATCCTTGTAAACCTCGTTCCATGAGGGTTAAGGGATGTTTTGGATTACTAGCACATGTTAGTTATCTTGCTATGGAAAAAATCCTGGTGCAGGCAAGAGTCCTGTAGTGTTTACCATGAGATAGCTAACCATGGTCTGCCTTTCACCTACCACCTACCTTTCACATTACCAATGTAATTACCTTGTAGTAAAACTACAATCCCTTATCTCCACTAGCATTTTAGATAAATATCATATTCATACTGATTACCTCTCTGTAAAACAAAACAAAAAAATCCCTTTTTGGCAGTGAAGAAATACTTCAGCTGGTTGAGGTAAAACTATGCTATGCTATGTTAAAACTACAACTTCGCTTGTTTCCACTAGGGTTATAGCATGTATTAAAACACACCTTTTTTCTTAATGTAGACAAGACCACAGTCACACCAGTGCAAGCCAAACAGTGTGAACAAAATGATATAGTCAGTCCTCACTGCCTTCAGTAGGTTTGCATCTGATGGTAGGTGTTCTTTCTGCTGGTTCTTGAAAAATATCTGCTACTGTGAACTGTTTCTCCCAGATTAATGTAGATCATAACCGTATTATACCTCCAGCAGTGTTTCATTTTGGAAAGGAATGGTTAAGCACAAGATATTTTTCTTTAAAAGAGCATCAAAACATGTGTGTTGCTACTTAATAGTTCCTCTCAATGCAGTGATCAAAGGCCTTGGAACATTTGCAAACAATAAGTATATTAATATCAAGGCCTTATAAATACCCATAATTACACTGTACTAAACATCTTGACTCTACTACTTTCATTTTTCCATTTATGACTTTGTAAGTTTCGGAATTCCAAGATTTAATTAACAAAATATGTTGACCTCTTGATTCAAACAGAGCCATCAACTGGAGCATTATCATACAGTACATTGTATGGGTTATTTTGTCCTATGTAAGTAGGCATTTAAGTTCTTAGTTGTCAAGGGTCTTCATTACTTGCAATTATACTACACAGCCAGTTCAGAAGTAATCTCTTAGAATCTTAGATTCTTAAAATTGTGGACATGGAATACCAAAGAATAATAGGAAGTAAACACAATAATTTAGTTCTCGAGATGGCCTTTAAGTGCTCATATAATGCCCCATAACCCTATAATATTGCACTAATTACAGGCATTAACATTAACATTACAGGCATATAATTCTAGGTGTAAATGAGAAAGACAGTCAAGTGTTCTTGAAAGAAAATTGGGTTCACTAATTTTTTTCCCAAAAATATTTGCTTTCTGTGTAAATTTTGACTTTTCAACCAAAATCCAAAATGTTTCAATTAAATCAAAATTTTCTGTAGGGGAAAAAGTCAACTAAAATTGCTTTGGTGGTTGTTTTTATCACAACTTTTCATGAGGGAGAGAGAGAAGCCACTTTCTACCCATCTCTTGCAATAAGTGTTATATCCACAGCCTTTAAAAAGAGAAATAACGTGGATGAACAGGGGATACAAAATTTAGTCAAATCTTGTTAGTATACAATTGAGCATTTAATAAATGGAAAATTATATTGATTTACAAGCTAATTAATGATCTGGACCTAATTTCTGAATTTCAATGTTTAAAGGAAAGTCTATGGCCTCCCACAGTGTAGATTCTGTGGCAGCTCGGTTTAAGGTAAGCCGAATCCAACTATACATTTTGCATAGCTGGATGGCGTACCTTAACCTGACCTGCCTGGTCTATTGTGGACTAGGTTCTAGTGACTCCAGGGTTGAGGCTGCTTCGGGCTTTTGTCTTTCATAAAACATTAAAATCTCTGTGGAATCAAAATAATAATTTGTTTTAACGGTAAAGTGGAAAGTATTCTTTAGGGAGTTTTAGTCACAGGAAAAATCACCCTTTTCAGAAAGTTAGTGTGTTTTTTGTTGCAATTAGCAGGTGAGCTATTCTTTAGGCCTATTTTTGTCCCTCTTAAGTGCAGCCCTTTCGAGAGAGATTTTGCTACCTGCCTCTTCTAGATGGAATCATGTAGTTCCACTTGCATGATGAACCTCTGGACTGCAGCTTCAATGTTTACCAACCATGTTAACATGACAGGACTAACTGGATTTGGTACTTTTAAGCTCTTACCATCCAGGAATTTGTGACAGCAGCAAATGAGAGTAACCAGCTTCCTCAGAATGAACTAGCAGAGTGGTGAGCTAAAATTATGCTGGTAGGCTTTTTTGGAAGCAGTGAATCTCTCAATACTGCAAGTGTCCAGAAGAACAGAGGCTGGACACTCTAGGATGTTTGGAATGCCAGGGAGCTGGAATATATCTATCAGTAACTCTCTGGAGAGCAGGTGGTCCTGCATAGACCTAGAGGGACCTGTTGCCTGTGATTGATGGAGTTGGGGAGCTGGCCCTTGCAAGGCACAGCTAAGGCTTGCTCATGCTAAGGCCAGGTGGTATTGAGGTGTCTCACAACCCTGGGTCCCCCATGGAAGTGTCATAGCTATCTACTTCTGTAAGGGTATGTCTACACTAGCTCGTTAATTCGAGCTAGATAGGCAAATGAGGGGAC
>JANRFK010001234.1:105122116-105141063 GCA_030068395.1 Apalone spinifera
GTGGACTCCGTGTAGACACTTCATAACCTGTATCAAACCTACCACAGTTCCTTGCTCCATATGACAGTGACTGCTCTGCTTATAGTTTTAAACTCCCCTGCCCAGAGGTTACAGAGACTGGAAGCAAACCCTCACTTTAAAAATCCTGAATGTTTTTGAAATGCCTTTTCCTGGGTTCGCACCTTGGTGAGTATGCCTAGTAGCTCACCTTTGTTTGCATGCAACTCAACCATGCCTGTTCTACATGCATTGAGAGGTATTAGACTTGCTCCTGCCTGGAGCAGACAAGAAGTGTTGGATCTCCTGGGCCTGTGAGAAGACAACACTGTGCAAAGACAGCTATGAAATAGCTATAGAAATGAGAATGTCTACAAGCAGATTGCATAGGTGGCAGGGTGTAACAATATGAAAGGACTTGGAGACATTTTTAGGCAACATGCCATTTTCTGAGGAGACTGCTCGCAAATGACACATCCTGGGAAACTGTCTGAGAAGTCATGAGGCTGAAAAAAAAACATGTTGTAAGCAGCTGGAGTTGTTAATTAACCCTGTGTCAGAGTGAAGTCTTATCTGGCAGAAGACTCAGACACCAATGCAAAGATCAGCAGCAAGGCTGTGTGAAAGTAAAGGAACTTTGCCAAGAATAGCAAGAAAGGGAAATAGGAAATCTAATGCTATGCTGCAGACCTGGTGCATTTACAATATACTGCACGCTGCCAACATACTTCCCATCCCTAACTGTACAAGACAAAAGTAATCCCTTTTCAGTGTTTTACTGGTATATTGGTAAGTGGAGACAATATCTTTTATTGGACCAACCATAAGGAAACTTTTGGGGTTTAATCATTGTTATTCCCTGTCAAGCCCTGGTGCCGTCTTGGATTGCTTATGTTGTTGTTTGGCATCCTTTTTGGCTCCCCTTCTCTAGCCACGCTTTGGTGTTCTTGTTAAACTTTGGTGCCTTTTCCATATAGTGGCGAGAACAACTGGAACCATGTGATTGGCTGATCTTCCCGGCAAGGGGAATTGATTTAAGCCTACCTTGCCAGTTACTAAGAGTTGTCCACCTAAGAGGCAGCAGTGGAAGCTGTGTGTGTCAGAGGCACCTGCAGAAGCTGCTGTAACCTAGCAGCGGGGTCAAGTGAATGTAGAGGTAGCTAGTCCCTAAGTAGGGTTGATCCAAGGTAACTGTATCAGTGGTACAATGTCTGTCCTGGGGCAGGGCAGGGGAGCTGACAGCCTCTGTGGGCCCTTGGGCAAGTTGGGGAGTGGGGGAGGTGGCTTTGCACTCAAAATGGGTTGGGCTTAAGGCAGAAGGAGCAGGGCTGGGAGCAGCCAGCCCTCTGTGCCACCAAGCAAGGTACACCATTCTCCTACCAGCCCTCAAAGCTGCACGGAGCATGCAGCGCAGTACTGCCATGGCGATTTAAAGGGCCCCTATGCTCTGGTGGCAGCTGCTACAATAGCCATAGTGGTAGCAACCGGAAGCCCTGAGCACCTTTGAATTGCAGGCCCTAGAGCAACTGCACCCTTTGCCTCCTCCTGTTGGCCAGCCTAGGGAGGAGATAGCAGCCCATCAGCTATCCACCTCACTCATTTGCATGGGGGTGTGGCTGGGGAAGGGTAGATATTGTGTGGGTTTCTCTACACTTTGATTATGTGCACTGAATTTTTGCACTCAAAAGTTATATTTTTGGAGAATCAATGTATCTTTATAGATCACAATAAATATTACAGAATGCAGAAGAACAGACAAGAACTCAAACAGTATGTATAAATACACTACAGAATCTATAGCCTCAGGAAAGCACCCAGCTCATTTATAAATGTACAGCACCCCCCACTCAGTTCATAGTCAGTGGCAAAGCCCCAAGCCCAGCAGTACAGTGCACAGCAGGCAAAACAGAATAGATACCACCAACCAAAAACAAAAAATGCATTATTTAAATTACAGAAGACAGACATGCTGTCAAAACAGAACACCCATGTGTCCAACTGTCAAAATGACCTTTAAAGCCTCTCAGTTGCATAGCTCCATGTTGGTTTCTTCTAATAGCCCTGGTGTCTGGTTGTTTAAATTCAGCAGACAGCCACACCGCCTTGCCCCTCCACGCTGATGGTAGGAAATAACAGACCATGCAGGAAATAATGGGCAGAAACACCCATTAAGATTTTTTTTTGCAGGGATCTAATCTAGAAAGTAAACAGTCCCTTCAATCTACCAACATCACATTCCATAGCCATTCTGCATCTACGAGCTGGAAGGTCAATTTTTCCCATCAGCCAGTGCTCACATCTTGGGCACAGAGGTGCTATTCCACTGTTTGCAGGTGCTTCCTAAATGTCTGCAGCATGGAAATTATTTTTTGCTATGGCTATCAACAAACTCTGGCAGAGATCGTAAAGAGTTCCATGCGTTTGCAGGATTTTTAAAAAATGCCACAAAAACTATGGGACATGGAATGTATTATGTGATGGAGAAAATTGCATGGTGGAAACTTCATCCTTAGGTTCAAGAAATCTCTGGTCAAGTTGTGACAATCCCACACAATGCTGAAAATATGTCCTAAAACGAAATTGTGTTTTTCATGGAATACTGGGACAGCTACTAGAGGTGTGATGCACTTTACATTGATGCAAGCATTCATGGAAAGTATATATAGTGCCAGTGCAAGTAGACAAGTATCCAGGCACCCAAGCAAAATACAAACTTAGTAGGTGTATGACAATGTAACTTGCACAGACTAAAATGTGTAGTGTGTGTAAACATCACTTCAGTCATTAGAGGAATTAGGGCAAGAAAGTATTGGTCCCCAATTCTGGTACAGAGCATACTGTTTAAAGAATATTCATTAGCATGAGTTGGTGCAAGAGGATCCGTGGTGGTACACAAAAGGAATCATAGAGGCTTTGTTATTCTGTATTTATATAGCGACACTGTTTCAGACACAGCAGTGAAACAGAAACTAATAACCAACAATGAAAGCAAACAAGTCATCAGCTGAGGATCTTGAGTGAGAACAATATATTGGATTTATAAGAGGAAGAAAAGAAATCAAATCACTTCAACAGCATCATAAGAAAAGAAAAATTGTTTTCATTCTAGGTTGTACGAAGGGATTTAGAATGAAGGAAGGAAGGATTGGAGACATCCCTTCAATGCAGGATGCAGAGTTCCTAAATGAACTGCTCCACTAGGAGAAAAGATGTATGGATAAATTGATCTCCTAACCTGAGATGCAATCAGCTTTGAAGGCGGGTTGTTGTTTGCTGGAGTCAATAAAATCACAGAGCCAGACACACACAGCACTGAACAGGCTGTCACCCCTGCTCTCCAGTGGAAGAGGGCACCCCAATAGCTGTGGTATGTGCATCTGGTGGGGCGGATGGGCAAGGCCTGCTACAATATTCCACGCCTGACAATCATCTGCTCCTGGGAAGACAGTGTTGGTAAGCCCTTCTTAGAGAATCAGATCTTAGAATTAATATTCTTTGAACTGAGTAGGCAGTGCTGTTATTTCAGGCTGTTTGCAGACTCAAGCAGATGCCACTTCATCAGTTGCACATGGCTCATCTTTTTAAGTCTTGTTTCAGAATCACAAGGACTTTCTTTAAATGAAAACAGATTCTGATGTAATCTTGTGGCTCCAAGAATTTGTGGCCTAACTCTATTCCTTAAACTGGACTTGGTTGCTAAGCAGAACCTGTGCTGTTGTCATTTTCACATCTAGAGTCTATTTTGAAGGGTTTTTATAGGGTAGGTGTGAGGAAGCAGACACACAAAGCACTGGCTTGCAGAAGTCTGTATTTCTTAATGTGTATTAATTTCCAGGCTGGCGGAGCATTTAGGAAACTCTTTTCTAACTAATGATGGGGTGCATGCAGAATGCTTCATGTAATGGGGCCTCAGTTCCTGACTGAGGCCTCTAGGCATCATGGCAAGATGAATAACAATTGTAATAAAAAATTATAATTACACTTTGCCAGTTGCTCGCTTGAGTTTTAATAGTTATATTGAGTGGGATTTTCAAAAGTGCTCAGGTTTGACTTAATTCTACTCCTACTGATTTCCAGGATTCTGTGATAGGGTGTCTACTCCTCACGAGACTGAAAGGAGTTAAAGTGGTCAGGTGGACTAATTAACTCTACAGCCTGTGTAACTACCACCCGGCAGAGTTGAACCTGGGATCTCTGAAGTGGAATATAGGAGCCTCTACCCTCTGAGCTAAAAAGCTAGCTGGCTACCAGCCCATGCTGTAGCGGTCTCTTGATCTTAACTGTTGCTGTGGTCTAGGCACCACTTGCCTTGCTCAGTAACCACAATAGGTATGTGGGTTACACCTGCACCTGGAAGAGAAACCAGGGATCAGGGGGTTGATCGTGAACAGACTCAGCTGGGCAGGACCAAGTGGTACTTCCATAAAGCCAGGAAAAAGACAGCAGAAGGGGACTGTTGGGAAGCAGGTTGCAGTCATGTCCTGGAAGGAGGGAGCAGGAGGTACATTAGGCACTATAGGATCGTCCACATTCCCTCCCTGAAAGGAGGGAGTTGAAAGGCTAGCAAAGGTAGGAAATGTCTCCCTGCTGGACTCTCCCAGGCACCAGCTGTGCTGCCCTGGCACCAAGTAATGTGCTGGGAGGGGGACAGCCTGTGGAAGAGTCGATCCTCTTGACACAGTGGAACACCAGTTCTGGTACCATGAGACAGGCGCAGTGTGGTGGGATCACACAGCTATACAGCTATGAGACAATTAGCAGTGGCTGCAAAACTTTTAAATGCATAAGGACACTTTAATGAAAGTTTGCAAATTGCTTTTCCCTGCCGTGAAGCGTAGCAATACCAGAACGAGACCTGCTCTAACAGTTGAGAAGTGAGTGGCAATAGCCCTGTGCAAGTTTGCAATGCCAGACTGCTACTGGTCAGCTGGGAATAAATTCCTAGTGAGTAACCCTAGAGGGGGCTGTTGTGATCCAAGTAGTCAAGGCAATCAATACCCATCTGCTACAAAGGATAGTCACTTGGGAAAGTGTGCAGGACATAGTGGAGGCTTTGCCGCCATGGGGCGACAGGAATTCATATCCCCATCTTGGCACTCAACTACTTTGCCAAAGATTACATAAACTGCAACGCTCAATGGTGTTGCAGGAACTGGTGGATCACAGGGTCCATTTCACTGACATCAATGTGGGATGGTCAGGAAAGGTCACGCGCATCTTTGGGAACTGGAAAATTAACATCAGAGGCATTGAAATGTCAATAATGATCCTTGGAAACCCTGTCTTTAACCCATGCTCCCATGGATCACAAATCCATGCACAAGGAGTCTGGACTGCAGTAAGGAGCAGTTCAACTATAGGCTGAGCAAGTTTAGAATGGTGGTAGAAAGTGCTTTTGACCATTTAAAAGGAAGGCTTCACAATTTGTTGACTAGATTAGATTTCAAGAAAAGCAACTTTCCCATTGTTGTGGCACCTGCTATGTGCTCCATAATACCTGTGAAAGCCAGGCATGTTATCAGCTCTCCCAGGATCCTCTAGTCGTTCACCCAATATCTTCGCTTAGCATTCCCTACACGCTCTCCTCATGCTCCCTTTGCATTTCCTGCTTTTAAGCACTGACTAAGCAGTAGATACACCACAGAGATCTTAAGGGAGCAGCTGGCTTCAGTTTAGTGGCAGACATGGTTAGGGACAAGTTAGGGCTTGCTCTTTTTCTTCTACTTTGAAAGCATGTGTGATATAGTACCTGCTAATGACAGCTCCTTCAAGCATCTCCATTTGTAAAGGGAGGCCATGATGGTACAACAGCAGGGCAGGGCAAGGGCTCACACGGTGACCATGTGTTCGGTACCCCCCGTCTGCTGAGAGAGTGCAACTTTCCCTTCCCACAGGAGCCTGAGGGTAGGAAGGGAGTCCAAGCATGGCTACAGGGCAGGGGCTCATGCAGACAGCAAGGAGCCTGTGGGAGGGGAGGGGATCTGGGTGTGGCAGCAGGGCAGGGGCTCAAACCACACTTTGTTGGGGGATGAGGAAATGGAAGTGTACTGCCAGTGGTATCAGTTACAATAGCTTCCTCTGCTTCATCCAGATTGCCATGCCTGATATCAGACTTCTCTGAAGCACACAGAATGATAGGGAGTAGATGAGTGAATGTGGCCAGGAACCTGGACTTTATGCTGCAGTGATGCTAGACCACTTACTGCTGGCCTGGCATGGAAAAAAGTGTTCTACCATGGAGGACAGAATAAGGCAGGCCTTCCCAGAAACCTTGTGAGAAGAATGAAAGAGTACATCTATGAGACCTTTCTGGAGATGTATAGGGAGGATTCCCACTTCGTCTCCAAAAACATTAACAAACTATTCTGAGGAGCCCCCACTGTGTAGGCAGAGTGGCTGCCACAGGTCACACCCAAATGCTTTAACCCACATGTAGCATGATAAAAAAAAAGTGAACTCACCAGAAGTGCCTATTCGCCATCAAGACCTGGCAGCAAGATGTCCTGGTAGGAGGGGTGGACTATCTCCAAAGTTTTAAAAAGGTCCTAGATGTCAGTGAGATCAGGTGCTCCATTTGCCTGCTGACCATTTTCCTCATTATCATCATCTACACTGTCCTCCACACTGTTGCCTGAGGATTCCAGATAAGTTCTTTCTTGGAAGGAATCCATGGACTGGGTTGAGATTCTAAATGGGTCCCTACTTAGAATCCCATGCAGCTGGTCATAGAAGTGGCATGTTTGCAGCATCATTCCAGACAATCTGTTTGCCTCTTTTGTCTCCTGGTATGTCTGCCTGAGCGCCTTTATTTTCACACTGCATTGCTGGGTGTCCCTGGCATACCCTTTTTCCACCTTGCCTTGTGTGATCTTGGCATAGTGATCAGTGTTTATTTTGCTGCTTCATAGCTCCGCCTGAACAGGTTCCTCTCACCACATAGCAACCAGGTTTAGGATCTCTTGCACAAACCATGCTGAAGCTCATTTGGGACCTGGGGCATTTATGGTCAGTTTCGCTGCTGAGCTGTGCTGCCTGCTCTGAGGTCTGCTTGCCAGACTGCCCAAACAGGAAATCAAATTAAAATTTTCCTGAGGCTTTTCCTGTGCACCTGGAGAGCAGCAGAGTTGAAAGTCCTGGCTAGAGCAGTCCCAATGGACACTGTGGGACACCTCCTGGAGGTCAAGAAAGTCAACTTTCACAGTGTTGCATCTGTGCTACCCTAAAGTCAACCATGCAAGGTCAAATTTACCGTTACTCCTTGTGACAAGCAGGAGTACCAAAATCGGATTTTAATGGCCCTTAAAATCAGTGGAATGGGCATGGAGGTGTGGACTCATTGTTTAGAAAAAAATCGACCTAATGCATTTAAATTCAACCTAAATGCCTAGTGTAGACTAGGCCTGAGTCGTGAAGAGGAGGCTGCAGTTCTTGGAGTGAGGGACCGGAGTGAGAAGATGATGGAAGGGACTTTGCCAAAGGAGGGCACAACTACCTGCCCAGGATGGTGAGGAAGAAGTACTACTAGTGATGGTGAGTGGATCCCGTGATAGATTATTTGAGATATGTATCCCAATATAGAATCTGAGGTATAGTAACTACTTTCATTCTAGTTGGGTCAGATTCAGCTACTCTTAATTCAGGCTGAGGGCAGAATCTAACCTTCAATTATTTTAATCTGGTACACTTCATATTTGAGCCATCTTCACTATGCTCTTATTCAAAATAGTTTACATTTGGTGAATAAATTATCTAATCAATCTACTAAATCCTTAATTTGGTTCAGAATAGATGAAATGTGCAATTGGTATAACAACAAGCAAAAATCTGATACATGTGAGAAAATTATTAGCAGTCTATTTTGTGAGCTAATGCATACTGCAAGATTAGTGATTACCAGTAACTCAGCTGTTATTTTTACTAGGTTATCAAAACCCATGGGAGGATTTTGTAAAGCTATTTAGCCTGAAGGAAAGGATTAAAGAGATTTCCCCCCATGAAACATCTGTTGCAAATGTATCTTCTAATATTCAGAGCAGAATGTTAAAATTAATCTGAGAAGTGACTGGTAATTTCTCTTTTGATAATCATGCTCTCACAGTTTCTTCAAGGTTTTACTTCCTACTTAACAAGGAGTGAGATAATTTCGCATATCCCCAACAAAAAACCCCAACATTTTGTACCATATAGCCATCAAAAAGAAATGGAAATAAGAGAAACTAGAGTAGCCCCTTTACTTTTTTCAACTCCAACTGTTCTTTCCTCCACCTCCCTAGGGTTCCAGACTAATAGCAGAAGAACTAAAATAATTGTCTAGAATACTTCCTAATTGGAGCATTGGGGATCAATTATTCTTCCAAAGCAGGTTCACAGAAGTTACTTTATCCTTCTCTTTAACTATGTGATTTTTTTACCCATGTCCATTGAAGAACTGAAGTCAAAACTGATTTGTCTCTGATACAGAAAAGGTTGGGTCATAAAATACAGCCAGCTGGTGACTGTTGATCCTGTGCACATGCAGCCTCTGATGTTCTCTCAAACCTTCAACATCAGGATTTAAATAGCAATCAAAAGATTATGGAATACTCTACCAGCAGGATATTGAACTGAGTAACATAGCACCCTTCACTGGCCAAGTCCTTTCTCTCCAGCTCTTTGGGTGAAGAGAAGGCACCCATCAATAAGCAACCAGATTAATTACAAACCTATATGAACTTGAAAACTTCAGTGTCATGAAAAATGGACAAAACCAAATTCCTAACTCACAGGGTTATGTCAAGGAGACCGTTAGCAAAAACAAGGAGACCAGACTTGACATTCCTCATCTTTCGAACACTTTTTAATCTATACAAAAAAAAATCAGACCATCATAAAGGATGAAAAAAGGCACAAATACAATTTTTTCCTCCTTAGCAGGTTCCCTTTAGAAACTAGGCATGGTAGATTTAGCTTGTGGATGTATGGGGTAAAGTGGGCCTCAGTTGCCTTTTTTATGGGTGCAATCACTCTAGTATCCCTAGAACTGTGTCATTAACCTTGCTGTACTTCTGTCCTCCGCAGATCTATTGACACATGAGAGAATCATTTAAAAGTGCAGTTTTATTGCCAGATGTAAAAGACGAATAAGCAGCGTGAGTGTGGTTGCAGAAGCTGCTAAATATTAGGTGGCTTCACTTTGTAATCAGTTGTGCTCCCATGTCAGGAGAGAGGATTTTTAACCCAGATGAATAATGTGATGAAGAGTGGTGGGATAAATCTGCCGGGGGTGAATCTGTTGCTTCCCTGGCTCCTAACTGTAGTCTTTGATAAGTCAGGCATAAAAGGGAAGACTCTGAGACAGTTGATATAAGATTAGGTCATGGCCTAGGGAGAAATGATTGAGGCAGAGTGCTATTTGGACTCCCAATAGGGGTTAGAGCCTTGGGAGCCCTGCAGCTGCAGTGTCTGCAGCCCTTGCCTGACTCAGTTACTCTGAGCACTGTACACAAGATTCTTTCTTACTAAACTGAAGGCTCCACAGTGTTCCTATAATGCCACCATAGGCCACCTGGGATATAAAAGCTTCTTGCTTTTTAGGCTCAGTTAGAGGATGTGCATGTCAGAGTTCAGGAAGGCACGGCCAGACTCTTATGTTGGGTGAGTTCAAATCTACATCACACTGTCAGAAGAACCTCATGGGCTCCCCACGTTCCCACTGTGGCACTCTTTACATGGTATGTTTTGTACGAAATCTCAATTATTTGACAGGGGTGAATATGAGGGTTACAGGATGCTGCCTTGAGGTACATTATCATGTGAAAAGCCATGATCCGCTGAAACTTATTATTCTATCATAATATTTATGTTGTTCGTGTGTGTGGAGCTGAAATTTTGCTGAATGGGTGTTACTGAAATAAGTTGTAAATTGGAGAATCTCTACTGATAGTTCCCCAGTGACAGCAGGAGGTGATTCATTCCCAGGAGGGTTTAAATGTCCATTAATCAGCAGGGAGTTTAAACAACAGATTTATAATGCTGTAAGAAGGTAGCACAAGCATCATACAATGGAGGGATTGCCCAACTCTGTGACTCAGCAAATCCCATCTGGACATGTGGTTGGTTAGTGTTTTCTAGGCACATGGACTGAATACAAAATCAGGGACAGTGGCATCATGCCTTCACCTTTCTCCTGCCCAGCCTATGCTGGAAGTGACAAAAACTCTAGGAAGATGAAGGCTTGAATTAAGGAAACTGGTCCCAGGCTTAAAGGGGAAGCCTGCGTATAAAAACTATAACATCGGGGAGGGGGGCGGGGTGTTAAAAAAAATCACTTGATCCAAATACTGCCTACTCTAATATGGTGTAAGAATTAGACTGTGTGCTTACCTATTATTTTCTTTCATAATATCTCTGATCTTTTGTTTCTACCACTTATCACTTAAAATATAGCTTTCTGTAGTTGATAAATCTGTTTTATTTGACCTAAAACAGTGTGTTTTGATTGAAATGCTTGGGAAATATCAGCTCAGTTTCCAAAGGCTTGTGTGTGTCCTCTTCATATCAAGGGGAGGGAGATAGACTGGATAATAAACTTGTTCGGATCACTCAGACTTCTGAACTAGGCAAGATGGTACAATTTTGGGCTACAAAGCTGGGGCGTTGGGAGATTTGCTGGCGCCTTTCTCTGTATGATTCCTGAGTGGCTCAGGAAGCACTGATACAATTCAGCTATGTGTGGGGCTCTATATGCTGTTGTGCTGAGGCATACCAGTACCTGGATGGGGTTGCTGCTTTTTATTAGCAAAGCATTTGAGATACATAGTCGAGGCTGGAGAATTAAAAAGGGACAGCTGTAGCCCAGTTCCAGGTTGTTCCCTAGAGATCCCATCACAGCCCCTGTCACTTCTCAGTGTCTGAACTAAAATTGTGGCCGGAAACTAATGGAACTGAGTCAGATTAGTTGCTGGAGTCAGGAAAGGAACCAATGATAGCGGACTCATTCAGATAAATGGGCTGATAGCAGTGGGTAAAGAGAGAAAAATAGCCGCGATGAGAGCAACTGGGTGATGCTGTGAAGGGAAAGAGAGAGATCTGGAGCTGGGGAAGAATGTTGGTACTTTTTACTAGAGTGTGGCATATGAACAGTCAAAATTGAGTGTGCCTGTTCTCAGTCTGTAGGGTTTAAAGCCCTAGAGTTGTATTTATTTATTTACAGGCGTACACAGAGGAGTCTTTTTAAGGCATATTTTCTCTAGGGTTGGGAAGTATAGAACCAGCCAACTGCTTGCTTTGGAAGCAACCACACTGGTCTGGAAGAAGTCTCCTGAGGTTGGAGGGGGAAGGAGAAGTGTTTCCGTAGACACCGGGGCTCAAGTCCCAATCTGTAGTTCTAATGTAAAATATTGTGGGGTAAGAGAAATCAAGAGCAGGGCCAGACTTAGGGGCAGGAGACCCTGGGGCAGGATCAGACTTAGAGACAGGGTGCTGGGCTTGAGGGTGCCACAGATTTTCAAAGCCTAGTGTGCAAATGTCAAGGGGCAAGACCCCTTGACGGTCTGGATGCCCCAAAGTTGGGGTCGGTGCCCCCTTTTTCGCAGGGGAATTAAAGCCCAGTTCCTCTCAAATGTCCCTCTACCAGGGGTAAATACAGCCCTACGGGCCTAATCCCCTCTATCAGGGTACATATGGCGCTATAGGCCTAGACTCAAAGTACAGTCCCCTCTAGTAGGGTAACTACAGCCCTGCAGGCCTAGTCCACAGCACAGTTCCCTCTATCAGGGTGAATACGGCCCCACAAGCCTAGTCCCAAACATGCTACCCTCTCTCAGGGTCACTATGGCCTAGAGGCCTAGTCCACAGGGAAGCCTCCCAGAATGCTAGGGAGCTGGATTGTTGTGGGGTGGGGAGGTAGAGGGACCCCGCCGAGGGCCCTGTTGGCAGTGGGGGCTTTCACTGCCTGCTCAGCGGGGATTCTGGCTACTTCCTGCCATTCCTGGTGCATGGTTCAGCTCTGGGATGGTTGCTTGGCAGCTCGGACCCTCGTAGACATTCTCCCCGGCTCGGGCTGTTGTTGGGGTTGGGGTTGCTGGGGTTGCTGCTCTTGTGGCAGCCGTGGCTGCGGCGGTTGCTGCCGGGGTTGCTGTTTCTGGGGTGGGTGAGGCAGTGGAGGGTAGTTCAGGAGCTCGGACCTGAGCTCCTTCCCCTCTAGCAGTCAGCCCTGACTAAGTGGCTCCCTAGGCTTTTATACCCAGCCTCTCTCTTTCTTTAGCATGTCCAGCGGGATTGTGGGGGTGGGGCCTTCTCAGCCAGCTGGGCCACAGCAACCCCCTGCTCTTCAGTGCGGGTCAGATACACCCCATCACACACCCTCCCCCTTAAATGAGTAACTGGCCCCTGTTCTGTCTCAGCATCCCCCTCCTCTACCCGCGAGAAAAAAATCCACGTTTATGTGGTCCTTACCCGGCCGGTGGGCCACACTAAAATCGTACGACTGTAAGAATAGGTACCATCTCATGATGTGAGGAGTTCATCTCCTTCATGCTGTTCAACCATCTTAATGGGGCATGGTCAATCACTAATTTAAAGGGGTTCCCCAGTAGATAATAACTTAATGCATCCACCATCCATTTCATTGCCAGTGCTTCCTTCTCTATGGTTGAATACATCTGCTTGCGTGGAAACATCTTGTGGCTCATATACAGTACAAGGTATTCTTCCCCCTCGATCTCCTGAGACAATACGGCCCCTAGTCCCCTCTCAGACACATCAGTCTGTAGGATGAAGAGCTTAGAAAAATCTGGGTGGAACAAGACTAGGGCCTTAGTGAGCCGGTCTTTCAGGGTCTGGAAAGCTCTTTCACATTCTTGTGACCATTGTATCTTCTTTGGCTTTGAATTCTTAGTGAAGTCGGACAAGGGTGCCGCAAGTGTCACGAACTCAGGTACGAAGCAACGGTAGTATCCTGCTAATCCTAAGAACCTGCGGCGGCTGCTGCTGCTGGGATCGCTACTCCTGGGGTGGCTGTGGCTGCAGCAGCTGCTGCAGGGGCTGTTCAGGAGCTCGGACCTGAGCTCCTTCCCCTCTAGAGGCCAACCCTGACTGAGTGGCTCCCTGGGCTTTTATACCCAGTGTCTCTATTAAGCATGCCTAGCAGGGCTGTGGGGGTGGGGCCTTCTTGGCCAGCTGGGCCATGGCAATCCCTGTTCCTCAGTGTGTGGCAGATACGCCCCGTCACAGCATATTTTAGCCTAAATATGACAGGGCTAAAAAATGCATCAAAGTTGTGAAATGGGCTACAAATGCAATACAAACTAAGGTGTTCTACTATTTAACAAATGGAGGGCAGGGGGCTCTGAAGACACTCCTTGAGTAGGATGCCATTTGGTCTAATTAGGAGTGAGAATTTAGGAGACAGAGAGAGAAAACACTGAGGGACATACATCTCAGGCTAGGTCTAGCCTGCAACGGTTTTGCGGAAAAAGCAACGCAAAATAGGCTCTGCATTTTGCGTAGCTTTTTCCACTTTTTTTTTCCGGAAGAGCCTCCTCTTTCAGCAGAACCCTTATGCCTCATGAAATGAGGCATACAGGGCTCCCTGAAAGAGTGTGTTTGCTCTTCCATGAAAAAAAGCGGAAGAGCAAATGCATTCCTTGGATGCGGCGGGGTTTTTGCAGGATACTGGAGGTCTAAACGTAGTCTAGATGTAGCCTCAGTCTCTCCAGATGTTACTCCTATGCCAATAACATATAATGATTTAGAAATACTCTTTCCTAGCTGTCAAAGAAACTGATACTGAATGTGCTCCGGCAAAACATATACTAATATTGGGTATATTCTTTATGGGCAGTATATCTTTGTTACAAAAAGCTCTACAATGTCAACAGTTTATTATAGCGACGAAAAGAGTCAGAACAAAAATCACTATATATATTCTTAGCATTGTGAAGTGTTGCATTCTCAACATTCCTACTAGGCAACTGCCCATGACAAAACTCCATCAATATGAAAATCTAATAGCAAATAAGACAAGTTAGTGTCCTAATGCCTGGGTGGATGTCCAGCATCTATTTTGTCCCTGGTAATTTGATTATAGCTTTTTGTCTGCTTTCCAGACATTTCTTTGACAACAAAAGCTAGAGTGGAAAGCATTGTTCGTGCATTCTAGTGAGAGTGACTAGTAGTGAATCCACAATTACTCTGTTTCTTGTAACAAACACCTCTCTCTTCCTCTTACAAACACCCTCAACCCATCATTTCTGTGACCAGGTATTCTCTTAAAAGACACTACAGAAGGGAAAAGGATGAGCAGTAAACCTAAGCAAATTACAAGAGATTCAATAACAGCAGGAATATGGTGAAGATGGACAAATGATAACAAACTCCTCTGGCACATTTTAAATATATATTTAACTAGTCACACACTGCACTCTGTCATGTGACCAATGTCAGTATCATGCTAATGATTTTTAAATGTAAGAATGTTTCATTTTAATAGCAAGTGTACTAACATTCAAAATCAGATTTTTTATTAAAAATAAGAATATGTATATGACTGGGAAATTCTATTACCCTTTTAGTCCTCTATTTGGAGGGAATACTAAAGATTGGACAGGGTGCAGGTGGAGCTAGATTGGCTGATGCCAACTCAGCCCCATAACATTGTGACATTTCCTTCAAGACACACATCTAACAAATTACTCCATTAGTACCTGGCATGCTGGTTCTTCTCTCATCCTCAAATTGCCCTCTGCCTGCTGGAACTAGGAGTGCAGGAGGTGCTGCTGCACTCCCTGGCCTGAAATGGTTTCCATCATATAGAAGGCATCTCCACTACAGAAAATTGTATCAGCACCTTCCTCTGGTCCCCTTCCTTCATTGGCCAGGTGGGTTGTCAAAAGAAGCATCTTCTGTGTGGATTGCAACATCCTATCATCATTCCCATTGATTTATCAACTTAAATCTAGGCACCCAACTACAGGTTGGACCTCCCTGGTCTGACACCCTCAGGACCTGTCCCGAACAAGGGAGTTTGCTGGACCAGGAGAGGTCAATTTTGGCTCCTCTGCTGATAGACTTCAGGCTCTCCTGGGATCCATCAGCAGACCCGACTGGACTTCCCTCCGGGCTCCATGCCCCTGCCTGACTCCGTTGCTGCCCTGGCTCCCCTCCTGGCTGCTGACCAGGCTCTGCTGCCAGTTCAGGACAGGTAGGCTCCGCTGTCAATCCAAGCCTGGCCCTGGATGCTGGGCTCCATGTCCTCCGTCAGGCTCTGATGCAGGCCCGAGCCACTGGGCTCCATGCCCCTTGGACTGGCTCCACTGCTAGGCCTGGTGATGGGCTCCCCACTCCTCTTCCACCGCCAGCCCCTCCAGTCCTGCTTCCAGCCGCCGGGGCTTTCTGGTCCAGGGACTCTCTCGTCCAGCAATAATGCGGACCAGGGAGGTTCAGTCTGTGCCATTAAAATTCAATGGGTTCTAGATGCCTAATTCTCTTGAGCACTTTTCATAAAATTCCAGTCCATAACCTTTGGGCATAATGAGCCCAAACCTTTGGGCATAATGAGCTCAGATATACAAGAGGAGTTAGTTATGGGAGAACTTTATAGGTCACTCAAAAGAATGTGCATATTCGTAACAAACATTTGGGGCAATTATTTATTGCAAAATTTTGGCATTAAAACGATTGAATAAAAACGAGGGCTGTCAAGCAATTTAAAAATTAATTAATGTAAACTTGTCTGCCTTCATGATTGGCTGAACAAGAAGTAGGACTGAGTAGACTTGAAGGTGCTAACGTTTTACATTCATTGGGCTTGGGTATTTATTTTTTTGTGCAATTATGTAACCAAAAAAAAAACATCTACCTTTGTATGTTCTACTTTCACAATAAAGAGATTTCACTACAATACTTGTATTAGGTTAAATAAAAAATACTATTTCTTTTGTTTATAATTTTAAGTGCAAATCTCTCTCTTTATATATATAAAAAACTTTTCCTGCAGGACAACAGAGTGATGTCATCACATCACTCTGTGTTGCCTCGTCCCCTAACCTTGGCAGAGTCCCCAGAGGAGGAAGAGGCAGCCATGGCTCCGGCTTCCCCACCCCCACACACTGGGCTTCCCGCTGGCCCCCAGCTCCCCTGCAGGAGGGCTAGGGGTTGGCAGTAGTGGCTCCTTGCTGTGATCGGGGCCCCAATGCTACGGGACCCAGCAGGGAATCACTGTCTCTGGCTGCCTTGGGCCAAGCACTCCAGTTTCGGCTTCCCTTGCCCCCCGCCACAAGATTAGCACACCAGTACTGGCTTCCTGTGGGGTAGGGGGGAGAGGAGGAAACCTCAAGGCTCCTCGCCAGATCTGACTTGAGGGGAAGTGTGCATGCTGCTGTGGGGAGGGAAGGAGCTACTCGGGAGAGGGAGCGCCATGAAGCTAGGGGGAGGCCGGGGCTGTCTGTGGCCAGGGGCAGAGTGGTGGGGGGACCAAGAGGCCAGGGCTGCAACTGGGGAGAAAGTGGGGAGGCAAGGGCTGGCTGTGACCGGGGGCAAGAGGCCAGGGCTGGCAGGTCCCCTGCCTTTCCCTCATAGAATCATAGAACCATAGAGCTGGAAGAGACCTCAGAATGTCATCAAGTCCAGCCCCCTGCTCTAGGCAGGACCAATCCCAACTAAATCAACCCAGCCAGGGCTTGGTCAAGCCGAGACTTAAACACCTCTAGGGATGGAGACTCCACTACTTCCCTAGGTAACCCATTCCAGTGCTTCTCTACCCTCCTAGTGAAATAATTTTTCCTAATATCCAACCTGGACCTCTCCCACCACAACTTAAGATCATTGCTCCTTGTTCTGCCATCTGTCACTACTGAGAACAGCCTCTTTCCATCCTCTTTGGAACCTCCCTTCAGGAAGCTGAAGGCCCCTCCCCGGCAGCCAGGCAGGGGATCTGAGATACTGGGGCTGGCATAGCCCCAGTGGATGGGGAGAAGGAGGGCGGGGGAAGAGGCTGGGATTGGCTGCGGCTGGGGAGTGGCTGAGAGGTCTGGGCTGGTGCGGCCTCCGGCTTTCCTCACACTTCCCCAGTGGTCACAGTGGGGGCCCAGAGGCTGGAGCTGGCGTGGCCCCGGTCCTCCCTGGCAGCCGGGGGGAGAGCTGGACTTGCCTACCCCCAGGGACGTTGGGGTGGTGAGCATAGCAAGCAGGGGGCATAGCCCCCTAGTATTTGTAAACAAAATAATAAAAAGTGAACTACAATTTGTATTCTGGTTGTAATTGGAAAAAAATATATTTGAAAATGTAGAAAAACCTCCACAATTTAATGAACAATATAATAACTGAAATTTAACAATGTAATTAAAATGGCAATTAATCACAATTATTTTTGAGTTAATTGCATGAGTTAACTGTGATTCATCAATAGCCCTAATAAAAACATTAAGGGTCAGCTGGGCCCATATGCTGAATGGTATGTTATTGTACACATGGTCCCTTTGTAGTTGTAGCCTCATTTGCATTAATCCTCAAGCCCTTTTGCACCATTCTACTACTGTAAATGGTTTATAAAACTGGTGTGAATAATAGCTTTATTATTATTTATTATTATTTTTCCAAACAAATACAAAAGCTTTATGACCTCAGTTGTAAATATGTGTTTGCCAAACTTGGTACTGAATATTTTTAGATTGAGAGTTTCTCTGTTAAAACTATTCTCCCATTTTGATACAGTGTTGTAGCAGCTGGTCCCAGGATATTAGACAGACAAACTGGGTGAGATATTTTTTTGTTATTGGATCAATTTCTGTTGGTGAGAGAGACAAGCTTTTGAACTTACACAGAACTCTTCTTCAGGTTCCCTCACTCATCTTGTTCTCTCAGCTGTCATTTGCTTGTTGATTATTTACTGCTTAGAAACATAGTAACATCCAGCGTAAATTCCATATGAAATCTAGATAGAAACTCTTACATCAGCAGAGCCATGCAGAGCCTCCTGTGCCTCCCTGGAGCTCTGCCAGTTAGGCACCCAAACACCCTGCCTCCTGCTATCCTCCCCCTCTCACCAAAACTCTGCACCCTATTCCGCTTCGGCTCAGCAAATACAAAGTTTCTCTTGCATTTTTTTTGGTAGATTGAAGGGACACTGGATCTCAGTGAAAAAAATACCCCAGTGTTTATAGCTGCCTGTTGAGTTGCAGATATTCTGCAGTCCACGGAACATAAAGAGAGGAAAGCTGCCACCAGAATAAAAGGTGGAAGTGAACCAGTTGTCTACTGACAGTGAATAGCCAGACATAAGGGCTACTACAAGAGCCTAGCATGGAACTATGGGGTTGAAGGAGGCTTTAAATAGTACTTTAATGGTCAACCACAATGATGTTTTGTCCTGGGATGTGGTCTGGGCCTCCAGTTTTGGGTGCTGCTAAGAACTATGTAGTGATTACTAACATTTATCCATATGACTAGATGTTTTCCTGAAGCAATGAATTATATAGTACTTGATGTACATTCATAAGTACTGTTTGCTTTAAATGCTGCTATGCAGTCTACAATCTAAATTGTGAACTAATCAAGATGAGTTTATTCTCCAAAAATTCAATTTTGAGTGGATAAAAATAGTACAGAAAATCACTGGGGAATATAATAGTGCCTGGGAGACACATCCAAATTTTTAACATAAATTAATGGAATGAAACTTTTAAAATTAGAAAGGGAGTAAACATTTCTGTTCATTTCAGTACACAAATGTAATCTGTTGTGGTGACACATATGTTGATCTGTGAGAACCTGGCTGATGTATGAGAGAAGCCACAATTTTTATTGAAAAAAAGAGGAGTCTTATGGCACCTTAAAGATCAACAGATTTATTTGGGCATAAGCTTTTGTGGGCAAAGATCCACTTAATCAGATGCCCACAAAAGCTTATGACTAAATAAATCTCTTAGGGTACGTCTACACTAGCCCCCTAGTTCGAACTAGGGAGGCTAATG
>JANRFK010001234.1:105149023-105180248 GCA_030068395.1 Apalone spinifera
CTAAACACAAACTTAAGTTGTGGGGAACAAATTATGGGGAATCACTTCCACTTGTGGAATCATTTTTAATACTTTAATATGTTATCTCTACAATAGCTTTAGTTGGTGAGCGCAGGAGGCAGATGAACCTGGATTCTCAGCAGCCTACAGCTGTGCTTGCTGGAGTGGCAGCAGCCATGGAGAGGCAAGTCTCACTTGGCCCCAAGCTGCTGTGGTGAGAGAGGGCTGGGGTAGTTTTCTCTCCTTGGGTCAGCCTACCTACTGAATCCCTCATCCCCCACCTAACCCCACCCTAGAGCAATGATTTAAATGAAGTGTGTACATCTTTATTTTATTTACCACAGAACAAAAATTAATTGAATTAAGGACCCAAGCAATGCCAGATAAATCTTCTAGTACAGGCTAGACATACCTGGTCTGACACCCTTGGGACCTGAGCTGTTCTGGACCAGGAAGTTTGCTGGACCAGGGGAGGTCAGTGCTCCCCTGCTCCCAGGCTCCTCTCCCTGAAGCTCCCTGCCCTGCTGCTGGCCTCACTGAAGCTGGCCAGCCACAGCTCCCCACTTTGCTGCCCGCCCACTGCCCCAGAGTCTCCTGGGGTTCCTGGCAGGGTCTGCTTGGTTACTGCTGGTCCCACTGCCGCAAGGTGTTCTCTCGTGTTCCTGGCTGGGGCTTCCCAGCCACCGGTGGCCCTACTGGTACCTGGGATTCCCCAGCTGGGGCTGCCTGACCACCCTGCTCATATGTTAGAGCTGGCACCACTGCCGCTGGGGATTCCGGCCACCTGCCTCCACCAGCCCCACTTCAGCTGGGGGTTCCCTGGCAGAGGCTGCCTTGTCATCCCAGCCCCACTGCCACCGGGGGTTTCCTGGAGTTCCTGGCTGGGGGTTCCCTGGTTGGAGCCAGGACTTCTGGCAACGTGGTCCTGCTAATGCTGACTGCCACCTGGCCGCCACCTGGCCCCGCTGATGCTAGGGGCTCCCTGGTCGGGGCTGAGGCTCCCTAGCCACTGCCTGGCCCCATTAATGCTGGAGAGTCCAGACCAAGGCAGGGGCTCCCAAGATGCCACCTGGCCCAGCCAGGGCTCTTTGGTTCAGCAACATCCCTGGCCCTGCCAGACCACAGATGTTGCCGGACCAGAGTCCTGGATTTGGGAGGTTCAACCAGTATAATATATTGTAAATCAAATAATGTCCTGCAGGAGGCTCTTGACGTTCCCCGGGGCTACTTGTTAACATTCCATCTTCTTATGAAGAAGTCCACCTCTGTATGACTAAATTATTAATTTATTTTTGTATTATAGTAGTGCTTAGAGGCACCATCAACATCCAAGTCGCTAGATGCCACAAACATGCAGCCCCAAAAAGTTTACAATTAAAAGGACGAGACAGACAAAGGATAGGCAATAGAGATTAAGAGAGATAACCTCCAAAAATCACAGTTCCAGCCAGTGACAGAAATATGGATTAGAAGCAAAACATTCTTGCCCTGTCTACTAGTCCATGTTGTTGCTGCTAATCCTGCTTTTTAGGTGCATGTGTTTGCCATTTTAAACTGGACTACATTGCATCAAGTAAGTGATGTGAGTGTTTTAAGACTTCTTGGCATAGAAAGCCTTCACTTTCTATCCTTAATTATACAAGTTGGACAATGCTGTGTTAACAATAAGTTTGGTATGTCCACAGAGTGTAAACATTTCTAGTGAAAAGCAACCAAAGTTAATATAAATGTGTTGTCATCTCCTCTGTTCATGAGCAAAGAATTGTAATGAATTAGCAGAGCAGTAACAGATCGGCAAAGTAGTGAATCTGCTAAAGGTGAATCTTACTATTGTTCTTCTGGCTACTACTTGGAAGGGGTAGATCGTTCAGAGGAAGGTTCCATGGCACTCAGAGACATAGAAGGATAGGTTCATCTGTTGTTTGCAACTGTTCAGCATGACTTGAGCTGACGTTTAATGAGTTGCCTGGTTGCATTTTGATCCATCTCTGTTTGAGTAACAAGACTTACCAACATAGCGAAGATAAGAACATGGGCATAGTGTAAACAAATAAATTACAACATACATACCTGACCGTGTGATATCAATTTCTCTACAACAGTGTTCCCAACCAATGAGCACTTCCCCCTGTTGGACTTGGGGGCATAAAAGACATTCAGAGTGGCTGCAAGGCATTTTATGACAATTTAAAGCAAAGAAAATCTCCTTACCCACTCATGCACCCATTATCTTTTAAGACCAAATTTTCTCTGTCAATCTCTTGAAACAGACTCACAAATAAATGATACTGGCTTCAACTTTAGAGAGCTCTTCCAGATCTACACTTCTATAATTCTACCAGACTTTTAAAAGCTTGTGAAAGTCATTGCCAGATCACCCAACAAGTTATAAAATATAAATTATTGGAATTAATTCTTAACTTTATTTCTCGGTTGTATTGTGTTAAACAAAAGTAACAAAACTGAAGAATATTAAAAATCACAAAGATGAAACTATATTTTGCTCTACCAATGTGTACTGTAAACAATTTACCATAGTAAATTTCACCAAGAAGCATTACAAAATTATAGCTAAACTTAATTACCTTTTGATAAATAGTGAATCTTTTCTTGCTTCCACTGACATCAATGGGAATGCTATTTATATGTTGCTGACAATAGTTCCATTGTGGGATGGGTTTTACTTTTTTTAATTTGGAAGCAAAATTGTGCCCATTATAATTGTCAAGATAAAGTCTTACATGCAAATCTTCATTATCTTACAATTTTCCTCGGGTAACTTTAAATTTTCCCTTGTACTGGCTCAAATTGAGTCTTGAAGGAGTGGGTGCACTCCCATTGTGACCCTGAGCATCAATGCACCCAATGTTTATAAACCTAGAAAATCTTTGTAGATTATGAAGCCTGAGTTGGGAGCCTAACCTCCCTATATAATGAATGGGGAGAAACAGGCATCTTATACTGTGATTTATAAAATCCAATATGCTCGTTGAATTCCCACCTAAAACAGCCAATGGGAATTGCCAATCGGGGAGTATTCCAAATTAACATAGTCTGTGACTACACTACAAGCAGTTATTTTGACATGTTAAAATAATGTCAAGCTGGAGGACTTCTTACTCTGACTCCTATAACCCTCATTTTATGAGTAAGGGAAGTCGGAGGAAGAGTGCTCTTTCTTGGACTTCCTGCTATATAGACAGCACCAAAAGCTGAAATAAGCTATTTTCACTTAAGCAACACAACTGACGTAGCTGAAGTTGCATAGCTTATTTCGGCTGTAGCCATGCTGTGTAGATGTGCTCTCTGGGATTCACATGGGCTTTAGGCATCCAGACACCTAGAGGAAGTACACATCCCACAGGCTGAAAGATGGGTGCCTAGGGAATTTTTACCCTAAAAACAGTTTAGGTGCCAATAGGGTTAGGCGGGTGTTTTTGTTCATCCCAGTGATTCTGAAACCAGGAATTAGGTGCTTAAAACATGGCTTTATATACCTATTTCCTCTGTGCATGCAGCCAAAAGTTAATATTCCAGCATCTCTTTGGAGGGGCCCAAGACACCCCAAAAACTCTTTTTGAAGAAGTATTTTGACAATGAGAAGCTCTAACATATATCTCTTTTGGAGATGCTTCCCTGCTGCACCCCATGTACCATCCTACATAACATGTATCCATGCAAGAAAGTGCTCAAGCAGCCTGTACCTGGCACCAAAGTGACTGTTATGTGAATTTGTTGAACACAAAATGAAAATGTTTTACTGTTATAAATCTTTACCTTTGTTGATCAAGATAAGGTACAGTGAAACACACCAAAACACACATTTCTTGGTAAAGGATTGTCTTGGAAAGGGTAAAACCTCACAACAGTGTCTGTAGGCCTACCTGTCATTGTCAAAGTTGTGAGCAGAGAGTTGAGTGAAGGGGAAACTGATGAGACCCAGAAAGTGAAAAAGAATCTGTAGGTGTTGAGGGACGGGGGTGTCAACTGTATAGCAAAGAATTGTGCATACGCTATAGTGGAGATTGATCCCAGATCTGCTCACTCTTCACCTTTATTAAAGACTTGAGCATCTGTCTGCTCCTCCATTACTTTTATCATCAGGTCAGTCGTGTCACGAGTAAATGCTTGATTCTTTTTTCTGTCATGTCTTTTGGCTTCACAGCACTCTTCTCATCTCCTTGTCTGGAGCACTTCCCTAAATGTATCTTCTCTGCTGCATCTAGGCCTCTTACCTGCCAGAGCCATTGTGCTGGGGTGCATAGAGTGACTTGTCTACTATATATTGAGAGAGTTTGTGCATCTGTCTGTGTGTCCATCTGTGAGTCCATTTGTTCGAGAACTCCTTTTAAATGGTAAAGGTATGTCTACACAGCAAAGTTATTTCGAAATAACAGCCGTTATTTCAAAATAACTTTACTAGCGTCTACACAGCCAAACCGCTATTTCGAAATTAATTCGAAATTAATTCGAAATAGCGGAGCGCTTATTTTGAATTTGGTAAATCTCATTCCACAAGGAATAACACCAAATTTGAAATAGCTTTTTTGAAATAAGTGCTGTGTAAACACTTATTTCAAAATAGGGGGCCTCCAGCCTTCCCAGGGTGCCCTGGTGGCCACTCCAGCCTCAACCAAGAACACTTCTCTCCCTCTTCCCCTCCCCGGAGCCCTTAAAGGGGCAGACTCTGGCCATAGTGCCTGTGCCAGCTCCAAGCCTGCCAGCCCAGAGCCAGCAGTCACTGCCCCGACTCAGTGGCCCCAAAACATGAGCCAGCAAGCCACTAGCAACCAGCCCTCCACTGCTCCCCAGGAGCAGTCTGCCAGCTCCCAGGAGCCTGCCAGGGGCCAGAGAAGGCGGGCACTTTCCTGGTCCAGGGTGGAGATCACGGACCTTATTCAGGTTTGGTGGGGATGCCTCCGACGTCCATAATCTCCGCACTAGACGGAGGAAAGTGGCCGTCTATGGTAGGATAGCTGCCAGCCTGGCCACCAAAGGCCACATGCAAACCCAGGAGCAGGTTTGCATGAAAATCAAGTTGGTCCGGCGAGACCCCCAACCCTGAGCCTCCCCTCCCCATTCTTCCCTTTGCTTCCCCTTTCCAGCTCCCTCCTCCCAGGTTTCTCCCTCCCCTCTCCCACCCTCTCTTCTTCCCTCTCCTGCCTCCTTTCCCCAGTCTAACCAGAGTTTCATTCCCCCCCACCCCAGTTTTGTTAAATAAAGACAGTTTGTGTTCATGAAAATACGTGTATTTTATTTGACATCAGGAAGGGGGGTTAGGGAGGGGTAAGTAGAAGGACGTGAGGGAGGAATGAGGTGCAAGCCCCCAGTGGGGCAGACCAGGGAGGCTCTTAGTGCCCCCCGATGGACCTCCCAGATGGCAGCCTGCAGAAAGTGCAACCAGGCTCGCAGCAACTTGTCCACAAGAAGCACCAGCGTGCCCAGGGGCAGCTCTGGCTCCATGTTGCAGAGTGTTGTGGTGTCCCGAGGGCAATCAGAGCACGCAGAGACAAAATGCTTTGCTGTCCCTCATCAAGGTAGGCAAGCAAGCAGGGAAAGCTGAGAACTGACTGTCTGGGAGGGGTCCCTTTAAGCACAGGCCTCAGGCACCAGCCACACAAAGTAGCTCCTGACCTGATGCCCTGCCGGACCTGGTTCCGGCCGGCCTTAAATGCGATTCAGCGTCCACTCAGTGTGGATGCGCTATTTTGAAATAGCAAAACGCTATTTCGAAATGCATTTTGTGTGTAGACGCGTTATTTCGAAATAAAGTATGTAGTGTAGATGTGCCCCAAGAGCTAGAACCACCAAATTTGGCATGCAGCTTCCTCTTATCCTAACCTAAAGCAGAGTCAGGGTTTGGTTGTGCCAGGACAATGGGATGTGCATGGAATGTGATTGTTTCCCATCAGAGGGAAAGGGAGGGATTTGATAGCAGGGGCAGTTAATCCCAGAATGACCACAAGAGGCAGCAAGCACCCCAGCCTTGAGGAGCAGCTTCCTACAGGCTAGCATGTTTCCTGCCACCCCAGCCACCCCTGGGGAACAGCTGCTTGCTGGGCTGTGTGCCGCCGCCAGCCCCTGCTGCATTCAGGGAGCAGACCCTGTGCAGGCCACACAGCCTCCACTGCCCCTGGGCTGGCCACGCAGGCCCTGCCACTTCCTGGCTGACCTTGGTGAGAAGCTGGTGACCCTATGCACCCTCTGCCATGAGCCCCCCACCAGCTGCCCCACTCCTTGCCCTGAGTCTCCACATACCTCTCATCCCCCAGCCCTGACTCTTGTACTCTCCACACTCCCAATCCTCTGCCCAGAAGGAGCCAAGTAATGCCAGAAGACTTCCAGTATCAAATAAATTGATTGTATACAAAATGTCTGTTCTGGATGGACTATATTTAATTGGCTGCAATCAACACCTAAAATATGCTATATACTATAATTTTGTAAATTACATAGGTGTGCCTACAACAGTGTTCTCTAGTCACTTAAATGGCTCTGGGGCTTAGATTAGAAAAAGTACCTGTCAAAATACAGGAAATGCCTGGTTGTTAGCATAACAAATTATATTAAAAGTAGAGGATTTACCCAGTGTTGCTAGGGTCGCTTGGGGTGTGGGGCTGCAGGAGTCAGAGTTAGGGCTGAGGAGGGATTCAGGGCAGGGCAGAGGTCTGAGGGTGTGGGAAGTGCAGGAGTCAGGGTAGGGCTTGAGAAGGGGCTCAGCCAAGGAGGGTTCAGATGGTTAGGATGTGTGATGTGGGCTTAAGGGAGAGGGAGCAGGAGTCAGGGCAGGGGTGGGGGACTGAGACAGAGGGGTAGGGGCAGTAGTCAGGGCAAGGGGTCTGGAGGTGTGGGGAAGGCTTAAGGGAGGGAGTGTAGGAGTCAGGGTAGGGGTTAGAAGGTTCAGGGCAGGAGGTAGGGGTGGCCAACGGCTGTCCCCCATGACCAGCCCAACATGGATGGGGGAGGCCATGCTCCTTGGGGTCATCCTAGGACAGTGGGAGCTGCATTGTCCAGATGCTGGCTGCTCTGAAGCTCTCCAGAGCTTTTGGGCCAATGGGGACCTCTCCCCAGGGCTGCCCTTTCTGGCTGGCAGTTGTTCTGCAGCTCTCTAGACGTGGTGGGGATGCACCTGCTTGCTGCCTCTCTGTAGTCTTTTGGGTATAATTCTCCCCTATGCTTACTGCGCTCCTGTGGCCATTCTTGAGTATTAACTGTCCCTGCTATCACAGTCATCCCTTTCCATTTGATGAGAAACAATCACATTCCACACACATCCCATTAGCACAACCAAACCCTGACCTTGCTTTAAGTTATGATAAAATGAAGTGGCATACCAAATTTGGTGGACCTAGCTCTTACCGTTTAGGAGGAGTTATTGAACAAATGGACGCGTGGAGCATACGCAGAGAGATGCACAGACTCTCTCAAATATATGGGAGATATAATTAGTTGTACTAGTTCTGCATAATTTAGGGGCAAACTCAGAGATTCTCCATTTCATGACTCAAACCTTTTGAAAATAAATATAACTGGTTAACAACTAATGATCAAGTGATCCATCCCGTTGCTCATTCCCAGCTTCTGGCAAACAGAGTCTAGAAATGCCATTCCTGCCCATCCTGGCTAATAGCCATTGATGGATCTAATTTCCAAGAAATTATCTAGTTCTTTTTTGAACCCTCTTTTAATCTTGTCCTTCACAATGTCCACTGGCAAGGAGTTCCATAGGCTGACAGTGTATTCTGTGAAAGAATACTTCCTTCTGTTTATTTTTAAATTTTCTGCCTATTAATTTAATTTGGTGACCCTAATTCTTGTATTATAAAGAGTAGATAATACATCTTTATTTACCTTCTCTATACCAGTCATGATTGTATAGGCTTCTCTCATATTCCCCCTTATTTTTCCCTTTTCCAATCTGAAAAGTCCCAATTTTATTACTCTCTCCTCAGATGGCAGCTGTTCCATACCCCCTAATTTTTATTGTCCTTTCCTGAACCTTTTCCAATTCCAGGTTGTTTTTTGTTTTTTTGAGATGAGGTGATCACAACTGCATGAAGTATTCAAGTTATGGGTGTACCATGGATTTATACAGTTGCAAAATAATATTTTTTCTATTATTATCTAAATGTATCTATGTCTATGCCACACTCTTCATCATGGTATCTAAATATGGAAGGATTTTTGGCTCTCCTTGTGCCCACAATCAAGTTCAGCAGTCATCTTGCAGCACTGTTGGGGACAAAGACCTTAGCTTTCTTTGTATCCATGCCCATGTATCTTAATAATTACATATTCCTTTCTCTCATAATGTCTTTATCACAAAGATGTTGTAATTTTTACAGCAAGATAAGTCTATCTATATATATTCAATCCTAGTGGAGACAAGGCAAAGATAATTTTCACTTCATAATTAATCAATTAGTAATTTGCTAATATAATCAATTAGCTATATGCCAATAAAAACTATCTGTATTTCATCTCCACTAGGTTTTTACATCAAGATAAAACACACCTTTTTGCAGTGAAAAAAACCTTTCGGCTGGCCTACACTGGCAACATCATTGGCATTTCTCAGGGAGGTGGGTGAAAAATCCATACCCCATCAGAGACATAGCTATGCCACCCTAACCCCTGGTGTAGTGCTAGGTTGATAAAAGATTTCTTCTGTCAATCTAGTTGCTATTTCATCTTCGGAAGTGGATTACCTATGCAGACAGGAGAGCCCTTCCCATCAGCATAGCTGCTTTCTGTATTGTAAAGAGTTTAAATGTAGACACATCTGATGTCTCCTTTGGAAAGACAGAATACTTTGTTCCCTTTCCATAGGTTCCAGTGGAAACTCCCCAAAGTAGTCTCCAAACCCAATTTAGTTAGAATTAAGGATTAGAAAGAAAAAGACACCAAAATAGACAAAAATATACCCAGATAACTATTTCAGAAGGGGATGATATTTGGTTACAAAATACCGAACTATTATCTTATCTTTTGTCTTTTCATTGCTTGTTTTTGTCTGTTTTGGCCTGCCAGCATGCAGTCCAAAAAGCTTCTTTTTAGTGAAACTGAAAATTGTACAGTTTTTGAAATTCAAGTGTTAGCTCTCAATTACTATTTATCATTGCATTCTTTTTTAGATTGGATTAAAATGGTAATTTTTTTTGTTAGGAGTCCATACTCCCTTATGAATACCACTGTTGGTTAATTTCTGTCTCTCACAACTGACACAACTTTAAGAACTCCCTATATTACTAAAAACTTAAAAAACAACAAATAGTCAAGTAGCATCTTAAAGACTAACAAAACATGTAGAGGGTATCATGAACTTTCGTGGGCACAACCTACTTCTTCAGACTCCTGTCATCTGAAGATGTGGGTTGTGCCCATGAAAGCTCATGATATCAACTACATATTTTGTTAGTCTTTAAGGTGCTACTAGACTATTTGTTGTGTTTTAAGTTTTTCCTGTTACAACTACCCCTCTGAAGCTTTTCCCTATATTACTGTTCATTACCCATCCTTAGTGATACCAAGCATGTATGGGTACATCTACACTTGCTCCCTAGTTCGAACTAGGGATGCAAATGTAGGCAACCGAAATTGCTAATGAAGCGGGGATTTAAATACCCCGTGTTTCATTAGCATGATCTCGCTGGTGCGCTATTCTGGTCGCCAGCTGATTCGAACCAGGAAGTGTGCGCCGGGACTACTCAATGAGGAGTAACGTTAATTCAAACCAAGGGGTTTGATTCGAACTAACGCGTCCTGGCATGCATATTTAAATCCCCGCTTCATTAGCAATTTTGGTCACCTACATTTGCATCCCTAATTCAAACTAGGGAGCAAGTGTAGACCATACCCTATGAGACCAGCCTATGTTAAAATGTTTATTGAGTTATTTTTCCTAAGTTCCCATATCTATCAGTAAACAGAGAAGGAGAATAAGTACTAACAGCACGGTTGATTTCAGATAGAAGAAAACCATAGATCAGAGCAAAGAGAGGCTCATAAGTTTAGTACAGCCTATAAATCACACATCCAGAGTCAGATAAGTGCCACAGCTTTTAAAAATGTGTATTTAATTTTAAAAAACTATTTGTGAACAAGCCCTATTTTTGCTTAGCAGTCTTTAACCCTAAAAATGGATAAGGAAGCCTTTTTGATTATCCAAGACAGAATGTCAAATGCCAGGCCTACAAGTCATTAATATATAAAGGATCTTCTCTTTAGAATGCTAAAGACTGCAACAGAAGAATCCTGTTAAGATCATTCTGGTAGCACATACAAGAAAATGAAATTAATAAAATTTTAAATTCTGATACTTAAGAAAAAGAGAACATTTTCCTTGGATTTTATTTTTTTATATGAAATTTTAAAAAATATTGACTGGCAATTGGTATAGTATTCTAAAACCTGGGGCCAAATTGTCAGCTGGTATAAACTGGCACATAATCACTGATGTCAATGGACATCAGCTAAGACTCTGTCCCACACTCTTTAAAATTCTCGGAGGTTATAATTGAGGAATAATCATATTTCAGACTATTCAGGGAAAGGTTGGTTTGATGCTTCAGGCTACTTGTACTCAGGGATGATTAATTGTATTCATGAACTATTTGTAATGCAGCAAGCTGCCAAAACCTAAGTCACTTCAGACATGGTAAAATTGAAATACTGTAGTAAAAAGAAAAAACAGATGTCATAAATGAGTTTCATCTAGTTTAAAATTTAGAATATAATTAAATTAATTACTTGACAAAAGCTGATGTAGCAATACATGTAATATTATTAAATTAGTACCTCATTATGACATTAAACCCTTCTACATTCCATTTTGAATTAAAATTGTCAGATTATTTAGAAGTATGTTTTACTTTGACTATCTGTCCTTAAAATTCAGTCACAAGCCTTACTTGTTTTGTATTTTATCACTTGTGGGAATTGTTTTTTTAACCTTAGGATTGTTATAGTCCTTTCATATTGCATTACTACTTAAAACCTCTTTCTTGGTGTGTTGTGCCATCATTTATATCCTCTAGTTTTGAGCACTTCTAATTACATTATGTTTTACGAAGTTTTCATTTTTTCTGGTACTTCGTGCCCTTGAATGGCACCCAAAGTACTGTAAATAATTATCTCACCCCGTTCATGTGTTCCTTATGGGCAAATTTTGGATAATTTATTTTATACAGACTTTATGCAAAATCTTTTGAGAGACTTTTGGTTCAAGGTCCTTTGCATGCACTGAGACTCGAGGTTTCCTAAATATAACATATACAGGCCTGTACATGGGGGGTGGGGCTGTGAAAGCACCCCTCCATAGTCCCCCATGGGGCTGATTCTGGCTGGCCAGGGGAAGGAAGGAGCAGCGCATTGCCCCAGCCTCCCTCCCTCATGCTCCAGCTAGCCAGGGGAAGGCTAGGGCAGCGTATTGGCCGAGCCTTACCCCACCCCATGTTTTGGCCTGCCAGGGGAAGGCTGGGGCTGATTCCCCCCCTCTTCCCCAGGAGCAAGACTGGGGGAGGGGAGTAGGGTTGCCAGATGGTTTAACAAAAAATATCGAACACTCCCCTCACAAAAAAAACCCACTGGGAAAAAATTCTGTTGAGAAAAAAAAGAGGGAGACCAAAGTTGTTGAGCAAAAAAAAAGGGGGGGGGCACTGCACCTTTAAATGGCCCTGTGCTCCTCACTCTCCTGCCGCCGCCAGACGTAGCAGGGGAAAATTGTCCCCGCCGGGCTTCCATCCGAGGGAAACAGGAAATACCGGACATTTCACATGTCCGGTATTTTCTTTTTTTTTTTTACTGGACGGGAGGACCCGGAATAACGGACAGTCCGGGCAAAAACCGGACACCTGGCAACCCTAGTCAGGGGAGTGGGAAATCAGCCTCCGCTTTCTCCAGGCCAGTCAGAACATGTTTACTTGGGGGACCAAGAAGGGATGCATTCGCACCCTTGCAGTCCACATTTACAAAAAAGCGCACACACACACACACACAGAAATTCCTGCATAGGGGCCTGATATAGGAGCTGAAGGAGTGTGTGTGTTAAGCTGTTGAAACCTTTTGTTTTATGAGAGTCCTGTGGAGAGGCCCAAGACAGCTGTTTCTTGTTGCAAGGCTGCAGTGCTTGAGCTGAGGTTTCTGCAAACAGAGGGTTTCCTATGTGAAGTTTATCACTACCTCTGTTTAAGGAAAGAAGACTTGTGAACATCTGGTACATAAAAAAAATGACATTAAGAAACTATTCTGACTCTGCATCACCAATTTTTCAGATGACCATATTTATTATGCACTGTCATGATGTCTGCCTATTTTATGGGTTATATAAACTTGCTATAGTAAAACCTGAAAGAATAAAGCTCCAATTGGAGTCTGAATCACAACCAATTAAAGTCAATATAATTCTTTCCATGGGCTTCAATGGATCAGATCTTTGATTCTTGATAAAGATTACACGGTGTTATGGATATTGTTTGCTTTCCCCTTGGGTAGGTAATATTGCAAGGAAAGAGAAGAGGGATATATAGAGTAAAAAACTTGATCTGGTATAAAGGGATGCGTGAATGATAGCATTTCTGAATACATCTGAAATGTATTGTGTTTTATGCCTAGTCTCTATTTACAAATTAGATTGCCCTAGCTATCTAGGACTATGAAAAATGTCACACCGTGAGCACCATAATGAGCTCAGCTTGACTCCTGATGTAGATGTGGCTAGATTGACAGAAGAATTCTTCTATTGACCTCACTACTGCCTCTCATTAGATGGATTAACTATATTAATAGAAACCCTCCTTTTCTGTTGATATAAGAATGGTCTATCTATACTCCATAGCTCCAGCTGCACAGCTGCAGCATCATAGCTATGCTGCTGTATTATGTACAGGCCCTTGGTCATAACTTCTAGGAGGTGTAAACCTTTTGCATGACTCCTTGGAGGAAGAGGGAGACTTTGCTCAAAGCTTAGAATGCCTGTGCTATGAAGATAGCAAAACAGGTTGTGCGAATCATTATACAATTAAGCAAAATAGTTTCAAAAGGAAGATAATTACATCCTTGCAAAGCTATAAGTCATGATGCCCAATAAAATGCATCATGCACAAAGGGTGTGATAATTTGTCATCTACTCTCCTCTGGAGTTGCCTCATTACTTCAGACTTTTTTTAGACTTAAAAAATTTGCTAATTTACTTTATAGGCTTGGATAAGGATTCTGTACAATTAGAAGGGGGGGAAGGGTTGTTTTGATTTCCCTGAAACTGGATTTTTTCTGTCATGAATGTTGTTTTATCTGCAATTTTAAAATGCCAAACAGGCAGGCTGCTTCGTTCAAGCATTTTATGTGGGAGATTTATGAGGTGTGAACAATAGTGAACATTTCAGTATTTGGTTATCATCTTTTTCAGAAGTTTAGACTAAAGTAAAAATCTCTACTTGGGAAAAAATATTTTTTTAATTCCCCACCCTTAGGGATTTTTAAAGTATTTTTGTAAAATGGGCAATTTTGGGAGAGTAATAGAGGCTGATAATTAAAATTAAATATTCACAAGCATAGAATGCATACTTCCTTTCACACTGACCTCCTTCACATTATTCCACCCCAGAATAGGTAGCAGCATTGTATGGAAAAATGTGGGGATTGTTTGTTTTTAAAATGAATATACCAAACTTTTTATTTAAGGCCCTCTCCACCAGGAGTCACAATAGGAAAAAAAATGATGGTACTTGCCAAAGCCTTGCCCACCATTGTAGCTTTACTTGCTGGGGAAAACTGACCTATTTTGTCATGCAATACTAATCAATTCTGGTGCTTCCCATAGCACAGATCACTGAATTCTGTTTCTCAAAACTAATTCTACCCCTACAAAACATTGGATTGGCACCTTTCTAATCAGGAGTGGCCTGAGGTGGGCTGCGGCAGCTGGTGCCCCAGGCGGAACGAGCAATCGGCGCCCACGCCTGCACGGCTGTCAATGGGATGACGTTATCATCGTGCACCCCGTGACATCATCATCGTGCGCCGTTGAAGGCGGCGCCCTAGGCAATAGCTGAGTCGGCCTATAGTCACGGGCCACCCCTGTTTCTAATGGCTGATAAAAGGATGCCTGAGGCCCCACCCCTGGCTTCACTTCTTCCCCCCTGACCATGCCCCTATTTCTGCCTCTTTTTCCCTCCAAGGAATCCCCCCCCACTCTAACTGGTAATATAGCACCCAGAGCTACATACTGAAAACCAGACAGGTGGGAACCAGGAGAGGCCCAAGGCAGGGTGCGGCAGCTGGCGCCCCAAGCGGAACGCGCGATCGGCGCCCCTGCCTGCACGCTGTCATTGGGGTGATGTCATTATCGGGCGCCATTGAAGGCGGCGCCCTAGGCGACGGCCAAGTCGGCCTATAGTCACAGGCCGCCCCTGGTGGGAATTCATAATAAATCTTCACTATTGATACACACAGAGAGCCACACACAGTTAATGCAATTCCCCCCTATATTTAGTAGATTCCATGTACTGATATGTATATTACTTGACCCTGCCCATAAGACTTTTCAAATCCCCCACACTGGCCTTTCCTACAATTGATATGCACCCTTCCCAGACGTCTGGGTAGGGGTACCAATATTAAGGGATCTTCGCCTCCCTCCAAGGTCTGAAGGGCACAACCACATTGGGGAAGTGGATGTGGAGCAGAAGGAGTAAGAACCACTGATCCCAAGTTTGAGGGCTTCAGCCCTGTATTTCCAGAAGGAAGGAGGCACTAACTGCTCAGTCCACATCAGCAGATCAGCTGTCCTTCAGCAAATAGATGAAGAATCCCTGACAGGCCAATGGAACTGACAAAGGAGGGAGGGGGCAAGATTATTGTAAATTCATAGCAGTGCCAATCTGGCATATGAGTGTATACTGTCTTTTGCTAAAGTCCTCTCCAAAGTGAGGCCAGAACCAGGTTAGCAATTATTTGTTCATTGTAGCTAGGAGGTGAATTAGGAAAAAACAACTACAAAAACCCAAATAGCCATACTTTTGCAAGTTCTGACCACAAAATGAGCTTCATTCACTTGAGATGCCACTCACAACACATTGTGCAGAAATTCAAAATACAAATATCTGATTTGCTGGGCTCCTCTGACTAGACTCCTGCTCCAGAGAGCTGAGATGCTCCCCTGCATCCTATGGATTATTGGAATTGGTACATTATTGAATTAAATAATGGTTAAACTAGTTTATATACATCTGTGATTTTATGTAAGGTTGGTGAAACTTTTTTTTATAGACAAATCCTTACTAGTTTTTAGGGAAAAAAGTAGAGATTAGTTTATGTACTTTCTGAGGACAGAAGCAATGGGAGAGTTCCTTTTGAGTATTGCTTGCTATAGAAATGCCAAATGGTGGAATGACTCAGGAGAAAAGAGTCGGCAAGCTTTTTCCCCCAGTGTGTTATGGATCATAACAAGAAATATAAAAAAACATATTCAGTAAGAAAACAGGAAAAACTACTCAGCTTTATGTTCAATTCAGTCCTTTGACCACTGGATTTGATGCCCTGCATTCTTAGCAGACCTTCTCCTGAAGATCAGGGCAGAGACTTGGGGGAGAGGCTAAACTGAGTTCATGCATTGTATGAGGTACTGCCCTAAGCAGCCTGAGACAGAAAATGTCAGGCCAATATATATATATTTTAATTGCTGCACATTTTTCGGTATCTAATTTTAGAAACAAAGGTTTAATTTCCCCAGTTAAAGTCAACAAGTGTTGCAGCTGCTCAGCACTACAGAAAATCAGGCCTAAGATAGTGATCCAAAATAAGTAGCATATTTGAAAAAATTGGGTCTAAACTGAAACAAGTAATTTTGATACCAGAATAAGAATATCCAGGCAAGCGATTATACTGGAACAACTATACCACTTTAAAGTCATACTTTTTTTACACTGGCATAACTTTCCAATGTAGACAAAGCCTAAAAAGACTTCAGCACTAAAAAAGAATGATCATTTCAGGATGAATACAACTCCTCCAAGGTGATGTCTGATGCATGATTTTTTGTATAAAGGAAACACCATTGCTCAATGTGGATGACACACTACACTGCAAGAACAGAACAGATCTGTAAGAACAGAACATTCAAGACTTGATAAGTGTGAGAGAAAATAATTTGTATTGTTGGAATAAAGAGAACTCTATTTTAAGTATCCTACCTATTTAGCGTCCGTATAACTGTATGTATTCCTATGTGTGAAAAACAATTAATTTGCTAATTCTGGAAGGCTTTTAGCTACATGTTAATATTTAAATAAGTAGCTTCATTAGAGTTTTGGTGTTTTCTTTTTCTCCGAAACACAATCACAGGGAACCATTGTTTTTCTTCTGCATTTAATATTGACTGATTAAAGTTCTTTAATTAGTTCTGTTGTGTAGAAGTTTTTGATTAATTTGGCACTAATTAATTGACAAGTTCTGAATAACTGAAAAGGGATTTTTTTTTTCTTTTTACAATGGATTCTTTTGAAGAGGCTATTTTTCCAGACAGGGTTTTGTGGAACAGCAAAATAAACTTTATTTAGCTATATGTATTCCAATTTTCTTTAACATACTTTGTGTATTTGTATAATACTCTTGCCTAAGACTCTCAAAGGCCTTTCCAAATATTTATTTATTTTTACATAAGATAATTATACCCATTGGTAAACTAAGTTAAATACAAATTATGACAGAGATATGAACAGAATATATCAGGGCTTGTAGGCTAGGTCTACACTACAAAGTTATATTGTTATATCTGTCAGAGAGAAAAAAACACCCCTTACCTGACCTAGCTATCCCAATATAACCCTAGTGTAGATGCAGCTGTACTGATAGATGAGGGCATCTGCTCTGATAGTTAAATTCATTCAAGGAGGTTGGTTCTTCATTAACAGAAAAGCCCTGTTGGGGTAGGCTGTTGCTACACCAGTCATGAGCAACCAAAAATGGGGAGTGGGCCGCATGAGTGGCCCTTCTTCAATTCAGCGGGAGTGGGCCGCAGCAACCGCAAAACACTGGGGTTCCACCTATGGCTCCTTGGCCCCATCTGCTCTGTCCCACAGGCACCTTTCATGCACTGGGTCACTGGAATCCCTCGCATCCTATGCCTACCCCCTCTCTCCCACAACTTTCGGATCACCCGCCCTGCTCCTCTCTCTCCCTTCCAGAGCTTTAACAGACGCAGATCATTCCCCTCGCCTCCTCTTCCCTCCAAGAGCTGGAACAGCACGAATCAGCTGTTCAAGCTCTGGGAGAGAGGCAGAGGAGTGGGGATAGAGCTCAAATCAAGCGATTTGCCTGCTCCAAAATTGCTGGGAGGGAGGAGGGTTCCAGGATGTGTGGGGTTCCAGGCCCCAATGCGCGAGAGGCTCATGATGGAGGGGGCAGATAGAGGGTCTGCGGGCCACAGGTTGCCCACCACTGATCTACACTTTGGAGCTATGCTTGTATAGTCTTTGTAGTGTAGACATACCGTCTCCTATTTTGACTGCTAGATAAAAATTCCAGGCTCTCCATAATGCCTTATAAAGACACCATTTATAACTTTTACTTATTTTGAAAATGAACATACTGGAGGAATCAGGCATGTTTCCTAATTCATGAAACTACCCAATTTCCTAATTTGCACCTTGTACCTGTCCTGCATATTTCCCCTATGTACAAACCAGTATGATCATTAGTAACCAAGTGCCATGCCTTAGCAATCATTGCTTTCATACATTAAAATAGGGTGGTTCCTAAAGTAACCTGCTATAGGAGATAATGAACACACAGAATTCCTGAATTATTTTGATCACACCCTAAGATGGTGACATATCTGCATAAGCTACTTAAACAGACGTTGCCATAACTAATCCGCCTATGTAGAGCTATATCTATATTACAAACTTTATGTTGACTCATGTCAGCATGCAGTCACCTCAGTTAGTACATGGCTTGTGGGTGTATATACTTGATTCCTTATATTGATGGTGCACATACTCAGTAAGAGTAGTATCAATGAAGAGTGCAGTGCAACATGGGTAGGCAACCCACTGTACAACATGCCACCATCTAGAGAACTGACTTTTTGGGAAGATTTGGTAATGCACGATGGGCCAAAACCAAGTCGCACATGGGTGAGTGGGAGCATAGGGTCAATTTCCCAGCTTGCAACTGTGTCTATTCTATAATGGTAACTATCCCATAATTTCCAAGCCTTTTTTTTTCAAAATTCCACAAACCTATGGTACATTCCTTGCTCTGACAGAAATATGGAGCCTGTACAGCTCTGCACTTATTGTTGTCATGGACATCGTAAGTACCGGACACATGATGGAGGAATATTTATAGAGTGGCAAGAAAAAATGAATGAGCGGGGAACATGACAATTCTTTGGAGGAACCAATTCATGGTTGCTGGTGGCATTCACAGAGCAGCTGCAGATGATGTAGTGCCTTCTCTGGGCTCGAAAAAGAAACATTGACTGGTGGGGTCACATCACACTGCAGATTTGGGATGACAAGAAGTGGCTGCAGAACTTTTGCATATGAAAGGCCCCTTTCTTGGAGCTGTGTGCTGAGCTTGCCCCAGCCCTGCAGCCAGAGACACCAAAATGAGAGCTGCACTACGAAGAGAAAAGAGAGTTGCAATCACATTGTGGAAACTACCAATGCTAGATTACTACTTGTGCATTGGGAATCAATTTAGATTTGGGAAGTCCACCATGGAGGTCATTATACACATGTGCAGGGCCATTAATTGCCTCCTCTTATGCAGGACTGAAACTCTCAGCAATGTGAAGAGATAGGACAGCGAAGGCCAACCTAGATTAGTGAATGGGCTGCATGAGTGGCCCTCCTTCATCACAGTGGGCTGCAAGATTGTTGTAACCAAGACAATCTCCCATGATACGGTAGTTTTGCTAACTGCACTTGTGTACCTAGAAATTGTGGAGTGTGCCTGTAGAAGCACTTTGATGCAGAGGGAACACACAGGTCTTACAGTCAATGTTCTGTGCAATCAGCATGCACTTCATTTCACATGTCCTTTCTTTACATGCGTGTCACTCTAGTAATACTGGTATTTTAAAAAGTTACATAGACAGAGGCCAACAGAATCTGACAACCCTATGTGTGGGCAACACTAAAAAAATCTTGATGTTCAAGATATTGGCCACAGGTTGCCCACCACTGACACAGGGACTGTATTTGCAGCTATGGGGTTCTCAAAATGTGATAGAACAATAGATGGCACACATATCCCTATTGTGGTACCACATCAGTTTGCCACTGAAGACATTTGCTAGCCACCTCAAAGAATGATTCAACTACCTGTTAAGCAGGTGCACAATGATGGTTGAATGTGCTTTTGGTCATTTGAAGGGTCACTGGTGTTATCTAGTCACAAGATTGGACCTCCGTGATTAAAATATGTCAGTGGTTGTAGCTGCCTGCTGTATCCTGCACATCTGTGAAAGAAAGGAGGAAAAATTTCAGTCTGAGTGGAGGAACAGAGGTGGAGTGGCTCTTTGCTTAATTTGAACAGCTGGGCACAAGAGCTATTAGAAGAGACCTATATAGTTCAGTGATATAATTCAGGGAAGCTATATAGTTCAGGGAATCTTTGAAAGACCATTTTAACAGTGAGCCAGAATAATATGTTTTAAAGTAATGTGCTCTACCTGGACCTGCTCTTTTGTGGCCTGGTAGGAATTGCGTGGTGACTGCTATCTGTGTAGGAATGAAACACTGTCAGTGTATTTATTAATTTTATGTGTAACTGATCCTGTGAGTTATGTGACACTGTATTAATAGGTAATCGGTTGCTTTCAGAAAAGCTGTGTGCTGCACAGAATACATTGTGAACTAATAACAATTAATTATGTTCCCAATAAGATAATTTTGTAACAAGTCAGTGCCAAAAGAGTACAATTTTAAAACAAATACATTAACTTAATAAAATGTAATAAATTAATAGAACAGAACTTATGAAGGGGAAAGAACATTCATGTCCATTGTAGCCCCATCTACACCAACTGTGGCATACATAGGTATGTGAAGCTGTGATTGTCTTTATTGTCATTGGGGGTTGAATAGGAGGAGAAGTGCAGTGATCTCTGATGTCATATAGAATGTTGAGGGGGAATATAGAGAGGTCCTGATGTTGAGTTTTCAGAGGGTTGCAGAGGGAGGCAAGCCAAAGATTGTTGAACCCTCAAGTACATCAGAGTCTGTAACTTATGTGTTTATTGCTGCAGAAGCTCCATTATGTCCTGATGCATCTCACTCTTCTTTACTGCTGGACTCCTAGATGTTTTTCTCTTACTCTCTCATTCTACAGCTGTCCACAATATTTATCTTGAGGGCCCCGTGCTCACCGTCCAATGCAGCACTAGCTTGCAGGATCTCATTGAACATGTCATCCGAGTCATCTTCCTTCTGCTCATCTGACTCAGGTATTCTATGGGCTTGAAGAGGAAGACACTGACAACCACAGTGCAATCCACTTACATGGTTTGGATGTAGGTGGTTATTTTTGCAAACATAAGGGGTAAAAACTTTATTTTAATTAAAACATACATTTTGCAGAAGCTGATGGGACCCTTTACTCATCAAGACAAGATTTCAACTAATTGTTTGATAGGCAGACAGACATTCAGCTGGACAGCTAGCACATAAGTACTAAGAAGGTGAGGTAGTAAAACTATTCTAGTTAGGTTCGGTGAAAGAGGGATTTGTGCCCAACTGCTTCTGACAATTTAACCTATCTACTCAGAACTAATAGATCTGCATGACAGCATGCATGTTTATAAAGTTGCATTAACAATAATGCAGGTAAAAAGGGAAATGCAATTATATAGACATCACCTTTCCTCTTTACTAATTAACTGGGAACTAGGAAAGTGATAATCTATCCCCAGAGAATGAAGCCAGGCAACAGTCAGTGTCAGCTATGAATAACTTCAGAGAAACTCTCTTCTCAGATGCTTTGGCCAGCAGAGGACTAGAGGACAGGTCACCATCGTTAGGTTTCAGAGTCAATACGCGGCAGAACCGGTCGCTATAGCCACCCATTAGTACTAACGGGCACAATGGAGCCCCCAAACGACTCAGCAGACAAAGCCAGTACCGACTCCGCAGCTGCGGGGAGCCGACAGCCGGAGGGGAGGGATTGAATAGTACCTGTCTGCAGGCCGCCTGCGCCATTTTGCCCTGGGCTCTGCGTTGCGCAACACGGCGCGCCGGTCTGGGTCGCCCTCGGGCGGAAGGATACGGGGCGGAGCCGCCGGCTCGGTCCGCCGGGGCGCTGAGTCCTGTTGCCGGGTGACGGAGCTGCCAGCCCCCCCTCCCCGTGGTGCTGGGAGCCGCCGCCGCCGGTTTACGTAACGCCTCCCAGGGCAGGTCCCGGCTCCGTCCCGCCCGCCTCACTTGGGGACGGCCGCAGCGGGACGGAGTCCGCCGCCCTCTGGCTGCTAGAGGCCCCAGGGCCCTGCTCTGCGCCTCCGCCGCCACGGCAGGTAACTAGCAGCCGACGGGCCCGAGCGGAGGGGCAGTTACAGGGCGGGTCGGCCCCCGGGGACCCGCACGAGAAGGGGAACGGAGCGCCCGCCTCGGAGGGCGAGCCTGGCGGCGCCGGTGCCCCGTGATGATGCGGGTGGGCAGCGGGAAAGGTCCGGGGCGAAGGAGGCCTGAGCCAGCTCGCTGCTCTTAGCGCGCCCGGGATGGGCGCTGAGGCGGGTTCGTGCCCTTCAGCGGCTCGGGCGGGGAGTCGGGACTCCCGGCAGAGCGCGCCCCTCTCCCGGCTCCATGCTGCCTGTAGCCGGCCTGCCGGAGCGGGACCGGGAGGCCCTGGCGCCCGAGGGGAGGGGTGGGAGGGAGCGCGAGGGGCCGCCGAGAGGGGCTGGCGAGAGGCCGGCGAGGAGGGAGGGCTCGGGGGCGGCGCTGGGGGCCCGTCCGGGGTTCCCTGTCCCGAGCGCGGTCTCTGCCTGGGAGGTGCTTCCTCCCCGGCGTCTCCGGGGTCACGGAGCCAGGTAAGGGGGGCTGGGCATGAACCTCAGGGGAGGAAAGGACGGCCCGGGATCGGGAGCTTTGTGCAGGGGCCTTAAGTATTGGGCCGGCTCCCCTCCCCCCCACGTCCTGGTTTCCTCAGGCCCAGAGTCTGGCAGGGGCAGCGGCTCTCCGTGCTCTTGCCTGGTCCGCACCGCTGTCCCCATGTCACCCGGGCGCAGGGGGTAGAAACCTGGGGAGTTGCCTCGGGAGGATTCAACGCTCCAAGCTTCTAATCAAGACAGGCAGGCCCTGCCCGCCTTGTACGTGCGGCGGAGTGACAGGGCTGGCCTGGTCCTGGCGGCCACCAGGCCTAGCTCATGTACAGACGGGGTTCACTCCGTGACCTTTCCTCTTGCGACTTACTGTACAAGGCATAGGCGGCGGCTGATGCAGCACGACCGGGAGAAGCTATGTGATCTGTCTAAACGCTCGTAATAAGGGCGCGATGAAATACTCTCTAATGTGCAATATATAAGGCTTGTGCTAAAGGCAGACATTCAAGTCCGGCTTTCTTTCAGCAGCATTGTCCTTTAGGGCCCTGAAGGAAAAGGCGAATTGGGGAGGTTGGGGCTGGGGGTTGCTGCTGCTTAAAGAGGAGGAGCTACGACGGCGGGAGATTGATGGGGAGTCATGTCCTATGGTAACTGAACTGTCCTCCTTCTGGGCGGGCCCTAAAGTGCTGCAGCCTCTCACAGGCAATGGGCGGTGTGGGAGGGGTACAAGGTTTGGGGAAGGTTACGGCTGAATGCAGAAGTGAGTCAAACTGACACTTCATTTCAGGAAAGTCAGCCTCACTTCTTTCTCCTCTCCACATCTTTACCGTTTAAAAATCATGTGTTGAGACTGCTTTTATAGTTTCTTCTTTTAGTTAGTTTAAAATACTCGATTTCTGTATCTGGCACTAATAAAATAATTTGAAGGGGGTTGATTGTGCTCTTTTAATAAGGGCAAGCAAACTGTACTTTCCTATATGTAATATTGTATATTTGAAGGATTTGGTCTGCAGTTGACAGAATTAAAGATGAAAGGTTACAGTTGTGGTTTTTTCATACTAGAAAAGTGTTATAGAGGCATTTTTTTCCTGTATTGGATCATATGCTGTAAAATACATCTACTATATATTTGAAAGTGTTTGTGTGTTCATCTGTCTGTCCATCTGTTTGTTCAAGAACTCTTAAATGGTAAGAACTAGGATCACCAAACTTGGTATGCAGCTTTTTTTGGTGATAATTTAAAGCAAGGTAGGGTTTGTTTGTGTCAGAAAAGTGGGATATGCCTGGAATGGGATTGCTTCTCAAATTTAAAACCATGGAGAGAAAGAGACAGGATCACCAGGCATGTGAAAAGGGCTGGCTGGAGGTGCCCCTCTCCCTCTGTCTGGGACTGCTCCAGCCCCAAGCCTCCCAATCCCCAGATGCCCTTTAGTGAAATTGCTGCATTCCTCGCTCTGGCTGGGGAGCTCAGGGGGCATGCAAACCTGGACCTGCCCACCTCTCCCCAGGCTGTGCCTGTTGAAACTTCAGCAGCTATGGAGAGGTGTTTCTCAGCTGGCCCCAAACGCTGTGGTATGAGAGGGCTGGAGAAGACTTCTCTCCTCTTGGGGCAGCCTGCATACTAAGCCCCTCATTCCTATCTTCACCCCGAGCAATGATTTTAAATGAAGCATGTACATTTTCATTTTATTTTCCAAAACCCAGAAATCAATTGCATTAAAGAGTCAGGACCTGAACAAGCCTGGGTAAATCTGCTACAGGTTGAACCTTAGTAGTCTGGCGCACTCTGATCTGGCAACATCCATGGTCGAACAAGATTTAGTTAGCTGGATGTACGCTTATTGTGGATGTGGCTAAGTTTCCTGTTGGGCTGTAAAACTTTACAGGACACTAGTCCTGCTCTGTTCTATGCTGTTACTTAGCTCTGACTTGCCTTAAAGAGACCAGCAAGCAGTGGAAGTGCTGGTAATGCTGCTAAGTGTAAGAATGATCTTTATGCTTTATCTACTTAATTCCTTGTGCCAATACAGTAAAATTGTGTAATAGTACTAACGCTGCCATGAAGAGCACCAATAAGCCTTGGCTAGGCATAGGCTTATATAGTGTGTATCAATATAGTCAGGGTTTGACAAACCACAGCGAAATCCACTCGCCTGCACCACGCATGCGCCAGACCCGTACTGCGCATGCGCGTGCCGCTGGTGAATGGGGGCGACCGGCTGAAATGTACTCACCACAGGCGAGTAGATTAATGGATTTGTCGAGTCCTGAATATAGTTATACATTAAGCAGCAGCATTGTTCTGTTTATTCGTCTCAGTGAAATAAAAATAAGAGACACACTCACTACAATATTGACGTTCCATGGTTCAGCAAGTTCTCTGGTTTGGCCCAGATCAGGTCCTAAGAGTGCTGGACTGAAGAGGTTAAACCTGTATTCACACCGCCTCCCCCCCTTATATAAAATGATAGTTTTGTTGCAGTCGGGTGGACATTTCTAGGTTACATTTGGCTTCAGCTTGTAGATGAAGCCTAACCCATCATGATACCATGGTCAGTTTTGTAAAATACACTGCACTGTTTACCAAAGCATTTAACTTTTGTGCTAGTGTAAGAGAAGGTGAACATAGACTTAATTTCTAGTCACTTGTCAAAGTTGAGAAAATTTTTCTTATGTTTTTAAATGGCATGTAACATAATAGTGTCCTTTGATGTTTAAAATGGTATCAGTTGGGGTGGTAAAATGCATTTATTTTTGTAAAAGTGTAATGGCCGAAATGTACAGTGGTTACATGTTACATGGGGAGGACAAGTGATGGCCGCCCCCGTGCTGCGGCCTCTGATAGAGGCAGCAGCATAATGGCGGGGCAGGACCTGTGTGTAACTGTAAAGGTTAACCGATGAGCCCAGGCTCACTGGTTTATCGTCTACACCAGGGTTAGTCAACTTTGGGAAGCCTCGGAGGCTACCAGAATGATACTGGAAGAACATGCCGAGGGCCGCAACTTAAGTGTGGTTGCATATACATGCAAATATATATGCAAATATATGCAATTAGCTTCTTTCACACTGATGGGCATGAATACAAAGATTAAGGCAAGACTACACCACACACAGGCCCCATTTAAGACAGTTCTGCTGATATTAATAAAATGCAGTATTTACCCTATTTCTACCCATATGACAGCACTTTTATTGAGCAATGACAGACCAGGAATTTAACTACTAAAATGCATATCAACAGAAGACTGTTATATTGACTTGCTGTTGTGGAGCGTGTTCCCAGTGGAGGCCATGTTCAAAGGATCCCACCCACAAGCCACGTGTTGAGAGCCATGTAAACCCAAACCCCACCGTGGGCTGCAAACAACCGGGCCGTGGGCCCCGTGTTGAGTAGCCCTGGTCTACACTGTCAGCATCCGTAATAAAAGCATAGTGGTGTTAAACAGTTTTTTAATAAAATAAGTGTACCATCTCCATTCTACTTGAAGGATCTTTCACATCATAATTACTTATTATTCATTTGACTATGTTAAGTCTGTTCTCTTAACAGAACAAGCATGTGGCAGATACATAAGTGATACTAAGGATGCGAGCATGTACACAACTGATGAGCTGGGGCTCATTGGTTAATCCTAACGATTACTTTCAGGCCCCACCCCCCCGCCTTCTGTATCAGAGATATGAGGAGGAGCCTGGAGCTGCTTCCCCTCCCCCACATGTAAACGTATAACTACTGATTTTTTTTGTGTGATTAAACTTTTACCAAAATAAACACATTTTAATGTCCCTAGCTTTTATAGTATATTTCATATTGTATGATATCAAACATTAAATGAGAATCTGCAGACTTGATGGGGGGGTAGGATTTCTAATTGCCTGTTGCCCCTCACCCTACTCATCAGAAGGTCTCTGCCTAGATTCAGTGGAGGAAGAAGGGAGATGCAGTAGGAATATTCCAGACCTATTCCCTCCCTGCTTGGAGATCCATTGGCTTGGTGGTCTGATCCAGAGAAGCAACAGGAAATACAAATCCTTTTCCTTTTCATAAGAGGGGAATTCCAAGGATGCTGCATGAAAGGGAACATACTGAAGAGAATTTTGATCTGGTCACCATTGTCCTATGGTGGTTTGCACTGTGGCTTAGTGGAAAGTGGGACAAAGGAAGGAAAAGGAAGTCTGGCTGCTGTCAGTAGCCTCGATCTAATGTACAGATTTGGTTTTTTGTGGAAGATCATTGAGTGCTAAAGAGAATACTACAGGAGCCATGTCTCTTCGTACCACCTTTTATCCCCTTTTTTTTAATAAAAGAACTTTAGCTAGGATTTCCTAGTTTTGTCTCCCTTGCATTTAAAAAAAAGTGAAGGAGAGCATTGGGCTATAGTCTAGAATGGTGGGTGTTAAAAAGGAATTGATATATGGGTTGAATAATATTTAAAAGCATTAGATCTGGCTGTTAACGAAATTCTTATTCAAAGAATGTCTTAAGAGTTTGAAAAAGTTATTTGTAAAATAGCTGTTTGTTCACAAAAGGTTGGGGAGTAAAATTCTTAGTTTATTTTTACTGAGTACCTGATAATTTTTTTTTTTTTAAGTACATGAAAGTTTACAGGAAAACTAAGCTTTATAGAGCTCCAAGAAGAACACTGTAGTAAAGTCCTTAAAACTGCCTGAGAGGGAAATGGTAGTTACACTGAATAAATATCACTGTAATGGCAATGCATAGTCAAATGAAATGCACACCAAGAGAAGGACTAGGAAATATTCTAGTTATCTATACGTCTAATGGCGTTCAGAAAGCAAATTGCTTTCAGAAAATACTTAGTGTAGTTTTGTTACCATATTTCCTTTTGAATGATGAGTGTTGGTTGTAGCCACCATGTAGGTCAATAAAACATTATACCTTGCCTAATAAAATCATTTGCAAGTGGAACTATTATAGGCAAGTTAGACTTGAAATTCCCAGCAAATCAAAAAGCAAGTCGACTTGCACATAAAATTATTAAGATTTAAATAAGTAGCTAATGTCTATGTTCAGTTTCATTTTTAATGTTAAATTATGTTTTAAATTGACAACCATTTGTATTCCTCACATTTTAAGTAATTTACAAATTGTTATTGGGAAGAAATACCTAGTAATTGTAGGGTGATTCGATGAATGCCTTACCTAGTAAGGGTAATCCTCCAGTTACTGACTTCAAAATAAAAATATTAATTATAAATCCTTAACACATAGTGCAGAAGATGATTGTACAAAAGCGGATTCATCACATCAGTACTAGATGTTGAGGGATTAAATATGTGGTGTAGTGTTCCATAATGTACGTTGTGGTTTGTGTTACAGCAGCTTGTGCATTTTAGGCAGACAGCTCTTATTGCATGATGATTAAAGCTAGAGATGTGAACCTGTACCTGTGTACACAGTAGGGATGTTATATACCGAATAATTGTGTAAATACACAAAATATTATCAGTTACCCGACTGGCTGCCAGCCCTGCCCCTGGAGACTATCAACTAGAGTGCTCTTGGCCCTGCTCCCGGGGAGTCCCCTGCCACTCCACGATGTATCAGAGGCAGCAGCATGGGGTGGCAGATGAGAGAGGGTCCGCAAGAGAGCTGGTTTGAGAACCAGCTCCCCATGCAAACTGTTTCCTCCCCTGCTGCCCTGTGCTTCTGCCTGCAATATACAGGCAGCAGCATAGGGTGGCAGCAGCCCCTGTCTGTGGGGGCACAGAGGCTGCATACGCTGCTCTGTGGAATGCCACTGTTTGGGATGAGCCCAGGCCCACCACAGACATAGCCTATGCTGCAGCAGCTTCCCCTGCCCTTCCCCCTGCGCTGCTGCTGCCTCTGACAGAGAGATGGGTCAGTGGAGGGAGTGGCTCCACAGAGCTGGCACGGGAGGAGAGCTGGCTTAAAAGCTGGCTCCCCATGTGTTTCAGCTCCCACCAGTGCCCCTCATTCTCCACACTGAGGCAGCAGCGTGAGGGTGGGGTGGGGATATGCAGCTCCACGGGATCCAGTGCTCTCCAGAGGCATCAGATCCTCTCTGAGGCAGCAGGGGGTGGAATGTGTGTAGTCAATTCTACACCACTAGCCTGCTCCTCCATCCTCCCTTGCTCCTGCACCCTTTCCCTTGGCCAGACACCCTACTCTCAGCCTGCTCCTGTACCCTACCTTCCATCCAGAGCTTGCACCCTCACCCCCTCCTGCATCCCATTTCCCACCCAGATCCTAGACACCCATTCCTATTGCTGGCAACCCAGTCCTGCAAACTGAAGCCCCCCCAATTTTTGTCCCAACCCCTGAGCCTAGGGGTCCCTACAAAATCCACTAACCCTGTGTGATAGGGTGAGAGTCATGGGTCCTTAAGGGGCGCCCTCCCTTCAGTTCCGCGGGCCGCCTGCTCCAGAAGCAGCCCGCCTCGGGGACTCCCTTTCTCCCTATGGACCTCCCCCCTTTTCAGAGTCTCTTTTCACACAGTCCACAGTGCGACTGGGGAAGAACCCTCCGAGCCTTTAATTAGATACACAAATTTCCAGCCAACATATCAATAGTCTTCTTCCTCTTCTCCCCTCCTCGCTCCCTTTCCAATTACAGGGGTAGAGGTGAGAGTGTAGGGGGACCCGGGTCTGACCTCACCACCGGGTCCCGACCCAGGGCCCTAAGGGGTCAGAGAGCACGCTCGTTACACCCCCATATGGTTGATGGGGACGCCGTCCGTAACATGCTGACCCACAGGCACCTTAAGGCCTTGCCCTGGGTCCCTTTCTACCACCTGTGCTGCAAGTTTTTCTGCTGGCCTCACCTCCCCTACAGGCTAGGAGCTCTGGGAGGACCCCCTCTCCCAGCTGAGATGCTTCCTGGTCCCGGCACTCTCGGGGAAGGGGCTGGTTACCTCTTCTCCCCGGCATCTCTGTGCCGGACCTCCTCTTCTTTACTCAGCGGGAAGCCTTCTTTGCTGGCGGAGGCATTGTCAGAGCAGCTTGCCGGTCGAGCTCACCGGCCCCCACGCTGCTCTCGCGCGATCGCGTCTCGGCCCCTTCATTCCACTGCAGGGCTGCCAGTGCTGGACTGCGGAGCACCAAGGCTCCGTCTCACCCTGGAACTGCAGAACAGTAAATCTGGCCTATGGGAATCTCTGAACTTCAGTCTTCCCTGTTCCTTCTCCCTCCCTTAGTGGGGCTGGAGTGCCAGAGGAGTGAAGTGCCTCAGTTGGGGGGCCACATCAGTGAGGGTTGGGAGTTTTTGGAGGGTTTTTTTTCTCACTTGTGTGGTCCCCAACTGATTTTTTTTCTGAGAGTCAGTGGCCCCTGATCCAAGAAAGGTTCTCCACCCCTGCCATAAATAAAGGAAACATGGGAACCTTTTGTGTTGGGCATAAATTAATATTTTATTTTATTTTATTTAAAATGAAGTTTGATAAACTAACATGGGAAAGTTAAAGCACTTAGTCTGTTTAATAATTTAATAATATTTCCTTTCCTACTGGTTAAAACCATTCTCCCTAGCTGTAGCACTAGCAAAATGGCTTGGGAGTAATTGTTTAATTAATGGTGAGTTTCCATTAGCAACTGGTGGTCCATGGAAAGGTTTGCATTGAGCCAGGTGGGCCATAGGCCAAAAAGTTGGAGAACCTCTGCTATACACTACTCCGGAGTGAATTTTGCACGACTATGCATGCACAGCAATCTCTTCGCTTCCACCCAGAAAAACTACTACTGACAAGGGAGCAAAGGGAAGCTGCAGAAGTGGCACACATTTCTACTCAGCAGTGTCAGCAGGTCAGTTCTGGTGCCCAGATCAGTCAGTAGAGATGTAAATCAGCATGAGGAAGGAGGGGCCTGGGCAGTCGTGTTTGTGAGACACACTCTGTCACTCTTGTTTGCTGTTGAGGCATGTTCATGGTGGAGGAGCAGGTCTTGGGGGTGCTTCTGAGGAACTAGGCGGGGCAGGCTTTGTCCGGTCAGGTGGAGCAGAATGTATCAGCTTGCTTGTTTAGTGAATTGTTCTCATTATTCTCAGTGAATTTCCCCAGAAGTATAAAGAAAGTGTAAAAAAAAAATGTTAAGTTTCCTGTTCGTTGTCAAGAGTGGTGTAAAAGGACAGTATATTCTTATAAATGCATTTGAGGCTTTAGTGATTAGACATTAGTGATTAGACTCACTTAAACATTTTTCACTCAAAAATTTATCTGTCCTCTCCCTCCTCACCCCCTGCTCTGCACAGCTAGCAGGAGACTCTGGAAATCGCTTGGCTGTAGGATGGAGCAAGGTGGGGGGCAACTGAACACACACTGCCCACTATAAGTATACTCACTCTCCTAATAAGTTGAGCAGGCTGGAGAGCGAGAAATGCTTGGTGGGCTGGATCTGGGCCCAGGGCCTGAGTTTGCCCACCCCTGATTTAGGGTGAACCAGAGAAGAAGAGAAGTTAGTGGGATAAATGCTGTAAATTTTTGTTCGAGAAGATTCTCTTCCACCTTTTCTGGAACTAAAAGACTACTTAAAGGTCCCTGGTTAGACTGTTACTTCTGTATCAGGACTACAAAAGTAGACGGATGGGAGTGAGAGCTTGTCTACATAGTTCTGCAGTCTGAATTTCAAGGGTATGGGTTGTTTGCAGCAAGCACTGAAGTGTTGCACTTATAACCAGGGCCAGTGTAAGGCATGTGCAGTCGGTTCTTTATTATTGGCCCAGCTCCAGGTTCTATTCTCATGTATTGGAGATTTAGACAACTTATTTTATTACATATGAAAACAATGATTAAAAATTCAAATTATATTAAAAATACACTTGTTTTGTAGAAGTAAAATTTTCCTATGACATTCACAAATAAGATCGAAATACAAATTTGGTATGCAGCTTCCTCTTTTCCTAACTTAAAGCAAAGTCAGGGTATGGTTGTGCCAGGAGAACTGGGCGCTCTGGGAAAAGGACTGTTTTCCATAAACTGCAAAGGCAGAGGCTACTGGTTAGAGGGATGCAATATGAGAATGGCCACTGGGGGCAGTGAGCCCATAAGGGAGCACTATCCTGCAGAGTGTCCTCTGGGGGCTGCCGTACTGTCGAGGTTGTAGCCAGCAGAGCTGGGACTCGCCATTTTGTTTGTGACCAGACCAGTTTAGTTCTTCCCCCCCTCCCCCCCGAGAGAGAGCTTCTCCCCACCCCGGGGGGACAAAGGAG
>JANRFK010001234.1:105180922-105195722 GCA_030068395.1 Apalone spinifera
CCCCCCCCCCACAGAATTTTTTCCTGTTTTTTTGGGGGGGGGGTCGGTATTTTGTTTCAACCATCTGGCAACCCTAGGGGGCCCCCCATTAAAGGAAGCGCTGGAGAGGCGGGAGAGAGCCCCCACTGGCAAGCCACTGGTCATTCCCACCCCACACCTAACTCCCTCCTCACTTCCTGCTCTGACTCCTTCACCCCCCAACCCTCAGTTTCATACCTTCCCACACCTCTGGTCCCCTGTCCTGATCCCCTCCATATCCGGAGGCCCATGCAAGCCAGGGACTGCTGTGGCTCTGCCTCTCCCTCCTCCCACGGTGCAGACAGTGCTGGGGGGAACTAATTTTTAAGGTGGCTCCCTCCAGCACTGGCTACTGTTTCCCCCTGCCCTTCTGCCTCTGATATAAGGCAGTGGGGAGCAGGGAGAGGGGAAAGCTAGTAGTGACTCACCTAGTCGCTTACATCCCTATTTGAAATGGGATTCCATTTAATGCAAACAAGATACTTTTTTAGGTTGTTCTTGTAGAGGCTATCACGGGGCAGTTACAGCACAATACTTTTGTGAATGCAGCAGTTGACATCCCCAGTTTCCACTGTGGGGTCAGGTAGAGAAGACCTAAGTGTTGATAAGAATCTTTAGACATGTAGTATTTGTGACAGGATTTCTGTATGGGGAAGGTGGAAATTGTTTTACCTGGTGTGAACAACTGACTCCTACATAGTTCAGCTCTTATCCAGGTGTTCTCATGATCCAAGTTATGGAAAAGTGAAGAAATTAATGTTGGGAATCTGGCTATCCTGGGGAGTTTGATGCTATGTGAGAGTTGGGAAGCCCCTAAATGGTGAAACCATACTGAAAATGTGTCAAGCAGTATGTGTAAGGGTTTGTGAAGAAGGTGACAAATGTGTCTGCAATATTTGAAGGCTATGCATTCTTGGATTTCTTAAATTGTGCAGGAACAGTGGTCACATGGGTTCTTCAATCTGTGCCTGCGCTATCAAGCTAAGCAGAGAGGGCTTTTACTCTCGATAAGGAAGCATTTCATGGATGGTTGTCTGGTTCCTGGGTTTTCACAGAGGATGGACAGGCAAGTACATGATATAAAAACATTAAAAACTCCGAACTTTTTAGACATGGATAGAAGAAAAAAAACTTGCTTTCCACTGCAGAGTGGTGATATCAACAGTGTCTCACTTTTAGTGAAACCCACTGCTTTCTTGGTTCATGAAGCTGGATCCTGATTATGTAGACCTTGATAGGTATTTTAGAAGTGGTCTGAGCAGATGAAATGTCATTGTGGAGTGTGTATTTAGACTACTTAAAGCAAACTGAACTTCTCTGGTAATATTGCAGTGAGCAATAGAGATACTAGAGGAGGATAGGGTATTATGTGCCAGGTGAGATACAACATTGCCTCTGTGAGGTGGTGTAGATAGATCATTGGACTGGGACTCAGGATGCCTGGGTTCTGTTCGGTCCCAGCTACTGTCCTGTTGGTGCAAAGCCATGTTACCTGTCTGTTTTCACCATCCGTAAAATGGTGAGACTGATGCTTACCTCTCTGATGAAAGTAGACTTTACTGATGAATATCACTAAGAACAAGGTATAGAGACACAAAGTGCTGCAAAGTGTTTGATCCCTTCAGTCCGGTGAGTAGCTGGACTGAACAGAACCCAGAAGCTGTCTGTTTTGAATGCAGTCCATGTTAGATATGTAAGCCTAATAAGAGATGATTTTGTCTTACATTGTGTAGGTGCAGGGTTCTAAGGCCTCAGAATAGTGTAGATTTGGTCTATACCTAAAATTTATGTCGACGCAACTGCAGTACTCAGGTGTGAAAAAGCCACATCCCTTGGGTGCTGTAGTCATAAATGTCTCCAGCTTGACAGAATGTTTTGTACATTGAGCAGCTATTGGTAGTCCCTGCAGTGATTGGAAAACACTTTTCCATTGCTGTTGCCTAAGTATTATAGTTACATTGATATTGTCCGTATAGTACAGATGTGGCTTTAATGACGTACGTGCTTTTTAAATACCTTTTCTTAGTTGTTGTTGTTGGGTTTTGACATCATGTAGTCATTACATTTTTTTTGTTTTGGATGAATGGGTGGAGAAACACTGTGACTTTGAAGTTAAATTGAAGTACTCTTGATGAACTCTTAACACAGATAATTAGCTCTCGACCCCAGCTATAATAATGCAAGTCATAATTGCTTACTAATTCAATTTTTCCACCTCTCATCTCTGTGCGTTCTTCCATATCTCCCCTTCTGCATGGTAGGAGCTCCTTGCAGAAGTCCACACTGCCACTACATTATCTTCCATTAGCTCTTGCTCTCAAACTCACTTCTGTCATGACAATGTCTAAGTAGTGTTTTGTGACTTGCTATTTATGATTGGTATAATAGTTTTTGCTGGTGCTTTGTGCTCTCTGCCTCTGTTCCTGTCTGTTTCTTATCTTATAATCTTTGTACAAGACATATGGGTATGCCTTCATTTCTTCCCTTCCCTCTCTCAAAATTGTTCTTACATCTGGTTAGCTAACCAGAGTTCATAAATTAAAAGTCCAGAAGGGCCTACTCTGACCATCTTTTCTGACCTGCAGAATCCAAGTCATAGAACTGCTACAAAATACTTGCTGTTTGAACTGGAGCATATATTTTAGAAAAACTTCAGTCTTCATTTTAAATTTACCTTTCATGGAAAAGCTACCACAATCTTTAGTAAATTGTTCCAATGATTAATTACACTCCTTATTAAAAATGTACTCTTCACTTTTAGCTTCAATTTGTGTTGCTTCAACTTCCAGCCATTGGATTTTGTGATGCCTTTTATCTGTTAAAAACTAAACTAATTGAATTCCTTGATTGTGTCACTATAAGGCATGTTTCCCAGTGCTTAAAATCCTTGTCAGGGCTTTTTCCTGAACCCTCTTTGATTATCAACAACCTTCTTGAAAGGATTGAAAATCAACTATTTCAGGTTAAAATAGCAGTGGAGACATAGCAACTTTATTTTTTAACTTGAGTTAGTAGCTCATGTTAGAGCCTGAGGTTGAACTTGAGCTGTTAAGCAGGATTGCTGTAGTTTCACTGCTGTTTTAGCCCAAGTTAACAGGGTTAAAAAAATACTGCTTTTCTTAAATATAGACAGATACTTTGAGACATTCATACACATAAAACAGTGCTCAGTGAGGCCCTGCTCCAACTAGGGTCTGCTACAGCTGTACAAATAATTATAAAACTTGAACTCACAAACATATTGTCTTTTGGATTAAATAACTAGTGCAAAACTCTTCACATAAAAATATGGTCCTGGAGTCAGGGGTGGGCAAAAGCCTTTCAGTGGGCCGAATCTGGCCCGCCTTGGGCTTTGATCCGGTCCATGAGGCAATTATATGCCCCACCTCCTAATTACGGGATGGAAGGGGAAACAGGAGGAGCTCAGCCACGCCACGCCCCATGTTGCTGCTGGAGAGGAGGCAGTGCTCGGGCTCAGGCTCTTCAACAGAGCTGCCCTGGAGGCATGCAGCCATGTGGCCCCAGGCTGCTCTGGAAGTGCCATGGTCTGGGGTTGGCCCCGGAGGCACTGCTCACGCGGCCTGGGGCCGCCCCCAGAGGGTGGAGGTGCTGCTGCTATGGTGTCTCCAGGGCCAGCCCCGGGCTGCCTGGCCACGGTAGCGGCGCCTCCGGGGCTGGCCTCGAGCTGCGGCACCTCTAAGGGCGGCCCAGATTGCGTGGCTACAACAGTGGAGTGTCTGGTCTCCAGGACTGTATGGCCACGGAAACAGGGCCTCCCTCTGGGGCGGCTGGGACAGCATTTCTGCAGCTGTTGCTGCAAGGGAGCACAAAGCCAGGTAAGGTGCCCCCTCATGCCCAGACCCCCCCCTACACAATTCCCTCACTTCTCCCCCTACCCCCAAGACCCGGCACCCCCAGCTAACTCTGACACCCTTCCTTGCCCTTGTACCCTCTCTCCTGGCCACGCACTGCTCCCTCCGCCTGGCCAGAAACCCTGTTTCTAGCTTGCTTCTGCACCTCAGCTACCTCCCAGATCCTGCACATCATCCCTATTCTACTTTCTGGGAGCCCTGTCTCGTGTACTGTACCCCTCATTTTTGTCTCTATCCCAGAGCCTAAGGAGGGCCGTAAAATCCACTAACCCCAGGAAAGTAAATCTGGTCTATGGGAAGCCCTGAACCTCAGTTTCCCCTTCCCTTCACCCTGTGGGAGGAGTGAGGAGTCTCAGTTGGGGCCACATCAGTGAGCAATGGGGGGAGTTTGGAGGAGTTTTTTTGCTTGTGTGGTCCCCCAACATATTTTTGTTGTGGGTGAGTGACTCCCGACCCAAAAAGGGTTCCCCACCCCTTCGATAAATAAAGAATACATTGAAACCTTTTGTGTTGGACATAATATTTTACTTAATATGAAGTTTGGTAAACTAACGACAGAGTTAAAACGTTTAATCATTTTCATAATTTAAATTAAACTGTTCTTACTAGCTGCAGCTGGTTCAGAAAATAAGGTCACCGTACCCAGCAGGGTAGTTCTCAAACCCAAAGCCCTGCCCCTTCCGGGTCGGTCCGCGGCCAATTCCGAAATTTGTGAAGTGGCTCCTCTTCCAAAATTATTGCTCACCCCTGTCCTGGACTACAGGAAACCAATTATATTGAATTTCAGTTCCTTATCCTATTTGCTGGCAGCGAGGGAGTGCTGTGAGAATTTACTAAACAAAGCAGGCAATGATAAAGCATTTTGTGGAGAAGTTAATACATGCAAAAAATGTGCAGCCATTACAGTGTATGGGCTTACAGTGTAAATTGTGCATAGTCAAAGGCAGTCTCCCTCACAATAATGTTGGAATTTTCCATTGCAGCTGCATTTCTCTATTATGTTAGATATTCTCTATTTTAGGTTCTGTGTCCTGCTGTCTAAATCTGGTTGATTGTCCTTAGACTAGTCAGGTGTTTTGCTCCTCCTGTTTTTTTACTGTAGTGGAAAGGCAATACTTCTGGTTGAAGTCTTGTTGCAGAAGTGGTCTTTGAAATAAATGAGTAATAGCAGGTTGTTTATGGTGTAAGCATTATTATAACTTGTATTACAGTAGTGCTTAGGAATTGAAATCCTGGATCAGAATCCTTTTGTGCTTAGCACTATACAAGCATACAACAAAAAACTGCCCTGGAACCAAAGTCTGTACGAAGTCAGTTGGAAAACTAGAAGAAATCAACAAATGCAGTAAAAGTAACAATTTGTGTATTTCTGAATTCTTAGGCCTTTATTACAAGGCACTCTAACCTGGAAATTGAAATGGTAAGGATGTAAATTTCAGCCCATGTGGTTAGGGTAGGCAACAACAGAGTTTCTCATCACACTTTTTGAAAGATTTTTCTTTTCCCCAACAAGCTGGGTACATGTTCATAAAGGCGTATCTTGTGAAAGTCTTGCAGATTTTGGAATACACTCAACTGTATCTTGTTACCATATGGTGGACAATGACTTCTCTGTGCCTTCTTTAGGTTAAAATAGTTACTGGCTTTTGAACAAGAAGAGGAGGTTGTAGTGGAACTAATTTTTTTCCACTTTGCCCCACCACAAATTGTGTATTATTGTAACTAAATACAAAAGTTCCTGAAACTTTCAGTTAGTTAAAAATACTTTTGAATTTATTAATATATTTTGAATAAAATATCAGATGTTTTTAGAAAAAATTGCAAATAGAGTTGACTCACTAGTTGTATACAAATCATGTGAATACCTAGTCTTCACAAAAAACATGTATCTATTACCATTACCCTGTCTTACCTTTCTCTTCTCCTGTCAGTCTGTGTTACTGCCATCTTCTTGTGTCATGTCTTAGGTCATGTCTGCACTATGAGATAAGGTTGAATTTATTAAGGCTGATTTTTTTTAAGCACCCGATTTTGTAAAGTCCAAGGTGTATGGACTTTTACATGAGGTCAATGGAACATGTTCCCAGTAGCATGGCTGCCTTTGATTTTGACAGTAATGCACACTGTGGGTAGTTATCTCACAGTGCTTGCCACCCCTTGGTCTTCTAGGTTAGGCTACCAGTACCTGATGGGACAACAACATTGCTGTGGGTTGATTCCCAACTGACTGGTAGCAATCTGGTATTTCAAGCTTCCACAGAGATATTGTCACTTGCTTCTCAACAGTCAGAAAGAGAGAGTCTCAGAGAGTATTGCTACGCTTCAGGGCCAGGGGAAAGCAACTCCCCAAGTGCAGTGAAAGTGGCCTTAAGCATGCAAAAGTTTTGCAGCCACTGTTCATCAACCCATAGCTGCATAACTATGTGGTCCCACCAGTCTGTATTTTACCAAAACTGGAGTTTCACTATGTCAACAGGATCAACTGCTGTCAGGATATGCCAATTGCTCCAGTTGGTGGTTTCATATATATCTTTGTCCGTGGCCTCCTCACATTCTTCCTCACTCCAGCAGCTCCTGACTAGGTTCTGGACATATCACAGGATAATGCCCAAAGTGTTTGCAATACTTGCCACGGCACTCTAAAGCTAAGCAGGATCCATGCATGCCATGCTATGGCATCTGCCCGGATAACAGGGAAAAACAAGTGTGTGAAAAAATTGTTTGCTGTTGCTTTCAAGCAGGGGGAGCAGGAGAGCAGAAATGACTGCATTATGGGAGGCTGATGACACGTACTCAGCTGTGGAACTTGTGAGGAGGTCAGATGGTTCAGCATGGAGAGCAGGAGCATTATGTACTCCACTTGCTTTTCTTGCACCTCTACCAGTTGCTTCAGCAGCTCTGTTTGCTCCCCCACAAGCTTCAAGATCTCTTCCTGGGTTTTGCGTTTGCTGCATGCTCTCCTCTCCTCTCTTCATGCTCCATTCATATTATCTGCAATATTGTTCTCCTTATGTTTTAATGGTGTGGGCGGATTGCATTTTGCTAATTAAACATGTCATCTCAAACTTTTTTCACCTTCTGTTTTGTGATGGCTGAAATGCTGGCGGATCGGGGGAGTGAGCAAAAGACTCTGTTGTACACACGATCTCACACAAAAAGACAGACTCTTAGGGTGTATCTATACTATGCAGAACGGTCGAAAGAGGATATCTTCTTCTGATCGCACTTTCGAAACTGGAGCTTTTGAAAGTGAAAGTACTTTAGACGCAGCTTTTTCGGCCAACCTCTCTATCCCCCCCTTATCAAAAAGCCGCATAAACCTCCTTTTTTTGAGGAAGAGCAGCTTTTCAACAAAGGGGGCAGTTTGCCAAAAAAGCCGCGTCTTAATTACTTTCACTTTCGAAAGCTCTGCTTTCAAAAGTGCGATCGGAAGAAGATATGCAAATTCCCCTGTGGAATTTGCATATCTTCTTTCGACCGTTCCCTGTAGTCTAGCTGAGCCCTTGGAAGATGCATTGTGTAATTCACAAGCTGATCTTTTACCATGAAAGACAATCTCTGCTACACACTAGGCATATATTATGTACAAGGCCAAAGTTACATTTAAGTACCTACAGGACAGGTAAAAAACGAAGACCAGCTGCACCATGGCAATTTGTTTGGTTGCAGATATGGTAAGCAACAGGTTGGGGTTCTTGTTCTTTTGTTTCAGCTTTGAAACTATGTGCCACAGACAGCTTGCAAAGTACATCCATCGTGGCTATCTTGGCTTCTGCATTTGCAGAGCCCTTTGTGACTGTAGTCCCCCTTTGCAAAAAAAGATGGGGGAGCTGTGTGGGCTTGCAGGGGCTCTCACAGCCAGCGAACATGAGGTCTTGCTTTGTTGGGGATGAGTAAATAGAGAGCTTCCCCTGCTTCCTCCAGGATACCATGCACAATATCAGTCGTCTTTGAGTCATACAGAATGATAAGGTGTGGATGCTGACTGAAAGCGGTCAGAAACCTGGACTTGGTTCTATAATGATGCCAGACCACTTACTGCTGGTTTGGTGTGGTAAGGAATCCCATCGTGGAGGATGGAATAAGGCAGACCTCCCCAGAAATCTTGTGAGAAGGATGAAAGACTACCTTTATGGTAGAATAGTGATAGAGATGCAGCCGTGTTAGTCTGATGTATCTGAAACAAAAGACAGAACTATGTAGCACTTTAAAGACTAACAAGATGGTTTATAGGTGATGAGCTTTCGTGGGCCAGACCCACTTCCTCAGATCAATATGTGGAAGAAAATCAGCACAACCATATATACCAATGTGATACAATCAAAAAAATGAACGCATGTGAAATTGACAAATCAAACTTTAGAACAGAGAGAGGGTGAGGGGGGAAGGTTAGTATCTGTGAGGTAATGACATTAGGGGTGATAATTGGGGAAGCTATCTTTGTAATGGGTGAGATAATTAGAGTCTTTGTTTAAACCCATACATAAAGTGTCAAATTTAAGCATGAATGACAATTCTGAAGCTTCACGTTGAAGTCTGGAGATAAAGTCTCTTTGAAGCAGTATGCATGTTTTAAGGTCATTGAGGGAATGATCAGTCTGGCTGAAATGGCAAGCAACAGCTTTCTCTCTGTGAGAGAGTCTTATGTCTGTTTTGTGGTAGCTGTGCAGAGATGTGCAGGGTGGATTCCAGCTCCATTTCCAGACGTGTTAACAAACTGTTCCGGGGAGTCCCAGCAGTGTAGGCAGAGTCACATATCACACCCAGTATCCTTAATGCACTTGTAGCATTCTTACAAATGTGAACTCACCAGAAGTGTTCTCCTTGCCATCAGGATCTGGCAGCAATGCATCCTATGAGGAGGAGGTAGTCTCTAAAGAGGTCCTGGCTGTCAATGAGATTGTGGCCCATACTGACTGTTTGCTCTTTTTCTGGTACACTTGCCTGAGCACGTTTATTTTCAGTCAGCACTGAAGGGTATCCATTGTGTCTCCTTTTTCCACCATTCCCTGTGCGATTTTAGCATAGATATCAGTGTTTCTTCTGCTGCTTTGGACTTTTGCCTGCATGGATTCCTATTATCACACAACAATCCGATTCAGGATCTCCTGCACACTTCATGCTGGAACTCATTTGCAACCCTGGGCATTCATGGTCAGGTTTGCTACCTGCTCTCCTCACCATGCTAGTCAAATAAGAAATGAAATTTTAATTTTCTCAGGGATTTTTCTGTGCACCTGGACAGCAGAAGAGTTGAAAGTACTGGTTAGAGTGGTCACATTGGAGTACTGTGGGACACCACCTGGAATACAAGAACATCTACTTTTACTACCCCAAAGTCGACAATGCAAAGTTGAATTTAGCATTAACTTTGCTTGTCGAGGAGGAGTACGTTAATCATCTTGAACCACCCTTAAAGTTGGCAGAACGATCTTGGTGGTGGAGACTCACTGTTTAGAAAATCAACCTAATGTGGCTAAATTTGACTTAAACTTGTGTAGATCAAACCTCAAAGTAGGACAAAGTACAGTGGAACAGGAAGGTGTAGTTAAATAACATTCTTTATAGCAGCGTTTCTCAACTTTTTTTTTTATAAAGTACCCCTTTTAAAAAATCATAAATACCCCCTGTACCTACAGTTTTCAGACACACAATTTTTTTTCCACCATTGCAACACATTTATTTAAACAAGTTAATTGTAGCTGGGCCGGTGATGAAAGTTTTGGCTGTAAAAAGTACAAAAATAATAAAGCGCTGTAAAACTTGAAACAAGAATTCAGTTTTCTCCAAATTTCAGTGGTGTTGATGTACTCCCCCAGACTTCTCTCAAGTACCCCTAAGGGTACTCGTTCCACTTGTTGAGAAACACTCTTTTATAGTACCTAACCCTCTGGGTGCCTGATGTTTTTGTGGTCTCTTGTTGCTCGTGAAATGCAAGTAATAAGGCTCCTTTTTAGATAAAGTTATATGTGTCTGCTTTGTCTGCTTCTAATTTCTCCTTCACTGTTACCAACAGAACAAAGGAAATCTCTCATGAGCCATAACAAAAGACATTTTTCTGTATTGAGAGAGATGGGGAGAAAAGAGCAGTTAGACATGGCTAGCCCTAGTGTGCACTTTTAGCTAGCTTGCTTTGCTTGTTGACAGTTGGACTGTAAATACATACTTCTAGCACTTCTGTAGTGGTAGAATGGAATGATTACAGGTTTTCTACTGTAACTTACCCATGCTAGTATACTGATAACTGTTTGATATACAAATAGCTACAATTGCTACTCTATCACAAAGCAGAGTGGCTGCCTTTGTTTATTTTTTAAATACCCATCCCTTGGCTCCAATTACCATATTATTTGACTACCTTGCAATCTTTAATGTATTGATCCCTTCACACTAATTTAGGGAATTGCTGTTATTCCCATTTTACAGCTGGTAAATGGAAGTATAGAGAGATTTTGCCCAAGGCTACTGAAAGTGGTGTTGTGATCAGAGAACTGAATGTAGGGGTCCTAAGTCTCAGGCTACTGTCCTAACTACTGCGCCATCCTCCCTCTCTTCTAGTAGGGAAGCTTGATTGTGCCCTAAATATATCTTTCCTTCACTTGCTAATGAAAATGCAGTGGGATCATTTTGTCTGGCATACACAAAGAAAGAAACACTAGAAAATGGTATCTATTTCATGGGTCAAAGAGAAAATTTGGTGATATTTTGTATTTGAGAAATATTATACAGTCATGTAATTAAAGTCTCTTGTAACACATACACACAAGGGAGAGAGTGAAGATTGTGTGTGTAACCTTAGTTGGTTTAGCTGGCTCTGACACGTTCGCCCCTTCCTCCCCCGTGTGAGGGGGAAAGGCTGTGCGGCTCTTTGCCCACTTCAGAGCACCAGGGAGGGAAAGGAGAGGAGGGCGGGAGGGGCTGTGGGAAAAACGTTTTTATTTATAGAGAGAGAGGTTAAAAATTCAGCTTGTCTGTGTTAGAATGCACATTGGCTAACATGTTAACTGTGATAAAATGTCTTTTTTAGTGAAGATGAGGCTTTTGATTCAAACCCTGCTCCCTGTAGATAGTCTAATATGTCACTTCTAAAATCTTTTTTGCTCATTTGGCATAGTATTCCCCTTAGCTAAGTCATCTCAGTGACTTCTTCTTATTGCCTTACATATCAAGCTATAAGTGCTGTGTGAAAATCAAATTTTTTGTTTTGTAGGGAATTTTGGAATTTCAAAGCTGCTTTGAAATTTCCTGTTAAAATAAATCCCAAAACAATGTTTTTGGTAGAATAGCGATCAAAATATTTTTTTTTCATTTTTGACATTATATAATACTAGCAGACTTACCCTGCATTGCCCAGGTCCTTCGGGGGGGACTGGTGGTGTTGAGGGTGCAGGACTCAGGGCAGGGCTTTAGGAATGTTGGAGAGGGGAGAGTGCTGGAGGCAGGGGGTGAGGAGGGGTTGGGGGGGGGGAATCCCATCTGGCACGGGCATTTTCTGTCCTTCCAGCTCTGTCCCCCACCCTCCTGGCTTGCCGGGGGGGAGCAGGGGGTTTCTGTCCCCCAAACTGCTCCTCTGTCCCTCCGGAACCTTTTTTCTCTCTCTTCTCCCTCCCTTCCTCCTGAGAGCTGTGGCCAAGGGTGGAGGAGGGTTTGGGGCAGGGGGCTGCTTACTCCACGTGCTGGCAGGCAAGATGGTTGAACCCCAGTCTTGCTTGCCACTCACTTGGTAGTATGGCTGCCCGCAGTGGCCATGCTCATATTGTGTGCCTCTGAACAGTGGCCCCTCCCTTTGCATGTTATGAAAAACAATCCTATGCCCAGGGTTTCTGGTTATTCTGGTACAACCAAACGCTTACCTTGTTTCAAGTTAGGAGAGGAAGCTGCATACCAAATTTGGTGGCTTTAGTTCTTACCATTTAGTAGGAGTTCTTGAACAAATGGACTCAGACATGCTCTACAATATATAAGATACAGATTAAAATTAAATTGGAATGAAGCCATTTCGAATAAAAATCAAAACATTCCAATCTGAAGAGATAAAAATGGAATGTTTCAACCTTTCTGAAATGTTTCCAATTTTTTTATTTAATTTTTTTTTTTTACTACATTAATTTTCACCAAAAGTGATGACACATTTGCATAATGTTTTGCTTTCTATGAATTGCCATTATCTGACGGGAAGAATATTCTGTTGGGAAATTACCAAATGGTTCAGTTGTTTTCCTCTTTTTAGCCTTATTAGCATGATCCCGGTGAGTAAGAATTGTCAGGAACCAAAGAGTACATGAAGTGTTATGCACACATGCATACACACACTATATCCTCAATCCTACTGCAGATTTTATAAGAGGGGTATAGGACTCCACAGAATTAGAATAAATGGGCTTTTTTGTTCTAATTGAGTCTTCCTTTTATCTCGTTCAGCTTTTTCTGCTTGATCCTGCTATGCAGAAGTAATCCATGTACTTTTTGACTACCCCTATACAATTTTTAATGTTACAGGTTTTTCCTCTTTTAATCGGGACTGTGTGGTCTGGCAACATCGGCCGGACCACAGATACTCCTGGACCACAAAGTCCAGGTATAAGAAGGCCACAAGGCAGGTGTGTGTATGAGGATGGGGGGGGGGAGGGGGAGGCTCGGCTCAGCTCAGCTCATCTCAGCTCAGCTAGGCGTTCCGTGTTCAGGGAGGGGTGAGCAGTGCAGTAGGGAGTTCTGGTCCCTGCTGCTGGCCAGTAGTGGGAGCTGGCAGCAGCTGCATTGCCCCGGCAGCTGTGGAGCCTGGTTGCAGCAGCCGTTGAACCCTATTGGCCCTGACAGCTGTGGAGCCCTGGTTCTGGCAGCCATGGGGCTTGGGGAGCCACAGCCAGGCAGGCAGCAGCAGGGCTTGGCTGGAGTCCTAGCCAGGGGCAGCACGGACAATGTTGGGAAGGACCTCCCCTCATTCAGCAAATACCTTTGTTTGAGACCAGTCAGGTCCCGAGGGTGCCAGATGAGGGGGGTCCAACCTATACTGGTTTTCCTGGGTTTGGCTGTCACTTATAGATGGTTGTTAAGAAAAGTTAAAGAAATCTCATAAAAACCTGTGGCTGGCAGGGACTAAAGAGAATAAGAAATTTGTAAGTATATCAGGAACAAAGGCAATCTTAACAATAATGGTGGATTGTAGATGGAGAGTGTAAATTTTTTTTGTTGATGCAGAAAAGGCAGAAGCATTCAAACATTTCTATTAATTATTTAGAAAGGATTATGAAGTATTAGTAGCACATGGGAATGATAAACTTCTCAATCCACTTTTAAGTATAGAAGATATTAAAATCTAATAAGGATAAAATTTTTCAGTTGGCAGATCTGGAACTAATCCCCAAGAGCGCTGAAAGAGTTAGCAGAAATCTCAGGTCTAAAAGTGATAGAGCCATTATTTGACTAATCATGTAGTTGATACAATTTGTTGATTAGGGCCACACTGCAGACCTGCAGTGGGGCTAGCTCCTAGAGCTGGCTCGAGCTGGGACTGAGCAGTCCTGGCTCACGCCAGCTCTGGATCGCTGTAGCTCTGCATTTTTTAAATGTAGTAAGAACTGCCGGACTCTTAATATATTTAAAATGCAGAGCCGTAACGGTCTGGAGCTGTCATGAGTCAGGATTACTCATTCCTGGCTTGTGCTGGCTTCAGGAGCCACCTGCACTGCAGCTCTGCATTTTAAATGTAATAAGAGCCCGGCAGTTCTTACTACATTTAAAAAATGCAGAGCCACAGTGGTCCAGAGCTGGCTTTTGCTGGGAATAGAGTCCAACAGCTCCTGTTCGCGGCAGCCAGAGCATACAGAGGCAGCAAGGGGTGGGGGGGAAGTGAGTGGTAAGGTTATGCTTATCGGGTAGTCGAGTGGCCAGCTACTCACTTACATCCCTACTCTGGCCCACTGTTACTAACTTTTAATCTTAGAATACTGTGGACATTCTAGAAGAGTGCAAAAAGACTAATACAATGCTAATTTTCAAAAACAGCAAGCAGGGTAATCTGGATAATTATAGGCAAGTTACCCTCTTGTCAGTTGTGAGCCTCATTAGTCCCAGAAAAAGCTCATTTGGGAGCCAGTGAACAAGGAAAAGTTTGGTGGTAATGTCAATCAGCATGCCTTTATGGAAAATAAGTCATGTCAAAATTAAGTCATTTCATCTTTTGATGAGATTAGAAATTTGGCTGATAAAGATAACAGCATAAATGTAATATGTAGAAACAAGTAAAGTAGACCATGTTTACAGGATGGGGGATCTTGAAAAAGGTCTTGCTGGATAATCAGCTGAATGTGAACTACTAGTATAATGCTGTGGACAAAAATGGTTAATGCAGTCTTTGGATGTATAAGCAGGGAAATATTAAGTAGGAGTAGAACTGTTACTACCTTTATATCTAGCACCATAGGTGATTGGTGCAGCTGGGGCTGGGGGAGGTAGGACCCCAACCCCACCTACTGCCCTGCACCCTCTGCTGAAGTCCTGCTCCCCTCTTTCCCCATGGGGAGGGGAAAAGGTGGGGCAGCATGCTGAGCATAACCCAGCCTCCCCGGAGTACTGGGAGAGGGGAAGAGAGGTAATGGGGAGCACATGGGCACAGCACTGCTCCCCTATATCCCTGGAGCTCTGGGGGAGGGGAAGAGGCGAGGGAGTGTGTGCATGCAGTGTGGCTCCCCCGCCTCCCCAGAGCACCGGGGGAGGGAAGGGGCCGTGTGGTTCCAGCCTCCCCGGCCTTGAGCCCTGGTAGGGCGGGGCACCAGGGGTAGTGACACTCTGCCCCCAGAATGCCTATAGCAGGCATTCTGGTAGTGGAGTGTGGGTGGGGCCAGGCTGACGATTTGGGAAGAACATAAGAACATAAGAACATAAGAATGGCCGTACCGGGTCAGACCAAA
>JANRFK010001234.1:105195822-105214375 GCA_030068395.1 Apalone spinifera
AACAAGATTGGTCCTAGGACTGACCCTTGGGGGACACCACTAGTTACCCCAAAGCCTTCCCTCACCAAAGCCACTGGATGCCCACGTGTAGCACTGATTTTATCACTCTTGGAACACTGCATCTAGTTGTTGTTTGTACGGTTAAGAAGGATATTGAAAAATTGGAGAGGGTTCAGAAAAGAGCCTTGTGAAAGATTAAAAGAGTAGAAAGCATGCTTTGTAGCTGTGGTTCTCAACCTTTCCAGACTACTGTACCCCTTTCAGGAGTGTGAAGCTAAACCCCTGCCACCCATGGCTCAAGACTGATCCCAGCTGCCCAGCACTAAAACATGTAACTTAGTTGCATGGGGTCTCCTGTGACATGTGGCCCTATGTGTTTGTCCTGCTTGTGACCCCTCCAAAACCAGTCCTGTGACCCCCCCCCAGGTTGAAAAACACTGATCTAGAGGAATTGATGTACCCCTTGAAGACCTCTTTGTACTCCTGAAAATGCATGTACCCCTGATTGAGAACCACTACTTTATTAGACTCAGAGCTCAGTCTGTTTAAATAGTCAAAGATTTGAGTGACTTGATTTAGTCTGCAAGTTGCTCCATGGGGAACACTCTTTTCTATCTAGCAAAGAAAGGTCATGCCAGCTGCTGGAAATTGAAGCTAGACAAGTTGAGACTGGCATAAGGCATACATGCAAAAACCATTGGAACAATTTATTAAGGGCCATGGTGGATTCTCAATCATGGACAATTTTAAAATAAAGATGGGATGTTTTTGTAAAAGAGGTGCTCTTGGAAGTATTTTCTGGAAAGTTCTGTGGCCTGTGCTCTTATAGGAGGTAAGATGAGATGATCCGTGATCTCTTTTGGTCTTGGAATCAAAACCAATGATATACTGTGTAAACCAAGTGCTGTTTTTCTTCTTAGTCATAAAAGACTAGAAAATATACCATATAGCGACTCAAGGAGCTCAATCTATTTACCTTAACAAAGAGAAGTTAAATAGATGACTTGATAACTTTTTTAGCACCTAGAAGGGAAACAGAAATTTGGTGATTGAAGAACACTATTTAGCAAAGAAAGATCTAACAAGATCCTGTGGTTGGAAGTTGAAACTAGACTAATTCAGAATAAAAATAAGATGCAATTAAAAAGGGTCAGGGGGCAGGTAATATCCATTGGAACAAGTTACCAAAAGTTGTAGATGATTCTCCATCTCTGGAAATCTTTAAACCAAGATTAGACACTTTTATAACTGGCAGCTCTATGCTACATAACTAAATAAACGTAAGTTGCATTAACATATAGCCATTACAGTAATTAAATCAATTTTTCACGTCCACTCCATGCTCATTCTCTTGGTAGTGTGCCTAGATCTGATCTGTGGCTTGACTTGATCTGGACTGTGAGGCACCAGGCTCCCTACACTGCTGCGGGGAGCCAGTGCTGATCCTCCAGTCCCAGTGCGTCCCCTGTGGCTGGCATGCCAGCTCATGCCACTGTAGGTGGGAGGGGTGGGCCGAGTCTCAAGCTTCATGTGATATATCTGGCAAGGTCTGGGCCATAGGTTCCCCACCCCTGACCTAAGTGCTATGCCTTTTGCATAGGTGGAGTTAAGTCAATGTAGTGGGTGATGTATGTTGGTAGGAACAACATTGTAGAGTGTACGCTTAGAGAGTTACATTGATGTAAGCTGACTTGCATTGACTTAGCTCTGTAGCATAGACCAGGCCTACAAGTGATACTCGCTAGTTCAACCACATCTATTGGACTTGAAGTAAGAGTTTGTTAATGGAAGGCCTGTGGGTTTTTTTTGGAGATCTGTCTAAATGATTACAATGGTCTTTATTTCTTCAAAATCTGTGAACAGATCAGAGATCAACCTTGGTATGTTAGTGGGAGTAATCATTTTGAGATGAGACTATGATGTTAGTTCATGTGGCCATATGAAAGAACCCCTGAATTTCAACTGTTCAGCAATCTTCTGTCAGTTGACTAATAAATCTGTTGCTTCCCAAACCAAGTTGCTGTTGCTCCAAGTGCTATTTCCTAAACTGATGATAACAAAATGGTAATAAAATTGCAACTTGCATACAAAATCAGTTGCTTGTTAAAGTGCTTAGTCTTCTCCCTCCCTCGGTATGATGCGTGTATGTTTAATATTTGCTTGAAAAGTTTCCTGGAAACTTGGAATTACTCTAACTTTCATAAGAATAGCGTACTTATTGTGTTTAATTTAGAAATAAGCAACATGTAAATGTTTGTACTGAAGAATATTTGCTCCCTGTTCTAGTTTGTCAAGTACACGTCACAACTTTATTTTTTATTTTATTTTATTTTATTTTGCTCTTTATAGGTCCTGCTGGGGACTTGCATCTGGCCTCAATGTGAAATTAAGGTAGAAAAACACATCTTCATATGTGTTTGCTAGTAGGATTTAGTTTATTCACTGGTCATGCCTGAAGAGTGATGTTCGTCTCTAGATGGCTAACTGCCAGGAAGTATAAATGATTGTCCTAGAAGTCAAGAGCCTCTCCTATTTACTGGAGTGAAAATCACCTCCAGATATCGACGGAATATCAACTACAGAAAATGCTTCACGTTATAAGGATGCCAACCACCTAGATTCATGCGCCCTATCTGTACAATTGTTGTGGATGGTTTGCCATCTGAAAGCTCCTCAAGCTCTTCTCCAGGCCCTGTATCTGTTTCTGAAATGTCTCTGCTTCATGCTTTGGGCCCAGTGCAGACCTGGCTGGGACAAGAGCTAGAGAAGTGTGGCATTGATGCCATGATATATACTCGGTATGTCCTCAGTCTTCTGCTGCATGATAGCTATGACTACGACCTGCAGGAACAGGTATTTACATATTTTAGATGTTGTCCAGTGAAAATGGATGCTTGTTTCACTTACGTATTGTGTATTATACATTGGAATCAGTTCAGATGTTTGAAATGTCTTTCATCATTGAAAAACCATGATAGGACCCAATTTGATTAGGTAAAAAGTCAAGTTTGATGTAGTTAGCTTACTATAACAGTAGTTATACCGTGTTAAGCATTTTGTCCCTGTTTGACTTCTGTTACATTATGAAATTAGATCTTTGCAATCAACTCTGGTATTTCATGAAATAAAAATAGAACTTTGACATACATCCATGTGTATGCACTAATTTGGTGTAGAGATTTCTATAAATTTTGAGAGAGCTTTGCAAACATGTCAAATTGGGCTGGATCATGGTAGTTTGTAACACCTTTTCCTGATGGATGTAGTCTTGTACCCCAAAATTTATGTTGGGATTGGGGATGTGTAGGTTTTTAACTTTTGTGTTTATAAATCTGCAGATAATATTTTCTTTCAAGCTGAGGTATGAAGTGCATTTGTTTTTTCTAACACTGTGTTGGCTATGTAGCTTAATAAAAAATATACAAAAATCTTGCTGTGAAACAGTTGCTCCATTCATAACTCAAATCCACAAAAGGAAATGAAAAGTTAAGCCACTTTAACACCATGTATAACTTCTGTTCCTCCTACCACAGATGCACAACTTGCTGAGGAATATCACAGACCATGCACTGTGTAACCTTAATTTTGCCCTCAACTGTTTTTTTCCCACCCTTCTATTATCAAGCTACTTCTTCCTAACACTATTAAGTGTAATATGGTGTTGACTGTGGGAAGTGGAGAGGAAGAGAAGGATGGCTTGATAGAGTGATAAAAGATTGGTATTCGTGGGGAATGACAGGGATAACGTTATGGCGTGTGTTCCGTGCTTTAAGGTAGTTAAAGTGATGGTAAATCAGTGTTCCCTGTAAGTTGTGCACTTGGGCATCCACCCAGGAGAGATTAAATGCCACCCAGCTGATTAGCAGAGTTCTCACAGCCGGCAGGATGTTTTTCTTCTCATGGTGCACATCTGTCCAGGCCTTTGTGCATCAAACAAAATTTATTCTGCACATGGATGGAAAAAAGGTTAGAGGGAGCAATATAAGGGATGTGCCCCTGAGTGGAAAAGTTTAAGGTATTATCAGATGGCTTAACTTGTCATATCCTTGAGGGATGGTTTTGAGTTCAGTAGGTACTGAATGTGTAGAAAGTCAAACAATTACAATGAAAGCTTTTTTTTTTTTTGTATTTCCCAAAAGTGGTGGTACTTTTATATTTTTTTAAGTTTAAGCAATGTGAGGATGAAACCTGTGGAGTGGGTGTAAAGAGAGCTGCTGCCGAAAACTTTAAGCACCAACAGCTGCTACTGCACATAAGGTCTTGTCTTTACATTAAAACCTCTTCTATTATGCACAGTATATTTGCACATATTATGCATACTGTTAGTGCATAAACTCTTGCTTATGAATTATAACAACCAAAAAGCATGAAATTCAGTTAATATTTTCCTTCCCAAACCTCTGTGAATTTCACAAGTTCTGCTCAAGGTACGTTATCCTAGTGCCAACGAAAAAATTCACCCGGAATCAAATTTCTAACAAAAGCTGCACAGAAAATTTAAATGGCTTAAAACTTAATACAGGTTGCACCTCTATAAACTGGAACTCTGGTCTGCTGGGAGGGGCGGGGGGAGGAAGCCAGCCATGTGGCTCATCTGGGCTGCAGCGGGGGACAGGGCAGGCCTTGGGGCAAGCTGCAGGGAAGCCATGAAATGACCTCCCCTGGTCGGGCAAAATCACTCATCTGGGGCTATTCAGGTCCTGAGGGTGCTGGACCAGGGAGGTCCAGCCTGTACTCTGAAATCTCACAGGGGACGGCCACCTACTTTTAGAGGAAAATACAGATTTATTCCCCATTTTAAGCCCTCTTTGAAACACAAGCCTAACTATGGAGTTGATACCAGGTGCTTCCATAATCATGATTAAGTGTCAAAATTATGAATTATTTATCAGTTTGCAAAAAGCAGAATGATCATACTGTGGAGGTCTGTACCATTTACTATGAATTACCTTTTCCGCCCTCTACTCTTGACAGTAGAATCTAATGAACCAGAGAGGAGGAGAGAGTAGGAACCATCTGAACTGGCTGTCTGCCATGTGTCTCAAACATGGGTGCCAAACTCTGGGCCAACTGTTAAAAATATTTCTAACACCCCCCCCAGAATATTTGTGTGTTTTAAACTTGTATTTCACCAACCAAGTATCAAGTGTGAACTCCTGAAATGCTACAGCAGCTTTAAAATGGTGACATGTTGGGTGGGGGAGCTCATTTTGGGCCTCAGGACTCAAGGCCTCTGGTCTCAAGTAAGGATGTTAGTGACTAGTTGACTATCCGATAAGCAAATACCTGTCAGAGAGAGGCAGCAAGTGGGCGGGGGGGAGGGGAAGAAGCAGGAGCCGGTGCTGGAGGAAACTTAGGGAGCTGGACATCCCTGCTGGCGCTTCTAATTTTGAAATGTACAAGACCCTCTGTGATTCTTGTACATTTGAAAAGCAGAAGTGGTGCAGGAGGCACGGGGTGAGCGGGGACTCAAGCAGTCTCTGCTCGCACTGTGCTCTCTGCGGCGCTCCCCCCTATCCCATAGGAGCTGGTGCTGAGGGGAGCTACCTTAAAAAAACAGTTCCCCACAGAATCATCTCTGGGATGCACAGGGTTGGAGCAGTCCCCTGCCCGCTACAGGTAGGGTTGCCAGATGGTTTCAACAAAAATACTGGACACACTTGACATTACATCACAATCTACATTACATCTTCTTTAGAAAATACTGGACATTTATATTTTCTCATTTATATTTTCTCAATTTGTTTCCCGAACAGAAAGCTCAAATACTGGACTGTTCGGTTCAAAACCGGACACCTGGCAACCCTAGCTGCAGGTGGGGGCTGCTCCTGCCCCTCCTGGTTAACTATAACCAGCAAGTGCTTACCGTTTAACTAGCTAACCATTAACATCCCTACTCGCCACCAAGACTGGCCTCCGTGCTACTCATCATAGACTATATCCTGCATCTTAAACAAGAGGGACTCTAGTTATCCTCAATAAGGGTACATTCTTCTTCGAGGAGCATCTCTGTGGGCCCTCTACTGCAGGTGTCTTGATGCCCCAAAACTTAGAACTGGAACTTTTCAGCAGCAGTGCCCCATCCCTTGTGGGTGGCAGCGCGTATACGTGGTATTGCACATGCCATAGCGAATGTACCGACACATGCGCGCCACCAAATGCCCGTCAGTTTCTTTTCAACTGCTCCCAGTTTGGTCGGAACACAGCAGCACTCCATGTCTTACTCAGAGTTTTAGTACTGTAGTTATTGTTAGTTCTCATCTCAGTTTACCCCTGCCAAGTAGCTTGTTCGTTACTTTGAACAAAAAAAGAAATACTTTTTTTGTTCAGTAAGATATAATTCATAGTTATAGTTAGGTTGTTCAAATATGCCAGGTTCACTGGGATTTAAGCAGTGCCTAACATGCTGCATGTCCATACCCGTTTTGGATGGGCATGCCCAATACATTCAATGCTTGGGTCAAGAGTATTTGTCAAAGAGCTGCCACCACTGAAAAAAGCTCTCGGCCAGATCTCTGAAGGTGTGAGTGCTTCAGGTGAAATTCCTCAGCATGGGGGAAAAAAAAGAGACCAGTCTCCGAACCAGCACCTCAAGCCTCCCCTGTGCGCACCTCACCAATGGCAGCTTCTGACCAAGGCAACTTGGCACCGACACACATCCTGGCCAAAAAGACCACCAAAAGGAAGCACTCTTCACCCTCAGCAGAGAGGACACTGAAGAGATTACCGCCCCATAGTAAGCCTCCTTCACCTAAGGGAAAGGCTATGAGGGACATGCAGGCACCAGGGAAGTCTGGTATGGACAAACCCCAAGGGGGGGATATCTGCGAAAGATGCACAGCCTGCGGTACCAGCATCCAAGCCGAAGAAATCCGGTACACTGGCGGTACCCACAAAGCTGGCTCCAAAGAAGCCACGCGGTGCCAAGGACAAGAGGCGCTCTGATCCATTGGTACACACACCATCAAAATCAGTACCGATGAAGCCCATAAAGATCTCCCCGGTACAGTCTACATCCAGGGTACGGGCAGGCTCCATGGTGCAATCACAGTGCTCAGCACCGGTGGTACTGATCTTTGCTCCATTGAAGTTACTGACCACGCAACAAGAGCTGACAGTAATGTTGGTACTAGGCACACCGTTACTCGATACCAGCGCCTTCCCGATACTAGAGGGTATAATCAGGCTACCCATTCCAGCCAGTTCGGTGCCTCGATTCTCTAGCGACAGTGAACACGATGAAGAGATTGCTTTCTCCCCTAGGCATTCATTGCCCAAGCCAGCCGCATAGATGCAGACGCAACTGGAAATGCCTCAAACGCAGATGTGGTGTCCCAGTCCTATAGACTTGGCAGCGATGGGACTCATTTGTTGCGCTGAAGGCACAGGTTCAGACCCCCCACTTGATGTCCTCTCCAAGGCCTCCTACAGAAGTGCACGCACCCTCTTCTCCAACTAGGTCGGAGGTTACACAGGAGGACATAGAAGAATTTGACCACTCTCAGGGAGAGGATACGTTACCTCCATCCCACATTTCATCGTCCTCCCCAGATGAAATAATAATAATGCTCCCTCCACCAACAGTAGGGAATGATTTTTAGGTCCTTCCAGGACCTTTATAAGAGAGTGGAGAACACTTTATACATTTCATTGGTTGAGGTGCCTGAGACACAGCACAAACTCTCCAACATCCTGCAAGCCTCACTGTCCTAAAAAAATGAGCTACCAGTCAGAGGCCATTCTAGATCATGCGAAAATACTATGGCAAACAGCTTCTATTTCTCCAACATAAAAAAGATCAGATAGGAAGTACTACCTCCCATTGAAGGGCACCAAATATTTATTTGTACATCCAGCACCAAACTCATTGGTGGTTGATGTGGTCAATAATAGAGGCAAACAAACTTGTTATAAATCCACTCCCTACAGTAAGGAGTGGAAGAGGCTTGATACCCTGGGGAGGAAATCCTACTCATCAGCCTCTCTCCTAATAAGAATATGGCGCTGTTGGCGAAATACACATATCACCACTTTGACAATATGAAAAATTTTATTGAACGGCTTCCTGAGAATAGTAAGGCCTCTTTCCAAACCACGATTGATGAAGGATTTCTTATAGCCAAAATGGCACTACAGGCATCCCTTGATGAGGCAGACACTACAGCACGGTCCTTAGCCACCTCAGTAGTGATGCACCGAGTATTCTGGCTCCATGTTTCAGGTTTTCCTAGAGAGGTACAAAATACTCTTGAGGATCTCCCCTTTGAGGGCCAGAAGCTTTTTTTCTGCATTAACAGACACTTCCCTTCACACACTCAAAGTTTCTCGCGTGATCTTGAAGATCCTGGGCATGTATGTTCCCCAACATAGGAAGAGACTAAACATGCAGTATACACTGTGGGCCAGAGCTTTGTCATCATTTGTGCCCCAGAAATGCTACGACCTCAGGAGTAGGCAAAGGCAAGAAAAACACAGGCAAACTCTAGACCAGGCAACCACATCTCACTTGACCAATGGCCGACAAGCCTTTTGAAAATCTGGTCAAGGATTCAACATAGTTTCCCAGTGCAAGTTACCAATACAGTCTGCAGCCCTTCTGCCAATTGTGGGCCAAGATTACTGCAGACAAGTGGGCCTTACACGTTATACAGAAAGACTTTACCATACCATTCACAAAATTTCCTCCAACACAAACCCCTTCCCTGTCCTCTTCAGGGACCCCTCTTATGAGCCTCTGCTACAACAGGAGGTAAACAAACTACTCCAACTGGGGGCACTAGAGATCATACCGGCTCATCATAAGGTAAACAGGTTTTACTCAAGATTCTTCCTCACCAAATAAATGCACAAAAGTCACACCTCGCTCCATCCCAAGAGTTAGAGTTCAAAGGAGCTGCACTGGGCTGCATAAATGCACAGGCATGGCTCCCTGTGCAAAAGTTCCAAACTCTCTCTCTACTAGCAGAGAGTCATAGATAGCCTGACAGTGTCTGCTAGACAGTTCCTTCAGCTGCTGAGCCGTATATCCGCAACCACGTACATGGTTCCTCATGCCAGGCTGCACGTGAGATACCTGGCTCCATATGTGATTTCAACCACACAGGGATCACATACAAAAAATTCTCAGTCCCACAAAGAGGGTCAAAGAATCGCTTCTATGGTGGCTTCAGTAGCATAATCTATGTTTGTGTGTCCCCTTCCAATGGGAGCCCTCTTCCATAACTATAACTACAGACGCCGCACTAGAGGGATGGGGTGCACACACCAATGATCACAGCACTCGGGGATGGTTGTTGACAACAGAATTGATGCTGCACATCATCTTAGAGCTTTGCGCTTTGAGAAAAGTATGCAAACATTTCCTGCCATTGATTTGGGGCACGTCTGTGAGAATACTTACGGACAACACTGCATGCATGTTTTACATAAACTCCCAAGGCGAAGCCAGATCTTATCCCTTCTGCTGTGAGGCTATCACACTGTGGCAGTGGTGCATCCAACATCACATCACACTATCAGCAGTATATCTCCCAGGCAACCAAAACATCACCATGGATCACTTAAGCCGCATATTTCACCAGAAATAAAAATGGGAGATGCATCCTCAAGCCTTACATTCTGTCGTCCTCAAGTGGGGCTTTGCAGAAATAGACTTATTCGCAACATCACAGGATGCCATATGCCCCAAGTTTTGTTCCAGGGTGGGACTCGGCGAGGGCTCCATGCAGGACGCCATGATGATCAGCTGGCATCAGTTTTCTATATGCTTTTCCCCCAATTCCACTGCTGGGCAGAGTCATACAGAAGATAAAACAACACAGAGCCACAGTGATCATCATAACTCTGGCCTGAGTCGGAAAACCATTGTTCCCTTACCTGTCTCAGTTGGTGGCCACACCATCCCTTCCTCTGCCACGGTGTCCGGACATACTATCTCAGGATCTGGGCCGAGTTCTTCATCCGCACATTCACAAGCTTCATCTCCATACCTGGCTACTATGAGGCTGAATAACCCACAGTGCAGATGGGGAGAGGAAGTCCATAATATAATTATGAACTGTTGCAAGCAGGCAACACGGAAAACATACTCCCAAAAATGGAAGCGTTTCTCTGAGTGAGCAGACCAAAGATTCCTGTACCCACAATCAGTACATCTAATGGTAATATTAGTCTGCCTTCTTGCTTTAAAGAAACAGAACCTTTCCAATTCATCCATAAAAATACATTCAGTGGCAATATTGAGCGAGCACAAGATAGTGGATGAGCATACCATATTCTCTTCCCCTGTAACCAAAAAGTTCTTCAAAGAACTGAACAACATATTTCCTCCTATAAAGACATCAGTGCTGCCTTGGGGCCTTAACCTTGTTCTTAGCTCCTTGACCTGCCCAGCCTTTGAGCCAATGGCAACAAGTTCCCTCATTTACCTGTCCATAAAGGTGGCCTTCCTCCTAGTAATCACGATGGCAAAGAGAGTGGGCAAGCTAACTGCACACACGGCACATCCGCCATTCACCATCTTCTACAAGGATAAAGTATCTCTAAAACCACACCCCAAGTTTCTCCCAAAAGCAGTCTCCCAATTTCACCTTAACGAACTTACACACGTACCTGTTTTCCATCAAAAGCAATATCCAGATGCCAGTGCAGTATGGCTCTGGTTCCTGGATGTCCAGTGGACACTCCCCTTTTACTTAGATAGAACTAAGGATGTTAAGGACTAGTCGACTATCTGATAAGCAAGTGCGTATTGGATAGTTGAGTCAACTAGTTGCTTCTCTCCTCCCCCTTGCTCATTTCAAAGGAGGAATGCAGAAGAGCCTATTGACTAGCCGAGTAATCGATGCAAATTCCATTGATTGTTCAACTAGTAAATTAATCTATATTTAACATCCTTAGATAGCACCAGACATTTTAAACAATCTCCAAGACCATTTATTTCTATAGCAGACCGTTCCAAGGGTCAAGCCATATTGAAACGGAGACTTTCAACATGGATAATAAATTGCATTAAAGAACCCTACCACATTAACAAGGTGCCTTTGCCAACTCAAATGGGGGCACATTCCACCAGAGCCATGGCAACCTCTACAGCTTTCCTGCATAATGTGCCCATTGCAGACATTTGTAGGTCAGCAATGTGGGCTTCTGCCCACACATTCACTAAGCACTATGCTATAGACACACTTCCCAGTCCACTGCTTTCAGGCAGGCGGTGCTAGCCGCAGTCCCCTGGCTGCATCCGAAGCCCCTCCTTCTGGAGACTGAGGGCGCTGCTCTGTAGTCACTTACAGTGGAGCGCACACAGGGACACTCCTCGAAGAAAGGAAAGGTTACTCATGTTGTCCAGTAACTGGTGTTCTTCAAGATGGGTATCCCTGTTGGCACTCCACGACCCATTGTCCTCCCTTCTGCTTCAGAGCTGCAAAATCTCTCCATGGTAGAGAAGGAATGGACGGGCAGTTGACGGCGCGCATGCACTGGTATGTTCACAACGGCGCATGCGCACTGCCACCCGCAGGGGCAGGGGATATACTTCCTCGGAAAAGTTCCAGTTCTAAGAGCTGGGGCCTCTAGACACCTACAGTGGAGCGACCACATGAACACTCATCTCGAAGAACACCAGTTATTGCATAAGGTGAGTAACCTCCAAATTGGCCTTCTATCTTTGGAGAGAGGGTCACTGTTTACTAACCCCATGGTAAGTCACTTGAAAGGATTGGACAGGTTTTATGTTCATGTCCGCCAACTAGTCCCTGCCTGGGACCTTAATGTAGTCCTGTCTATGCTGAAAGTACCACCATTTGAATGATTGGAAATGCTTCCTGCTTTGCCTCCTGGTTATCATAATCTCGGCCAAGAGAGCATCTGAGATGAGGGTCCTAATATCTGAGTCCCCCTACACTGTGTTCCATAAGGACAAGGTCTAGCTCAGGCCTCACCTGGCTTGCCTTCCAAAGATTGTCACAAGTTCACATAAACCAAGTTATATTTCTTCTAGTTTTTTTTACCCTAAGCCACATTTCAGTGCCAGGGAGCAGAGACTTCATTCTCTGGGTGTTAGCAGAACAGAATGAAGCCATTCGGAAAATTGGTCCAGCCATTTGCAGACAGACTGAAGAGCCACCCAGTGTCGTCACAACACATATCGTCATGGATAGTATCCTACATTTGGGAGTGCTACAAAATAGGTGGTGCTCCTGTACTTCCAATCACAGCATACTCTACTAGAGTTCAAGCTTCATCCACAACGTTCCTGGTTGAGGTTCCCATTCAGGAAATTTGGAGAGCAACAACATAGTCTTCTATCCTTTCTGTTTGTTCATATTTATGCTATTATCCAGCAGGCCAGAGGAGACGTAGCCTTTGAATGAGCAATGCTCCAGTCAGTAGTAGGCTCTGATCCCACCTCCTAATCCTGGGTTTGTGAGTCACCTAATTGCAATTTACATGAACAAACACTCAAAGAAAAAAACTTATCTTCTCATAACTGTTGTCTTTTAAGATACGTTGTTCATGTCCATTCCAATACTAGCCTTCCTGCCCCTCTGTCTGAGTGGCTGGTAAGGCACTGAGGGGATGGTAAGTTGACAGAATTCTATGTTGGGCTCTATGAAGGAGCAACTACATGGGCGCCCAGATCAACTTTGCAGATACTATGCACACGTGTGGACATGAACAGCACATCTCAAAAGAAGAAGAAGGAGGGAAGAATTCCATCTTTTCTCAGGTATAGTCTACATTACATAGCTTTTAGCGATACTCTAAAAGTTGGACAGTGAAAACAACGTTGATCATTTTGCTGACAAAAATCCTCCCCCTCCCTTCCCCGCCGCACTGCTATTGCTTCGTCAGCAAGGGTGCACTCTTGCTAACAAAGCACTGTTTACACTAGCACTAGCAATGGCAAAGCATTTGTGGCTTAGGCTTTTTTTAGCACCTGTGAATGAAAAATAAACGTTGGTTGCCCAATTGCCAGTGTAGACAACTCAGTCTTGGAAAACTGTGGCTTTTTCTTTTCATTTTGAAGCTGTTTCAATATTTTCCCATTAATTTGAATGATCCACTGTTGTCTTTTCCTGGCTGGACAATGGATAGGTGTTTGAAGTTGGTTTTCTGTAAAGTATTGGCTTGGAAATCAGGAGGTACCCCTTGCTGCCTTGTTGTTACTTGACCCATGTTGTGAGGTTACATTGTAGGCGCATCATTGTTATAATTTCTGCCTTTGGTGATTACAGGTATTCATTCTTTATGTATATATTATATACACAAGCATACACTGATGACTATAACCTGTATACATATCTGTGAATGGCCATAAATTTAAGAACATTACACATGTTCTTAAAATATCTTACTGAACATGTTTTTGTATATAGTAACATTACATACTACTAGTTGAATGAAGCCTCAGAGTGGTAGTCATGTTAGTCTGTACAGTATCTGCAAAAACAAGGAGTCCTAAAGCACCTTAGAGACTAACAGATTTATTAAGTGGGTTTTACCCACAAGACTTTATCCCTTAATAAACAGTTAGTCTCTAAGGTGCCACAGAACTCCTCATTTGGTTTTTTTTGGTTTTTAGTTGAATAAAGTTGCATACCCTTTGGCATTCAGAGACTCCCTATGCTCCCCTAGGGGTGTCTGGACTCAAAAGGTCAAATTGTATATTCCCTTTTTAAAGGTTCATCTTGTCCGTGCCAGTCAAATGTAAATAAGCTGTGCGAGTGCTAGAAAATGAAGTTAATCTATAGCAAAAGTATTAGTTTTTTCCCTTAACTTTTACTTAGCACGTGTTAAACGGGGACAAAACTATAAGATAATACAAGTAGTGAAGCGCAACCTGAAGTAAACATAAAAATGTGTTGACAGAGTGATCTTCAATAGCCTAAGTACCTGTATAATGAAGCATAAATAGTTGAGAATTATAGAAGACACAAATTAATATTAAGGAAACAATGCATTTTAAAATGTAGGCTATAATATTGGACATCACCCCTGTTTCTGCCCCCTTGCCTTCCCCAGTTTATGGGATGTTGTCAATTCCAGATGTTTATCCTTACTGCTTTAACTGTTAATGGAACAACTTCACAGCAAATGGGTGCCAAAAACTTATTTGAAATTTGTAAATTTTCCTGTCAATTTTCCTTTCCTGTAGGGGAAGGAAGATACTTTTCAATGATGTATCAGTCAATTTCACATTACTAAAGATATGACTACAATCCAAAGTATGATGGTATCAAGGGTAGACATACCTGTACTAATGTAGCTAAAATGTACAGGTCCCAGGAACCCAGAGTATTTCCTTGTATTCCTACCCCATGGCGAAACCTGTTAGGCTATTTTTCGCCATTTTAGTGCTGATTGATAAAACTAACATAGGTTTCTCCACCTGTGCTGCAGTCACTGTTGAGATTGCAGTGTACGCATACCCTGAGTCTCAAGAAGCAGAATGGTCTAGTGGACGAAGCAAGGTATTGGGAGGCAAGATGTCCTGAATTCTAATCCTGGTTCGCTAACTGGCTATGTGTGGTATTGAGCAACAAGTTACTTAACTTCTCTATACCTCAGTTTTCTGAGGTCAGAAATGATAGCTTTACTCATTACATGTGCATGTTGAGAGGATTTTATATAAGCCTGATAAACTGTTTAATGAAATAATATTTGTTAATTTTGATCCTTTTTCCTTTAACTAACTTTAGGAGAATGACATCTTCCTGGGCTGGGAAAAAGGAGCTTACAAGAAATGGGGAAAGAGTAAGAAAAAGTGTTCGGATCTAACACTAGAGGAAATGAAAAAACAGGCAGCTGTCCAGTGTCTTCGTTCTGCTTCTGATGAGGTAAGTTTGCATTATTTAATTGATTTTTTTTAAAAAAAATGAACTCAGTTTTGAAGAGCATTACTCTATTAACTTGTGGTAATTAGCCTTTTAGTAAGTGGACTTTTTACTTCAATTAAATTGTTCAACCTGCTGCTTGAGAAATCTCTGAGAGCTCTTTATATTCCTGTATGCCAGGGTCCTTGCCCATGCCCTAGACACCAATAAAGACTCTGTACTGCCTGTATAACAGTAGACACGTACTAAAATCTTAAGTTTAACTTAATAGTTAATGACAGACACCAGCACCGGGAAATGGACTAGCTGGGCTCTTACAGCACAAAAAACATTCATAGAACTGGATAGAATCTCAGGTGATAGCCAGCTCCAGTCCCCTGCACTCTTGGCAGAACAAAGTACCATCTAGACCATTGGACCAGGGGTTGGCAACCTATCAGTGGCACATGAACCAATTTTCACTGGCACACAGGCAGGAGTTCAGCCCCGCCCTGCACAGCAGGGAGCCTGCACTGCCACTTGAGCCTCACATCCAGGTGCAGACAGGGAATTCAGCTGATGGGAGGTAGGGGGGGATCGGAGCATTGTCTTGCTGAGCAAGCAGCTGCTAAATGGAGCAGCTCTGCTTGAAAGGAGCAGCAAGATAAGGAGGTGTTAAGGTGTTTGTAAATCTAAGCCATTAACAGACAGACAGGTGCCTAATGGGAATTGTATTTATGGGAGTTAGACATCTGGGGTGCAAAGCAGGGTAGGCATGTATTTGCCTCTTCAGGCACCCAAATACCTCTGTATATCTTGGTCTAGATCTAAAAAACGAAGCTAAAGGCTCTGATGGGAATTGTCAACAAAAGCATAACTCATAATTTTTCCTTGTGTTACCAGAACTGACTGAAATATGACCTGTTTTCACAGAGGGGGAAAACCGAAGTATTAACTTATGAATTTGTTTTAATTTCAAAGTGTGCCAAACAGGCCCATTTTTTTTATTTTTACCCCTTTTCAAAATGTACTATGTCTCTTCTATTTCCCCATGCCCCACCAAATAAGTTAGTTAAATTTTTTTTTTACAAAAAGCTGCTCCAAAAAGTTACAGAAGACTTTGAAGTTTGAAGCTTCGGGGGTAGCCGAGTTAGTCTGTACAGGCTAAACTTAAAAAACAACAATTGGTCTGGTAGCACTTCATAGACTAACAAAACATGTAGATGGTATCATGAACTTTCGTGGGCAGAGCCCACTTCTTCAGATGACCGAAGTTTTGAGTTTAGGATGTGAAGACCCAAAATAAATAGGGGAAAAGGGGGAAGGAAAAAGCATGACATTTTTTGCACAAGAGGAACCATTTTGACAGTGTTGACAGTTTGGGATAAGACAGTTTTGTGTTAGAAGAGAGTCTTTTCCTGCTCACTAAAAGAGAAAAACTTGAAAAATTTCAACCAGCTTAGTGTTACTCTCAGACACCTGGGTGCATCTTCAGCTCTCCTTAGTGCTACCAGGAGGGGTGTGTGCTGGACACCTTACAGCAGTGAGTTTTAATTGCAGTGCAGACCTAGCCTCAGTGCACTAGCTCTGCTAAACGGGTGTGTGTGTGTGTGTGTGTGTCTGAGTCTCCTTGAGCTGTAACTTACACTGCCAACTGTGGTTTATGTGTGAGGGCTTACCTGAGTTCATTCAAGAAGTCTGTGAGGGAGCTAAGAATTAAGCCTGCGTATCCCAAAGTAAGAAAGAAAAAGATTCTTTTAACAGAATTTTTTTGAGTGTTGCAGATATCTAAAACTCTGATTTTAATAATTTTTTAAAATCTTGTGTTACTAAAATGGTAAGATCTGCACCTTAATTTATTTATTAATGAAGCTGCTGTAAGTAGGATTATTACAGTCTTTAAAAAGTATTGACAGCACACAGACCTATAAATAGAAGTGATTAAGTTAAATTTCAGCACGCCACTTCTGAAAAGTTACTGACACCTTCATTACACCCCCCCCCCCCCCCCCCCCCCCCCCCCCCCCCCCGATGGGTTTGTCTAATCTTCTGTTAAAAATCTCCAATGATGGAGATTCCACAACCTCATTCATGGCTTTTTGTTGGGGGTGAGGAGGGAGGAAATGTTTGGTGATTCTTTTTCCTGAGGGTAGTTGGAGTAATTGAAACGAGATGGTTGTGTTTATTTTGTTTTTGTTTGCCAGTTCTTTATTATCTTAAATTGCTAAAGAGGATGTATTATAATTGTTAGTTCCATAAATGTTAGTAGAAAATCAGATTTTATATTTTTTATTAAGTTTAACATTTAAATATTCAAGAACAACGAGAAGTCCTGTGGCACCTTATAGACTAACGGATATATTGGAGCATAAGCTTTCGTGGGCAAAGACCCACTTCGTCAGATGCATGTAGTAGAAATTCCAGAGGCAGATATAAATATACAGGCATAAGAAAAGAGTTTCAATCAAGAGTAAGGCTAGAGTTAATGAGGTCAATTCAGTCAGGGAGGATGAGGTCCGCTTCTAGCAGCTGATGTGGAGGTGTGAACACCAAGAGAGGAGAAACTGCTTTTGTAGTTCGCTAGCCATTCACAGTCTGTTTAATCCTAAACTGATAGTATCAAATTTGCAGATGAATTGTAGCTCTGCAGTTTCTCTTTGAAGTCTGTTCTTGAAGTTTTTGTTGTTGCAGGATGACTACTTTTAAATCTGCTACTGTGTGAGTCCAGGGAGATTGAAGTGTTCTCCTACAGGTTTTTGTGTATTGCCATTCCTGATATCTGAATTGTGTCCGTTGATTCTTTTACGTAGGGACTGTCCAGTTTGGCCGATGTATATGGCAAAGGGGCATTGCTGGCACATGATTGCATATATTACATTGGTAGATGTGCAGGTGAATGGGACCGTAATGGTGTGGCTGATGTGGTTAGGTCTTGTGATGGTGTCGCTGGTGTAGATATGTGGGCAGAGTTGGCACCGAGGTTTATTGCAGGGATTGGTTCCAGAGTGGGCGTTACTATGGTGTGGTGTATAGTTGCTGGTGAGAATTTGCTTCAGGTTGGCGGGTTGTCTGTGGGTAAGGATTGGCCTACCTCCCAAGGTCTGTGAAAGTGGGGGATCACTGTCCAGGATGGGTTGTAGATCGCTGATGATGCGTTGCAGAGGTTTTAGCTGGGGACTGTAGGTGATGGACAGTGGTGTTCTGTTGTTTTCTCTGTTGGGCCTGTCTTATAGCAGGAGGCTTCTGGGTATATGTCTGGCTCTGTCGATCTGTTTCCTCACTTCCTCAGGTGGGTATTGTAGTTTCAAGAATGCTTGGTATAGATCTTGTAGGTGTTGTCTCTGTCTGAAGGGTTGGAGCAAATGTGGTTGTACCTTAGTGCTTGGCTGTAGACAATGTATTGTGTGGTGTGTCCAGGATGGAAGCTGGAGTCATGTAGGTAGGCATAGTGGTCCATAGGTTTTTGGTATAGGGTGGTGTTTAGGTGACCATCACTTATTTGCACTGTAGTGTCCATGAAGTGGATCTCTTGTGTAGACTGGTCTAGGCTGAGATTGATGGTGGGGTGGAAATTGTTAAAATCACGGTGAAATTCTTCCAGAGCCTCCTTCCCGTGGGTCCAGATGATGATGATGTTATCAATGTAGCGTAAGTAGAGAAGGGGCGCTTGTGGACGAGAGTTGAGGTGCCACAGGACTTCTCGTTGTTCTTGCAGATTCAGACTAACACGGCTACCC
>JANRFK010001234.1:105214475-105232102 GCA_030068395.1 Apalone spinifera
ACTTCTCGTTGTTCTTGCAGATTCAGACTAACACGGCTACCCCTCTGATATTTAAATATTCATTTGTAACAGAAAGGGGAGTCCCAGACTCATTTAATCTACTTTATTGTGAAAACAACACAAACTTAAACTCAATATTGATAAGCAGATATGTTGATGGTGATTGCAGCTAAAACGTGAGAATGTGGATGGGTGATGGGTGTATACAAGTGTTAAAATAGCTGCTGGGGTGGAGCTACTTGTATGAAAACATTGATACCTCCAGTTCTCCTGAATATTTCACTAAAATTGCTAGTGATATAGTCAAAAGGTATCAGAGAATGTATGCACCATGCAACTAATTTTCTGACAGTGGAGTCAATACTGGTAAGATGAAGAAAGCAATAAGATAGCTGTTGTGAACACACTTTAAATTTCTTGTCCAAAAGACTTGTAAGGAGTATAATTACTGTTTTGAAAAGAAATGCCGAGAAGGTGGAAATCTTATGTAAATGTCCTGAGAGAAAACGATGTTTGTAATCATGAAAGTAATGTCTGCTAGCAGACTGTTTTCTTGTTTCAACCCAGTGCACTCATATATTAAAAAAATGCATGAGAACAGGTAGGTGGGCTTCAAAGTTCGTTTTTCTTCTCAAGTATTTCAACGTTTTGAAACCCTTCAAATTGCCCTCTGTGAATTTGACCTTTTGGTAATTGACTTGATTTTTGACCACATATTCTAATTGTTTAAAATATCGTCTTTTGTCAGTGTTGTATTACCACGTATCACATTCATTCTCCCTTATGTCATGTCTCCACTGCAAACTTTTCCAGTGCATGTTACATTGATATAAGCCACCTTGGGTTGGTGCTCTGTGTACTCACAAGGGGAGGTTGTGTTGATGCACAGAGTCATATACAGTGGGTAGATATCCCAGTTTGCATCTTGCTACTAACCACCACATTGTCTTTGATTAAGTTTTGGCAGTGCTTTGGCGGGAGGAGGGGAAGAATAGGAAAAAGGTTGCTTGGGAATAGTTAATTGACATACAACTTTCTCCGTGCTATAATGTCATATGTATGCTATAAGTTTTTCATCTTTTTTTTTAAATGACATGAACCCATGGGCCTTTCTCATTGTCCACTATCTGTGATAGATGCATCAAACCCACACAGCTCTTCACTGTTGTCAGGTGCATTGCAAGTGCAGGATGCATACACTTAAAGAGCTGAAGAGGAACAGAATCAGAAGGGAAAATGACAGTTTAATGGAGGACAGCTGGATGTGGGACAAAGCGAGGACCAGTTCAGGGTTGGTTGATGGTATTAATGGAGCAGCTGCTGATGGTGAAGTGCTGCTTCTAGAGTCAGTGAATTAACAGTGGTTGGTGGGATTGTGTCTTAATGCAGGATTTGGATAACTGACAGTAACTGCAGAATTTTTGGTTATAAAAGCTCACATTCCTGGATCTGGGTGCTATGTTCACTCCAGCACCCAGAATGAGATCTGCGCACACACAGTGGAGAAGCAACTGGCGATTGCACTGTGGAAACTTGCAACAGTAGATTGCTGCTGGTCAGGACTAAAAAATTTTGGAGCTGGAAAATCTATTGTGAAGGGCTGTTGTTGTGCAAGTATATTGGGCCATTAATCTCCTGCAGTGCTGCAATGGAGTTCCCAAATTGCAGTGGAGCAAAATATGGTACTCCTATCCATATTTTGGCATCAGACCACCTTTGTCATAGAGTACATCATAAGAAAAGGCTGCTTTTTATGGTTATGTGAGAGTGGGGTGTTCACTGGGAATATTTCCTCCAACATAAATGTTGTTTGGTTAGTGAAGATGCATGATACTCACATATTTAATGAGAGAACTGTTGAAAAAGTTATAAGCAGGGACTTTTATCCTGATTGCCAGATTATCAGTGGCAATGTTGACATTTCAATAGTGATACTGGGGGAGCAGCAGGAAAAGTTTCAACTACCTGGTCAGGAAGTACAGAAAGTATGGATCTAATCAACTAGTCGACTATCCAATAAGCAAAAGCTTATCGGATAGTCGACACACTAGTTGTCTCTCTCCCCCCCACTCCCACCGCCCCTTTCTGCCTCTATCAGAAAGAGGCAGCAAGGAGGGGGGGAGGGAGGAGGTCTTGGGGGCCAGCAGTTCCCTCCAGTTCTGTGGGACGGAGCAGGGGTGCAGTGGTCATGTTCCACCTTTGGAATGTACAAGAGTCCTCGCTGGGGCTCTTGTGCATTTTGAAGTGGAAGTGCCGCTTGGAGCCTGGGGCCAGCAGGGGACTCAGATTCCCCTGCTGGCCCTGGGCTCCATACGGCTTTTCAGTCTTTGAAATGCACTTCCGCTTTTGAAATGTACCAACAGCCCGGCAGGCTCTTGCTACATTTGAAAGCAGAAGCACCCTTATTGACTAACTGACTAGTTGATGAAAATTCCATTGACTATTCGATTAGTTGATTAATCTAATTTTAACATCCCTAATAGACAAATGTGCTTTGGTTGATTGAATGGATGCTGGTGGTGTTTACTCAGAAAATGACTTCGCAGTTATTGCAATGATTGTAACTGCCTGCTGTGTCCTGCATTATCAAGCAAAGGGAGTAAAGTTGTTGCCAGGGTGGATGGTTGAGTGGCTGTGTATTGACTTGGGTGAAGCAAAATTTCTTATTTCTGTGTACTGGCCATCAAAATGAAGAAACACACAGATTTCCATTGCAAAAAGTGGAATAGCAGAGTGACTTCTGCACCTATAAATATTTCATTTGTTGTAAATTAATTGTTGAGCTGGTTCTTATCTTGTCTCTCAAAATAGTAAATAAAATGCCTTGCTACCCTTCTGTTTGTCTGGACCAAGGAAATGAGATGTTGAATGATCTCCTAACTCGGGTAGGGAATCTTTTTTGGGGCTCTGTCGTGTGATTCGATTTATTTTAGATTCAAGGGAAACCAGTACACTCCAGGGCTACTTAATCACTTTCTTACTTATTGTAAGCTTTAAGTAGATAATATAGTTACTTAAGTTTTACAAACCTTAAGAACAATTACTATACAATTTAAACCTTAAATACTATAAATTCGAAAGCAATTAATACAGCGCAAAACAATGCAAAAGCAGTTACTAAAATATCTATTATATACAATAATAAACCCTAATTCACTTACAGTTCACCTGTATACTACCTACAATGCCAGGCAGGAGGTCGTGGTTCCATTTCTTCCCACGTATTGGAACGCCATGCACTGGGCCGCCGGTGTGAAGGGCTTCATTACTTCTACTTCATTACTTCTACTTACATCGAGCAGGATGTGTGGGTCAATCCTGCCCAATTCCATTGATTGTTCTTAATAAACCCAATTTAGAGCAAAGAGAGACTTGGTCATTCCAATAATATTTACCAATTGATTACGTATTGTGTAGGATACGTAAAAAGCCCAATGCCCCTATTTGGGGTACATCCTGCTACCCAGGATATTACCTAAACTATGTGCGTAGTTGACAGTTTCATGGCTGCATCTGTACTTTTTTGCTTATCAGAAACAGAAGTACCAGTACAAGGCTGCTTGTCCTGTGTTCTTGGTGTGGTTTCGTGTACTATGCTGAATTGTTATGCAAAACAATTCCCGAGGGCCTGGCATGCATACTTTGGTGCACCAGACTTGAAACAGGACAGAAATCCACACTTTGGACAAGGCAGACATCACCATTTATTGCCAAGGCAGGGTAGTCCAGGCCTCCCCTACAGGTGCAGGCCACTGATCCACAGAAAAATCAGTCAGGAGCTGCGCACAAGTGAGAAACAAAAACACCACCCTTCACCAGCATGGGCTTCCCAATGCTGGGGGCAGCCCTGAGCCTCAGGGACTAGATCCAGGCAAGCCAGGGGCTACATCTGGCCCTTAGGTTCCCCACTCCTGTCCTAACATTTCCACTCTTCCCAGAACAGTACAAAAGATGGGAATGAGAGCTGGGCATTGATACCATGTATATATCTTTCTGTCTGAGAAGGCTATGGCTCTCAGGCGGCCTTGCACTAGGTATTTGATACTCTATTACATAGAGGTCTAATGTTGCAAGACCAGTCCTCCCATTCAGGACTAGGCAGGTTTTGGGCTTATGAATCCCAAAAGTGGCTTATGGATCCCAAAACAGAGGTGGGTTTATGGATCCCAAAATAGAAGACAACAAATATATCTTATTTTTCTGGCTGGTACAATGTCCATCGTTTTAACTGTTCTGTTAAACCAGTGAAACATAGTCTTTAGTTCCCCCAGCAAATCTGTATTGTGGGTGTATAAGCATTCCAGTAAAAAGATCTGCTCTCTGGAGTGTAATGTTCTCAGTATTTTCAAGAAAAGAAATATTATACACATCCTAGCACTAATTGTATTCCTACCTGCAAGGTTATAGAACATAATCTTAAAATCTTTCTGCTCCTTGCAGCACTACCCACATTGAAGCTTTGCACAAGGTGTTGTCATACCACAGATCCTTTAAAGTAGGCCTACTGATGTTACTGTCAGTAATTAGATCAGGGCTTTTTATTTGAAGTTTGGAGCTTTCTCTTTCTATCAAGACTGAGTATTGTATTTTTAATTCAGGCAGATGATCCTAAGGCCGATGATCCTCACAACTATCATAGCCCTCCTTCCTGAAGTAAATTCAAGAAGTACTACTTTTTCTGGGAAGCACCAAAGCACTGCCATTCAGGACAGACAGGTTTCCAATATTCACATCTGCCAGTCGGCCATGTGTTAACCAAAATGCAGAATTTGATAATCTAGTCTACCAAAATAAAGTAAATTGTATTTGCTAAGAGGTCTTCTTCATGTCTTAGTGCTAGGGAAAGATGAAAGTGATATTTATATGTAATGTCTTGTGTTGGATGTCCAGAGTGTTAAGGATTATATTACCTTCCTGCCTCGTGCTTCTTTGAAAATCCCATTGTATGGTCCCATTGTAGCCTTAGTAAAAAGAAGGGGAAGAAAATATTTGTGTACTTACCTGAAAAAAATACTTTTGTTAAGTAACGAGGTCCCTAAATCCAGCCAAAGAAAATGGAATCATTTGGCAAAGATGAAATTTGATATCCAAGGAGTTAGGTTTGTTGTCAGTAATTGGAAATTGCTATTCAGTTGGACATTCTCTCCCCCCCACCCCATTATGTTTAACACACTTCGTAATGAGAAAAGTATATTTGTGTTCCTTGGCTGTGGAAAATTATCTCAGCTGAAGGGAACTTAAGGAGTCAGAGCTTTCCCTTGCTCCCAGTAACTGACTTGACAGATCTGGTTCTGCCTCTGTTAACTTAATTACTTTAAGGAAAGGACATTTTCAGGTAAATATAGATAATTTTTTCTATTCTGTGCCTTAAATTTATATTCAATGTTTTTAAATGTTTTGTAGTGCAGTTAAAGTAAAATTTGTATTTTTAATGTGCAAACAATATTTTAAGAAACTAAAAACATGGACTCTTTTATCTAACAAATTGTCTACATTTGACAGAGTAAGTTTAGCAACAAATGTACAATTGGTGTGAATCATATTTTATACCTTAGTTCATATATCTTAACAGTTGATACACCCAGAACAGCTGTTTAATCCTTCACTTGGTGACAGCCTAATGCCAAAAAAAGCAATCCAGTGCCCTGCAGTTATGCGCTATCAAAATGTGAAACTAAGAACTTGTATCTCATTGTGCAAAGCTGTATTTTGTGAAAGTGAAGAACTGCTTTTTAAGATTTAAAGTGTAATAAATGTCACTGTGAACTATAGTGACTAATTCTTTTATTACTATAGTCTATTACAATTATCATAATTACCATTAACAATTAAAATGTAGTGCCTTTGCTTGACCATGGTGCTTCACGGATCTAGAAAAGACATTTCTTTTTTCCACAGACCTTATAATTGGTATAAATACAATACAAAAACAAAGTAAGGTCTAGGATACAGTTCAGGGCAGAACAAGGAAGACTTTACTTTGTTTCACATGGAGAAAGATGCAAAGTCATAGCTAGCTAAGTAGATTATATTGTACATATATTTTTTTTAAAGTAATTCTTAGAAATGTCATTTGTAATATCTAGTTCTGAATTGTTCAGATTTCTCAATGTGGGAAGCCATTTCACTGGTATGTCATAGAAGGTAAGCCCAGTCAGCTGGCCCATGTATAAATAGTACCATTTGGAAGAAGTAGGCAGTAAATATTTAACAGACCCACTGAAAAGATGATAAATAGCCATATGTTCATGCTACCCTCAGTTCTGTAGACTAGAAACTTGGTGAAATAATCATGAGATGTGACCATCACGGCAGCAGAAACTCGGGGAAAACATGCTAAATCTGTTGGAGAGTAATATATTTCTGTAACACACTTTCAGATAAAGTTTAGAGTGTTGGCCCTGATGTACAGATGCTAAAGTTACAGCTAATCGTTAGGATCCCAATGGTACTCAGTCCCTTGAAGTTCCTGGTTAAAGCTGTAAAGATACAAAATCTTATCTCTCCTGCCCACAGATACAGCACTGATATTTGCATTTTAATGGGCTGGAACTTGGTATAGATAACTGTGGATAGACTGGTTTTGTCTTCGTTGGTTAAAATTGGTTAAATCAGCATTTTAAAAAAATACAAAGTATTCCCAAAGGAGCATATTTGTGGACTTATTTTTTTCAAAACAAATCTGCTGTATCGATTAAAGACCATTATTTTTAAAGTGTGCAAAACTCTTTTCTCTTTAGAGAATGGCTTTTCCTTTTTCCCTTGCCCCCTCTTAAAATATTGAGGTACTTAAGTTTGAAAATGAGTATATGAAATGTCTACCACCCTTAGTAGAACTATCAGAAACAATGTTTCAGCAAATGCATTTCACAAATATTGCATCTGGCTGCACGTGTTATTTTAAGGGATTTTACAGTAGAGGTACAGGTTGGATCTCTTTGATCGGTCTTGAAGGAGGAAATTTGCTGGAGCAGGGGAAGTCTCTCAGCTAGCCCCTCCCCACCGTCAGCTCCTTTATTGGACTCTAGCCTGCTGCCTACCGCGGGCTGTGCTGCCGACCCTGTCTGGGCTTGTTGGACACCAACCACCACTTTGAGGGGCTTCCCTAGCTGTGCCATGGAGTCCCCCTGCCTTTGGGCTTTCTGGTCCAGAAACATCTGTGGTCCTGCCAGACCAGAGAGTCTTGGTTTAGTGAAGTACAACTATATTAGTTATTTGTTTAAACTGGAAATGCAGTCTCATATTTAATCTTATTTCTCTTCAGCCACTGCAGGAGGCTCTCTACAGAAGCATGTAGTCTCTGTGCTCATGAATATAGAATTTTTCATGGCTTTAGTAGGAGTCCAATGATCATGTTGAACCATCACAATAGTTTTGTTGGTTTGTGGGTGCCGCTGAAAAAGGCCTTCTGCAATTGGGTAGAGAAAAGGGGAAAAAGTAAAAGAAAGTGGTTTAATGGTCTAGTAACAGCATAGGAGAGTTTGGGTCTGAATTCAGACCTCTTACCTTACATGCTTGAGGATTGTGGCTTCAAGATTTATCTTAGTCTTTGGTTAACTGAAAGAACTGTGTTGATTTGTTCTGGATAAAGCTCTATTTTGTAAGCAAAAGGCAGGTAAATTGGAGAAAAGTCACACTACTCTTGTTTTTCTGACTGTGGGCAAATTCAGAGGCTTAATTTATCTGTTAGCAACCCCAAACTAATAATCTGTCACTTACCCTTATATGAACCAGTCTATCCATCAACCAGTGGGCAGAGTGCCAAAAAGTAAAACCTTTGATGGATTGAGAGAGAAGTAAAAAGAGGAAGGGTGGGATTAAATGGATCTTGTAAGGCACTAGACGAAAGAGAAAATAAAGAGATTGATTGGATGGGAAGGGAAAAACTAAAAAGACAAATTTTAGAAGTGGTGGATTAGAAACCCTACCATGAGATTCTGAAGTAGAAGAAAAGAGGGACTATTATTGGAAGTTGATTTAGCTGAAATAAACTCAATATTTCACCCAAAGATAGAAATCATGAGTTAACCACTTTGTTGCAAATGCTATTGTAATAAAGTTCTGTGTATTTCATGTGGGATACTTAAAATAATCACAAACCAATATAAATATTGCAGTCTAAAAACTAAGAAAAGCAAGGCACTTCAGGTGCAGATAATTTGTAACGTTTTAGATTCATATAATTCATAGAGTCATAGAATCATAGAATACTAGGACTGCAAGGGACCTTGAGAGGTCATCGAGTCCAGTCCCCTGCCCTCATGGCAGGACCAAATACTGTCTAGACCATCCCTGATAGACATTTATCTAACCTACTCTTAAATATCTCCAGAGATGGAGATTCCACAACCTCCTTGGGCAATTTATTCCAGTGTCTGACCACCCTGACAGTTAGGAACTTTTTCCTAATGTCCAACCTAAACCTCCCTTGCTGCAGTTTAAGCCTATTGCTTCTTGTTCTATCCTCAGAGGCCAAGATGAACAAGTTCTTTCCCTCCTCCTTATGACATCCTTTTAGATATCTAAAAACTTCAATATCCTACTGAGACAAACAGATGCTAGCTGTTACCTAACATTTTTTGAAGCTTGGGGTGAAATGACTAAGTTCCTTTAAAAAAAAAAACCCAGAAAATTACTTTTATATAGTATTGATTTGTTAAATAAATCTCAGAGGCAGCAAGAGAATATTAAAGCATTTTTAGCATTGCTTGTGAGTTGTTACAGTGCTAATCTGCAGCCTGTTGTACACAGTGCAGTAAGAAGCTGAATAAATGATCTCTAGAGGCTTGACATTCTGCACTGTAGGCTTTTTTAACCTAGTGCTAGCTACATAGGAAGGCTGTGCATAACAGCATGCAGTATGTCAGCTGATTTAAGTATTAGTTTTGCGATGCAGGAGGAAACTGTGTTTGATTTCAAAACTTTTTCACTTCTTCAGCATAATGGTAAGCGGATTACCTTTTTCTTTCATATATTTGTGTTAGGTTAGTGTAGAGATTTTAAACTTCTTAGCCTTTATAAAGTTGTCACAGGTTATTTTTCATCTAGTCAGACTTGGGAGCAAGGTGAAAAGAAGACCAGGTCTTTCTATGTAACTTTAAAAAACAAAACAACAACAACAAAAAAAGACGAACAAACGTATATATTGACAGCCACTACAACCACGCAAGTTATATGTAATGTGCTATTCTGTTCTACTTTTTAAAATAGTAGGTAGTTTATAGATACTGGAGTCATATCCTAATGTTCAATATTGCTGAATCATCTTAAGTTAAGTATATGCTGTGACGTTTTATATTTAGCACTTTCAACACTCCAGTTGTAGTTAAATTGGTTTGAAAATTGCTTTATCATTTTAACTTCAAATAATTAAACTTAGAAATTAAAGAGCACAAGCCATTATTTCAGTATGAATTTTAAAATGAGCATTATTATTTCAGAATGGAAAAGCTCTTTTTATTGTATGGTTTTGTCCTTTTTTCATAAAACGTCACTGTATATGAATACAGGTTGGGCCTCCCATGTCCACCCTCAGGACCTGACCCATCCCGACTGAGGGAATTTGCTGGATTCAAGGAGGTCCCCTGTCACTGGCCTCCCAAGTTGCTCTCTCTCCTTGCAATTCGCTCTGCTCCAGCCCCACTGCCACTGGGCTCCAGCCTGCAGGGTTTGGACTTGGGCTTCGGCCTGCTGGAGCTCCCTGGGATGGTGCTTCCCAGCCGCCGCAGTCCCGCTTCTCCCCTGCCTGACTGGGGATCCTAGGCGACGGGGCTTGCTGGGCTGCCCTGATTCTGCTGTGCTCACCTGGAGACGAGGCTTGCTGGATGCTTTGCTTTTGCCACTCGCTGGTCTGCCTCTGCTCCATCCAGCCAGGACATCCCAGGGGACAGAGCTCCTCAGCCTCTGTGGCCCCGCTTCTCCCCTGCCCAGCCAGGGATCCTGCCAGGGACGGGGATCAACGATATCACTGCTTCCCTGCCTGGCCAGGCCTCCCTAGGGATAGAGCTCCCTAGTCGTGCGGCTTCTCTTCTCCCATGCCCAATGAGGGCTCCCCAGGTCCTCATGGACCACAGATGTTGCCGGGCCAGAGAATCCTGGATTTTGGAGGTTCAATCTATATTATCTTATGTTAGCATTCCAGCCAGTTTCTTTCCTGAGAAATAAAAGGGTGTGAGTGTGTGCAAATCTTTTTTAAAAAAATGCATTGCACCAACATGCAAGAGAGGCAGATTTGCCTGCATTACCATCAGTTTCTTCACTTGTTGACCTCTTTGCTGTATGTGTTACATTTGGGAAAAAAGTTACATCACATTAACACACACATCAGGTTAGAAAGATTTTTGAGTCCAATTCAGAAGCAAATAGGGTTGCCAGGTGTCAGTATTGAACCGGATAGTCCGGTATTTTCTCCTCCTGTCTGGTTAAAAAAATTCAGAAAATACTGGACATTTTAGGTGTCTGGTATTTTCTGATTTTTTTTCCTGGCAAAGAGGCGAAAATCCCAGGTGCTTACCAGGTTCCGTAGAGGAGCTGTCCAGTCCGGCACAGGGAGGCAAGATTATGAACTGCCGCTGGCAGCCTATTAGGGCCAAAAGCCTCAAAAGCGTTTCTTAAAAGGGGCTACGCTGTTTTTAAAAAATTATTTATTTATTTTGCCTAACTCTTAGGGTCCTTTTTCCCCCCTCCCCTTCTTGTCTGGTATTTTTTCAGGAACCATCTGGCAAGCCTAGAAGCAAAGTTGTGGTGGTATCTCTGACCAGTGTAGGTTTGTCTAAGTTACAGTAACTTCAAGGGCTGAGAGGACTGAACATTGGAGTTTTAATGGGAAAAGCAACCTATATGTTTTTTAAAGAACTGTGACAGTGTAAAGGGGTCTGCTCATATAGTTTCTTACATTTCTCAGTATAGTTTTTTTCCTATTATAACTCCAGCCTTCTCTTTCTGAGTGTGTGAGTTGCAACACCATAATGTTTCTACACTTCCTCCTCTGGTTTCAAAAGTTGTATAATATTTTGGTTTCTCTTTGTATATTTTTCTACATACACTGCCCTGCACTGCTCTCCAAAAACTCATTTCAGGCTGTGGCTTTGCATTCTGTATTGTATTGACTGTGACACACCTTTTATTCTATTGGAACGCTACAGAATACTATTGTATTAGATTGCTGGCAGTATTACTAACATATTGCACTTCTGATGTTTAACATTGGTAGTACATTGGTAGCTTTCTCTAATGCTAGAACTGCTTTCAGGATTGTGGCACAGAGGTGGGAGATAAAGAATGAAAAAAGTTGGGTGTGAAAGTAATGGAGAAAAGACAGTTAATAGATAAGAGGCTGGAGATAATGGGAGGCTAACATCAAAAAAAGATGAGTAATACATGAATGATAAAAGAGCAGACAAAGAAATCACTTACAGAAAAGCTAGTTCAGACATGATTAGAAAGAGCAGTAGTTTAGTGCCTGAGTTAAAGTAAGAACTTTGGTTGCCTGTCTACTGTATTAGAATCATCAAATGAATTTTCAGGAGTCATCTTCACCTTTTTACCATTTTAAAGAAATGTTCTTTCTTTTACTCCCCACTATGTTGGGGTACAGTCATTTTCTGAAAAACAGCTTAGGTGAATCCTTCAGTAGAAGAGTCATTCAATTTAAGTGTATTCCAGTGATCTACTGATGTGATTTTTACTGTGATATTCAGATTAACTCCAATTAACAATATTGTATACATACAATTATATAACTGATAAACTCATACATACTTTACAGTAAGTTGCATAGTATGATCTTTTCATCTGGAAAAACCTCTTCTCTATGTTTGCATTCATTAACTTGTTTCACTTGATCACATTGACCCTTACTATACACATTTCTTCTTGGGAACAAATGCATAACTTTTAACTATTTTCTGGTGCAGGGTAATACATACTTAGCCTGTAAAACATAGAAAATTCATAATTAGCTAGATATTTATACATTGTTTACAGTATTGTTGTAGCTGTCCCAGATATGAGAGAGGTAAGGTAGGTGACGTAATATCTTCTATTGGTCCAACTTTTGTTGGTAGATTTGCCCAAAGCATGGGAACAGGCACAGATACTAGGATGCCTCTTCAATATGCTAGCTTCGTAATGGGCCACCTGGAGGAGGAATTCCAGGAAAAACAAACCAGAAAACCAACAGCATACATGAGATACTACAATGATATTTTCATCTTTTGGCCAGAGGATCTGAACTCCCTCATGGATTTCCACCACAACTTGAACCACCATCATTCTCATTCATCACATTTTCTATAGAACACTCCCACAAAAATTCAAGTGGCTAGATGTCACAATCAGCTTCAACAATGAAATATATCATATATCATCAAAGCCATATTTATTGGGAACCACATCATGGAAGAAATCTTTCCCAAACCCATTCTTTTTTGCCATCAAACAACCTCCTCATCCTTGCTAAGCTCACGGCCAAAAGCAGGCTTCCCACATACAACTCAGTGGTGCCAGACAGAGTTTGAATAACTTTTCATGGTGCTCAGAACAGATCCAAATCCTGCCCTGCCTCATTTCCCTTTAAGCCAGTATCTATTTTTAAAATAATGTAACAATGGACTATAAACAGTAAGCATTTCATTTTCCCTAGATGGCACAATGTTGGTGGGGATGAGGGCTCTTGGCTATGGGAAGGGGCTCAGGGTTAGGGCAGAGGATTTGAGTGCAGGGGGGTGAGGGTTGTGGCTGGGATCTCTTTTTTGCTCACTTATCTTAAGTGATCTTAATAGTTTGTCTCAGCTTGTATTCAATTCGGACTTTCTAATTACCTTCCTTAGACTTAAGGAAGAGCTTCATGAAGCCTGCAAACTTGTCTTTTCTACCAACAGAAGTTCTGATGAGAGATTACCTTGCCTATTTTGTGTCTTAAATATTTATACTACATTCATAATTTGGGATACATATTCTTTAGTAATTTGTACTTCTGTTTTTTTTGTTGTACAGAGCTCTGGGATCGAAACTTTAGTGGAGGAGCTTTGCTCCAGACTGAAAGACCTTCAGAATAAGCAAGGTGAGAAGTATATTGAGGCCCAAGAACATTTGCAAAGTCCTATCATTCAGGGAATTTCAGGTTCAGCTGTTCTGGTCTTATTACTCTGCTTCTTTTAAATAGGGTGAACAGTTGGAAAATAAAATTAATAATCTCATAGCTATTTTCATGAGAAAGAACATACAGATATCTTCAAATGGCACTTTTTAAATGAACAGATAAGCTTTTGTGTGAGTGTTCGTCATATCCGCTTGCTTTGATCATTTTTTTTATTCCTGGTTACATTAGGCTCACCAAAGATAAGAGGTTGTGAGCTGGATTCTATTTCTTTTTGTAAATTACCACTCATTTACTGAGAATAGATTACTAAATTCCGTTTATGAAACAATCAAATGTATTTCTGAAATCCACCACCATGAAGTAGTGGTTGATTAGGTGTCAGTCAGGTCATAATTTTAAAGACTACATAGAATGTAACTGAGACTGGCAGTCTAAGGGGGAGAATCTTTTACTTATGTTTGATATCAAAATTGAGACTGTAAAAGTGGAAACTCTCAGTGCCACTCTTGCAAATTTGCTTCTCAAATTGCTATTGCTACACTGTTTTCTCTCCATAAACCTCTCTTGTTAGACTTGAGTAGAAATGAATATCAGGTGTCTTTAAAGTTCTGCAGTCTTATAATATTCAGATAGGATTTGGAATGACTTCATACTACTGTATGTTAGGGATGTAAAGGATTAACTAGTTACCTGATAACTATCACCCTTACAGGTAAGTGGATAACCAGCAGCCTGGCTGGCCTCGAGCAGTCCTCCACCTGCAACGCTGTGGGCTCGGACAGGCTGGAGCGACTTCCCCATCTGGGGGGATCCTGGTTAACTGGTTAAACTTAAACTGGTTAAATTTAACTTTTTAAATGCGATTTTACATCCCTATTTTATATGAAATACAGTTGTACAGTCTACAACCAAATTTCAGAGTAGCTGATCATTCATCTAACTGCAGAGCAGCAGATTTTGACAAATTCAATAGCAGTAGAAATTGTCAAGTTGAAATCAAATGCCTTGCACACTCATGAGAAATAGAAATAACAAATTAAAAAGTGTGTATTTCTTCCTTTCTTAAGTAAGATTTCTCTCTTTGAAACTCAAAATAAACCTCCCCCCAAGAAATTGAACTTTAGTAGCCTTGTTCCATTGTACAGACAAAAGCTTCAGTGGCAATACTTGTAAATTGCCAGCCTTTTAAAAAAAATAACAATAAAAAGTTAAAATGAAGTACATTCATTTTTCTTTTTGAGAGTTATGTTTTCTACACTTACATATTCAACCCTAATTCACATCTTAAACTCTGTTACATTCTTTTGCTTCAGTTTTTCAGAAGAAATAAATCTAACTGTTCTAAACATGATTTCAGATGTTATCAGTCATGCTCTTTGGATTTCAGTGTTAATAAGAACATCCTATGTATCACTGTGAGCACCCAGGATAAGAATAACTCTTTAACCATAAAAAGGAGCGCACATTCAGCCACACTGAAAGTTCTTCAGGTTGTTTTTCAGTAACCCTTTGAAGTTGCCTCTATGTTGTCTTGTATATAAAACCATTTATTTTGGTAAGAGTAAAGTATATACATAAACTGCATTTTTATATCTTGTATATTTTCCTAAGAAAATTAACAAATCTATATTCTGCACAGCATCCATAACTGAAATCCCCCCTCTGCACTTCTTTCTACCCCCTGCAAAAATAATTACATTCATTGCTCAGTACTTCAGTTTTTTCCCCATTGAAATAAATGCGTAGTTAGATGCCAAAATCAATAGCAAGTCCATGTTAAATGGACAATTAATTTTGTATTTTACTTGTAAAACTTCGAATAGAATGTAAGGGCATTGACAAACTAAGTACGATATAAAGTTGAATTGGACAAGAGTGTAGATAGGTCATGTATAGTCCACACTTGCAATGTGTTAACCTTTGGTGAAATTTGAGGCTTAATGAGTTGTATTTTAGAAACTCTCAATCTTAGGTTACACTTCATAATAATTTGTATGCATGAAACTTCCAAGATTGATCACAATTTTTCTTGCTAAGTAGTAATAGCTTACAACCTGTGGGCCGCATGTGGCCCATGGCCCGTTTGTTTACGGCCTGTTTGTTTGCAGTTTGGGTTTATGCAGGGCTCAACACACGGCCCGTGGCTGGTACCCTTTGAACATGGCCTCCACTGGGAACATGCTCCACAATGACAAGGTGTCTCCCAGGCAGGGTGAACACTGAAAGATGCAAGAGGCCGGGCGGGCTGGAACAGACGGGTACAGAGTATTGGCGTTTCTAGCCCCTAAGGAGGAGGTGCTGTGAGCACTGGGGATTGTGGGAAGTGCTTTGTATTCATGCCCGTCAGTGTGAAAAGCTATTTTCATATATGCTTGCATATATATGCAACCACATTTAAGTTGTGGCCCCTGGCATGTTCTGTGAGCATCACTGTGGCCCCTGGGGCTTCTAACGTTGAGTAGCCCTTCAGTATATTATTGCAGATATCTAACTACTGGTGCATATCCTGTGTGTGTGTGTTAGGCACTTTTAGTTTATATTTTATAACTTTCTGAATTTCTCTGTGAAACTAAGATAACTTTCTGGCACTTTGTTTCATAACAGAGGAGAAGATTCACAAAAAGTTAGAGGGCTCTTTGTCTCCTGAGACTGATTTATCCCCTACAGCAAAGGATCAAGTGGAAATGTATGTTGTTGTTTTTTAAACTCAAAACTTAAAATTTATCTAAATATCTCTTGGAATACAGTTATTAAAAAGTAAATTGTTTTGTGGCCGTCAGAAATTTAAAGTTATTCCTGAGTACCTTTTAGCACATATGGTGTTCTAGGTGTTTGATATCTTATGATACATTTGCAACAAGGACAATTCTATTTTTGTTGACATTTGTGGAACTGAATATTTGAACTTGAATGTTCTATTTATTCAGACTTTTTCCAATTTTTATTAAGGGGAATGTGTCCATTTAAAAGTGTTTTCAGGTACTGTTCCAACCTTTTTGGTCCCCATGGCAGATTTCTGGTGGTATAATAATGGTATCCTATCTTTCAGATAGTGTTGTCTTCCATAATAAAAGGGAGAAAGCATGAAGTCAACTGTAAACCAAGTACTTGCATATATACCAAATGTCTGAGACAGTATCACTGAAATAATAGTTTCATTTTTGACTTCTTTGGAGAAGGAAGTACGATTTTGTTTAATCTTTCAATAAAGAATTGTAAGCAATCTTTCAAATACTGGTATAGCAACAGGAAAAAATGTCAGGCAGAAGTGCCTTTTTTAATGAGAGTGTCAGTTTAATGAGGGAGAAATGATTGTACATTAACGTGAAAAATATTTAAAGTAACTTACATAGTGCGTTTTAATATTCAGATAACTAACCCCGGAACTGCTGATTACAGCATCTACTGATGATTGTGCCAATTTACAGATCTTGTAGAACTGAAGCATGTATTTGAATAGGTAGTCACGGGGGGAAAAAATCCTTGTATTCCTATCTTGAATATCAACCTCAGAAATCATTTAAAGTTAAGGAAAACTAGGGGGCTGTGCCCCCTGCTCACTGCACTCACCAACCCCTTGTCTCTCAGGGGTAGGCAGGCCCCTCCTCCCAGTGGCTGGGAAGGGGACGGCCACGGCTGCACTAGCCCCGGCCTTTTGCCCCCCCCCCCCTTTCTGGCTGCTGGGGAGGAGAGCCTGGGCCTCTTGGCTCCTCCTCCACTCACCTCACAGCCATCCTGGGCCTCTTGGCTCCCCTCCAGCCGGTGGAGAAGGGCTGGGGCAGCACAGGCCGCATTCTGAGCTAATGGAGTTAGCAGGGAAGAGGGAGGGAGGAGGCCAGGTGGTTGAGTGGGGAGGGGCTGTGGGACTCTAAGGATGTTAAGGACTAGTCAATTACCCCTCCCTTACTGCCTGTCAGAGGCAACAAAGGGGGGAAAAGTGGGGGTACTTCAAAGTGGTAACGCCGCAGCAGTGTTTCAAAGGAACACCACTGCACAGAGCCTGGGATCAGCTGTGCGGCGCTGCACCTTTGAAATGCCCTACAGCGTTTCAAATTGGCAGCATCACGTGGAGCCCGGGGTCATCTGGGGAATCCGCAGCTGATCCCGGGTTCTGGGGAAATGCTGTGGGAGCCTGGGATCAGCAGGGGACTCTTGTGCATTTTAAAGCGGAAGCACCCTCGTGGAGCCCAGAGTCAATGGGACTTCCTGCTGGCCCCGGGCTGCACACGGAGTTCTAATTTTGAAATGCACATGAGCCTCCACTGGGGCTCTTGTACATTTCAAAGGAGGAATGCAGACGTGCCTATTGAGTAGTCAATGGAAATTACATCGACTACTCAACTAGTAAATTAATCGTTATTCAATATCTTTAACTGTCATTCCTCAGGAATTTTTAAAAATATATAGAGGTAATACATTTCAAACTAGTCTGAATTAGTGAAATACAGTAGACTTTGGGACACGGGGTGCTGGATTATCGGATATGCTGGAGTATCAGGAGGTACTCCGGCAGGGGGGCTGTGAT
>JANRFK010001234.1:105232202-105244074 GCA_030068395.1 Apalone spinifera
AGACAAATCGCTTGATCACTGTCTTCGGTCCTCCCTCTCTGGGGTACCTGGTGTTGGCCACTGTCGGCAGACAGGAGACTGGGCTAGATGGATCTTTGGTCTGACCCAGTACGGCCGTTCTTATGTTCTATGTTCTTGACAGTATAGTGTGCCTTTGACTCAAATGAAAAATATGTTTGAAAAGTTTGCGACGATGGCTAAAACAAGTAGTTTATAGATATGTTCCTAGAGTTTGGGGTAACTAGAATGTATATTAAAAGCTTCTCACTGGTATAAGGTATTTAACATAATTTGGTTTTCTTTTAAAAATCTGAACTATTCAATTATAGAATCATATAATTGTAGGGCTGGAAGGGACCCCCAAAATTAATCAAGTACAGCCCCCTGCACTGTGGCAGGACCAAGTACACTCAGTCCATCTGTGACAGGTGTCTAACTTGTTTTTAAAAGCTTCCAATGATGGGGTTATACGGTCTCCGTATAAAGTCTGTTCCAGTTTTTAAATACTCTTATAGTTAAAGTTCTTCCTAATAGCAAACCTAATCTCCTTTGCTGCAGATTAAGCCTATTATTTCTTGGATTACATTCAGTGGACATAGAGAAGAATCGATCCTCTTTGTAATAGCCCCTTAATATATTTGAAGACTGTTATTACGTTGTTCAGTCTTGTCTCAAAACTAAACATACATAGATTTTTCCACCTTTGCTCATAGGACAGGTTTTCTAAACCTTTCATTATTTTTGTTGCTGTCTTCTCAATGTTCCCAATTTGGACACAGTATTCCACCTGGCGTCTCAGAAGCTCCAGATAGTGAGACAGTTACCTGCTGTGTTTTTTATATAATACTCCTCTTAAAACACTCTAGAATCATATTTTTCTTTTGTCCATTATATTTGACGACTTATATTCAGTTTGTGATTCATTGTAATATCCAGATCCTTTCAGTCAATACAGTAAACTTCCGATAATCCGGCACCTTTAGGACCCTGGGGGTGCTGGATTATCAGATATGCTGGAGTACCAGAAGGGGGGCTATGAGCGGTCTAGAGAGAGGGGGGGTGTCGGCGGGGAACTGCGCAGCATGGGAGAGGGCGGCGCTGTGGGACCAACCCGGCAGCACCCCAGCTGCTCTGCCCCCGGCTTTCCCAAGTTAGCTGGTGCTGAAATTGACCAGCGGCTGACTTGGGGAAGCCAGGGGCAGAGCAGCTCCAATTGTCCGGCTGGCCGGAGCACTTCCGGGTTCCAGTTGGTGCCGGAGTATCAGGAGTGCCGGACCACTGGATGCTGGACAATTGGAGTTTTACTATACTACCCTCCTAGCTAGTTCTTCCCAATTTTGTATTTTTTGCATCTGATTTTTCCTTCCCAAGGATAGTGAAGTCTTCAATAAAGACTTTACACTTGTCTTTATTGTATTTCACCTTGTTGAATTCAGACTATTCAGAATTCAACATCATTTTGAATTTAAAATTTGTTGTCGAAAGTGTTTGCAGTCCATCCTAGTTTGGTATGATTTGCAGATTTTTATAAGTGTGTTCTCCATTATACAAGTCATTAATGAAAATATTCAAAAGTACTGAACTCAGGACTGACCCCTGTAAGAGACACTTTACCAGCTTGATAGCAAACCATTGATACCACTCTTTGCATATGGTCTCAACAAGTTTTGCACCTATCTTCTAGTAATTTCATCTAGATCACACTTCCACAGTTTACTCATGAGAATGTCATGTGGAAATGTGTCAAAAGCCTTACTATAAAATTAAGGTATATCATATCTATTGATTCCTCCCAATGCACTAGGTCAGTGATCCTATCAAAAGAGGAAATTGTTGCTTGGACATTTGTTCTTGACAAATCCATGCTGTCTGATTCATATAATCCTATTATCCTCTAGGTGCTTATAAATTGGTGGTTGTTGATGTAGGAAATTTCTCATGTAAAATAGATACGTCATTTGGCAATTAATAGATTGGCTTAGATCTTGTGTAGAATATAGAGTAATGCAGTATTACTAGGGAACCCATACATTCCAAACAAATTAGAAATTCTGTACCTGAACCTTGATGGTTCTGAGCATCCTCAGATGCCATTGGCTTCAGTAAGAATTGAGTGCTCATCACCTTTTAGGATTGTTTAGTGGATTTTTAAAATACAATTATATTTAAAATATAATCATTTAAACATAATTCTGTGCAACATTTTAGGTAGTTTTCTGTTGTATCATTCAAATTCAACAAATTATGCCTGGTATTTTGGCTCTCTTGGGTTGTAGAATATTCTCGTGATTATAAAGTGGAAGAACCTGAAAAAAAGCAAAACTGGCAATTAAGTATTTCATAAATGCCTGTAGAAGTTCTAAAAACTGAATTGTAATATCACATTTCTTTTTCTTTCAGGTATTATGAAGCATTTCCTCCTCTTTCTGAGAAGCCAATTTGCCTGCAAGAAATTATGTCTGTATGGAATAAATCCAAAGTTTGCTCTTACTCTAGCTCCTCATCTTCATCCACTGCTCCACCAACTAGCACCGATACATCCTCTCCAAAGGATTGCAATAGTGAAAGTGAAGTAACTAAAGAGAGAAGTAACAAAGCATCTGCCGCTGTACAAGAAAGAACCCAGCAGAAAAAAAGTAAAACTGAGAGAGAACACAAGTTCAGTAATGGCACTGTTGAAGATAAGCCTGCTTTATATAAAAAGCAAGTCCGACATAAATCTGAGGGAAAGATGCGTCCTCGCTCCTGGTCATCTGGTTCCAGTGAAGCAGGTTCAAGTTCAAGTGGAAATCAAGATGAATTAAAGGCATCAGTGAAATGTATTAAAGTAAGACATAAAACAAGGGAGGTTCGAAATAAAAAGGGGCGGAATGGGCAAAGTAGGCTTTCAGTGAAAACTGCTGAAAAGACAGAAAGAAAAATCCAGAGTGGAAGTAGCAGCAGCAGTGGGTCAATCAAACAGTTGTGTAAAAGGATTAAAAGACCATTAAAAGAAATTGGAAGGAAAGAAGCTGGCAGTAATGATGGAAAAGATGTGTATTTAAACAACAGAAATGAAAAGGAATATAAGGAAGAACCTTTGTGGTATACTGAGCCTATTACAGAATACTTTGTTCCTCTGAGCAGAAAAAGTAAGCTTGAGACTACATACCGCAACAGACAAGATACATGTAATATAACATCAGAGGCTGTAGAAGAATTGTCTGAATCAGTGCATGGTCTTTGTATTAGCAACAATAATATTCATAAAACATACCTCGCAGCAGGTACTTTTATTGATGGTCACTTTGTAGAAATGCCTGCTGTTCTAAATGAGGACATTGACCTCACTGGGACCTCAATATGTTCTCAACCAGAGGACGACAAATATTTGGATGATGTTCATCTGTCAGAACTAACACACTTCTATGAAGTGGATATTGATCAATCCATGTTGGATCCTGGTGCCTCAGATAAATTGCAAGGAGAAAGTCGGATTTTGAATATGATTCGACAAAGTAAAGAGAGAACTGACTTTGAGGCAGAATGTTGCATAGTGTTAGATGGAATGGAGTTGCAAGGGGAAAGTGCAATATGGACAGATTCAACCAGCTCTGTTGGTGCTGAAGGGTGGTTCTTGCAAGATCTTAGTAATTTAGCTCAATTTTGGGAGTGCTGTTCATCTAGCTCTGGTGATGCAGATGGGGAGAGTTTTGGAGCAGATTCTCCTGTTAGACTCTCCCCTATCTTAGACAGCACAATGCTTAATTCACACATGCTTGCTGGCAATCAAGAGCTCTTTTCAGATATTAATGAAGGGTCTGGTATAAATTCTTGTTTTTCAGTGTTTGAAGTGCAATGCAGTAATTCTGTTTTACCATTTTCTTTTGAAACACTCAATTTGGGAAATGAAAATGCAGATTCTAGTAGCAGTGCTAATATGCTTGGAAAGACACAGTCTAGATTGCTAATATGGACCAAAAATAGTGCCTTTGATGAAAATGAACACTGTTCCAATCTTTCAACAAGAACTTGTAGTCCATGGTCACACTCAGAAGAAACACGTTCAGACAATGAAACTTTAAATATTCCATTTGAAGAATCCACACAATTTAATGCAGAAGATATTAATTATGTAGTTCCTAGGGTGTCTTCAAGTTACGTAGATGAAGAAATTCTAGATTTTTTTCAAGAAGAAACCTGCCAGCAACAAGCTAGAACTTTAGGAGAAATACCCACTTTGGTTTTCAAAAAAAAATCTAAACTAGAATCTGTCTGTGGTATTCAGCTAGAACAAAAAGCAGAAGGTAAAGATTATGAAACTACACAAGTGTGTAGTGAAAGCAGCCCACATGGAGATGGCTATAGCTCAGGGGTTATTAAAGATATTTGGACAAACATGACAGACAGAAATTCTGCAGCAATGATAGAAATAGAAGGAATAGAAGACGAATTGTTTTCAACTGATGTAAATGACTACTGCTGTTGTTTAGATACTGAAGTAAAAGTTGAAGCCCTCCAGGAACCTAATAAGGCAGTGCAGCGATCAGAGTATCATCTTTGGGAAGGTCAAAAAGAGAACTTGGAGAAGAGAGTGTTTGTTGCAAATGATTTATCAGAAATAGATGGTGGTGATTATACTACACCATCAAAACCTTGGGACATAAACCAGGATAAAGAAAACTCATTTATACATGGTGGTGTGTATGGAGAGCTCAAAACATTTAACAGTGATGGAGAATGGGCACTGGTGCCTCCCAGTCATACAAAAGGAAGCTTATTACAGTGTGCAGCTTCTGATGTTGTGACAATAGCTGGTACAGATGTCTTCATGACATCAGGAAACAGCTTTGCTCCTGGCCACAGGCAGTTATGGAGGCCATTCGTATCATTTGAACAGAATGAGCAATCAAAAAGTGGAGATAATGGATTAAATAAGGGGTTTTCATTTATCTTCCATGAAGACTTATTGGGAGCGTGTGGTAACTTTCAAGTTGAAGAACCTGGACTTGAATATTCATTCTCTTCCTTTGACCTGAACAATCCATTTTCACAAGTTCTTCATGTAGAGTGTTCATTTGAACCAGAAGGAATTGCATCTTTCAGCCCTAGTTTTAAACCCAAATCAATTCTGTGCTCTGATTCAGACAGTGAAGTTTTTCATCCCAGGATATGTGGTGTTGACAGGACACAGTACAGGGCTATACGGATTTCTCCAAGAACTCATTTTCGCCCAATTTCTGCATCTGAGCTTTCTCCAGGGGGTGGAAGTGAGTCAGAATTTGAGTCAGAAAAAGACGAGGGAAATATTCCAGCCCCTTCTCAAGTAGATGTGTTTGAAGATCCACAAGCAGATCTTAAACCACTAGAAGAAGATGCAGAAAAAGAAGGGCATTATTATGGAAAATCAGAGCTTGAATCTGGAAAATTCCTTCCCAGATTAAAGAAGTCTGGAATGGAGAAAAGTGCGCAAACATCACTAGATTCCCAGGAAGAATCATCTGGAATGTTGTCAGTAAGCAACCAAAATCCCTGTTTAGAGTGCAGTGTGAAAGAATCTCTAGAGAAGAGGGATATGGAAAACTCCAAAATAAACTGCAGAATAGTGGAGCAACATGAAGAAATTAACAGGTTTTGCAGTTGCAAAGCAGATTGCCATTTCCCTACATATGAGGATAATTCTGTTTCTTCGGGAGAGCTAGAACAGGTATGTGTAGATGTAAGATTATTGGATTTGCAGTTAGCAACAATCAATAGACAGCTTATGCAACATCAATTCTGGTAATATGGTAGTTCTATTTAATGGATGAGATCTAATTCTTGGTTAAGAGAGTTAATGATCTAATGGTACGAATTGAACCTCTCTAGTCCAGCACACTCTGGTCTGGCATGATTTTAGTAAGCCAGATGTCCACTAAGCATGGGTGTGGCCAAGTATCCCATAGTCCCAAAACATTTGTTTACAGCCACCAGTTCTGATTCTCAGTGTTCTATGCTGTTGTTCAGCTCCAGTCTATCCATAAATGTGTTCTGAGAGCCCAGTAAGCAGTGGAAGTGTTGCTGCTAGACAGTGACTTCCTGTGGTTGAACAAATTCTCAGGGTCCGCATCAGTCAGGTGCCAAGGGTGCCAGATTAGAGAGGGTCAACGCCAATGCCCCAGTTCCCAACTCCATTACCCCAAGTCTGTGGCATCGGTTACTAAAGTCAGGTTGGGCAGAGGGGAGTAAAACAGAAGCCCTTGGCACACATTCAGAGGGCCATCCACACTGAAGGTCATCTGTCATCAACGGGACGGTTAGCACTCTGTCCAGATAGTGCTGAGGTGGCTTGTACATGCTGGCTAGCCACATCGGTAGCGGACAGAGACGAAGCCTAGTGAAAGGAACGCCTTGGGTGAAGGAAATCATGTGCCGCAATAGGGCTGTAAGCGACTAGTTGACAAGTCGATTATCTGATAAGCAAAAGCTTATCAGATAGTCGACTAGTCCCTCAGCTAGTCACTTCCTCCCTCCCCCGTTGCCTCTATCAGAGGTCGCAGCGGTGTGGGGAACAGGAGCCAGTGCTGGTGGGAGCTGACTTAAAAGCTTGTTCTCCCCAGCACGGTCTCTGCAGGGAGCATGAGGGTTGTGGGGACCGGGCGCGAGCTGGGAATCAGTTGATTCCCAGATCGCACCCAGTCCCAGATGCTTTGTCTCTGCTTTTTAAATGTATTAAGAGCCTGCTGGCTCTTAATATATTTAAAAATCAGAATCACAGTGGGGGGGGGGAGCGGAGGGCATCACGAGCTGGGACAGCTGATTTAGTGAGCCAAGTCCCCCCGCTGCACTCTAGCCTTTTTAGATTTAAGAGGCAGGCCAACAGACTCTTTTAATACATTTAAAAGGCAGAGCAGAAGTGGGGTTAGCTTCCACATCTGGGAGATAACCTTGCTGCAGCTCCCCTGCTTTTATTGACTAATCAACTAGTCGATGGAAAATTCATTGACTACTTGATTAGTTGATTAAACAAAATTTAACATCCCTAGCTCCAACACCCTTAGGCAGGTCCTGGCCATTGTAACAGGATGGGCCCCCAGACTCCGGATCATTCAGCACACGCTCTCAAAATGGGGCTGGGAGAGGGATGCCCTGGCTACCAGGGAGTCCAAATGTGCCCCTACAAACTCTGTGATCTGCGTGAGTGACAGGGTGGACTCGTAAAGCTTTACTAAGAGGCCTAACCAGCTGAACGTGGTCATGGTGAATTCTGCATGAGCCTTGACCACCAATTCAGAGGGCTCCTTGATCAGTCAGTTGTCCAGATAAGAGAAGACCTGGATCCCTTTATGCTGCAGGAACGCTGCCACCACTGCCATGCACTTTGTAAAGACTCTTGGTGCGACATTCAGGGTGAAAGGCAACACCCTGAACTGATAGTGGGAACCACCCACTATGAAACGAAGGAACCTTCTGTGAGCCGGAACTATGGCCACATGAAAATAAGCATCCTTCAGATGAACAGTCTCCCAGATCCAGTGAAGGGATAATTGAGGCCAAAGATATAATACTGAATTTTAACTTTTTCAGGTATCTGTTTAGACCGCATAGGTCTAATATGGAACGTAACTTGCCATTGGCTTTCGAGATAAAGAAGTAACTGGAATAAAACCCTGTGCCCTTGAATGGTAGAGGATCTCCTCTGCTGCCCTTATGTTTACGAGCATCAGCACTTCCTGTTGTAGGAGTTGCTCATGAGAGGGGGCCATGAAAAGGGATGGGGTGGGGGAATGGAAAGGTGGGTAGCCAGAAGCTGGATAGAATACCCCAACTTTACAATGCCTAGAACCCACCTGTGTGATATGACTCGGGTCCAGGCATAGTAAAAATAGCACAAGTGGTCCCCAAACATAGGAACAAGATCAAGAGGGAGAAAGGTACATTGCCCTCGGGCACACCTTCAAAAGTTCTTCCTAGGGCCTGTCAATTGCTTGGAAGACTGGGCCTGGTTATTAGCGACCCCACGCCCCCTACTAACAACAGTTGGGGAGGTGACGGTGACTTCGCCTGCTACCTCTTCTATTCTGCTCCTGTCTCTGATAAGGAGGATTGTATCTGGGTAGCAGAGTAGGATTGAAATGCATTCGCTGAGGCATAGGTGTGTGAAGGCCAGGGACTTTAATGTAGCCCTTGTGTCCATTAAACTATGAAGCCTAGAATCTGTTCCACAAACAAGAGTGAACCATCAAAAGGAAGGTCCTGCATCATATTCTGGACCTCTGAAGGTACTCCAGAGATTGAAGCCAAGTATTGTGCCTCATAACTATGCCTGTAGACATAGACTGGACTGCAGTGTCGCGGGCTGCCTAGAGGGAGCTATGGGAAATTACTTTCCCCTCCTCTATGAGGGCCACAAACTCAGACCTACAGTCTGGCGGGGGAGTTGATTTAAATTTGTCCATGGTCGTCCATGTATTGTAATTGTAGCAAGCTAACACTGCTGATTGGTTAGCCACATTTAAGTGGAGGCTACCTGATGAGTAAATTCCTCCCCAACAGGTCCAGTCTTTTAGAGACCTTGAACTTGGGAGTGGGACGCTGGTGTGCTTGGTGCTCCTTAGCATTAGCTGCATCCACCACCAGGGTGCAATTGTATATGTAAGTACTCGTACTTTAGATGGGGCAAAGTGCCTATGCTCAACTTGTTTAGCAGTTGGGAGGATAGAAGCTGGAGTCTGCCAGAGGATTTTCATGGTGGAGGAGATTGTCTTGAAAAAACGGAGTGTGACCCTGCACTCCTCCCTCCCCCGGTGACAAAATTTCCACCCTGAGATCTGCATCCTCCACCATCACCTCTACTTGCAGACCCAAACTGGGTCATGCACTTAAACAGCTTTTGATGTGCCCTGTTGTCCATAGGGGGTAGCAATGTCGCCAACTGGGATTTGAATTTGGAAAAGTACCGTTAAACTTATAAATGTTCTTGAAAAAGGGGTAAATAGTGAGATATTACCCAGTTACTCAAAATAGTTAAGTCCAAAGCTGACTGCAAAGCATTACAATGTCATCACTCAAAACTGAGTGAGTGAGCAACACAAAGGCAGATAGAATTCAGTGTTGAGAAGTGCGAAGTAATGCACGTGGGAAAATAGAATCCTAACTATACCTATAAAAATGATGGAATCTAAAATAGGTGTTACTACTTGAGAAAGATCTTGGAATCATTGCAGATAGTTCCTGAAAACATCTGCTCAATGTGCAGTGTCAGTCTTAAAAACTACCAGAATATTGGGAATCATTAGGAAAGGAATAGATAAGACAAAAAATATCATTTTGCCTCTATATAAAGTCATTGTATGCCTACATCTTGAATACCATATGCAGCTCTGGTCACCCCATTTGAAAAAGAGAGAGATATTGGATTTGGATAAGGTACAGAAAGGTCAAGGGAAATGATCAGGGTAAGGATCAGCTTCCATATGAGGAATGATTAACAAGACACAGACTTTTTAGCTTGGAAAAGAAATGACTAAAGGCTGGAGGAGATGCTAGAGGTCTAGACAATCATGAATAGTGTGGTAAAATAGAATAAGGAAATGTTATTTACTCCTTCACTAACATAACACAAGAATTAAATTACATTTCTAGACAGCAGATTTAAAACAAATTATTTCTTCACAGTCAGCATATGGAACTCCTTGCCAGGAGATGGTGGAAAGGCCCAAACTGTAATAGGGTTCCAATAAGAACAGAATAAGTTCAAGGTGGATAGGTCCATCAATGGCTACTAACCAGAATGGGCAGAAGCTGGGAATGGGAATTGATGGCAGGGGATGGCTCATTTGATGCCTTCTGAAACACCCCGCGTTGGCCACTGTTGAAAGATAGGACACTGGGCTAGATGGACCATTGGTCTGACCCAGTATGGCCATTCTGATATTCTTATATAGAGCCCAAATGCGTCTAGCCCCTGCTGTAACCCACTAGACCCCACTCCACTTCCAGAGCTGAGAGCCAGCCCAGGAGTCTGGACAGTCAGTCTCTTTCTTTGCAGTTAGTAAGAAAGTAAAACTATATTAAAATGTTAAGGCTAACCAGTGTCCCTTAAGTGACTTGCCATAAGATATCAGAACATGTTAATATTAGACCTGAGTGAGTCTAATATTTTTTTCTTTTATTTAGGAATTAGATAACTTAGCAATTACAGAGCTCCTGTCAGCTATGTGCCCCCCTCCTCCCAAAATCTAGCATTTTCCAGTGCCTTAGAAAGAGATGTGTGGGTGAGGAGGATGAATTAAATTGGTTACTCTCCTCCCTCTCTCTCCACCCCATTTGCTGCTTGGTTTGTACTGAGAATGCTCTCTTACACTGCTAAAGCCACTGTTCTCATCTGCCTGCCATGATCTCACTCTACCTCCGCCCCCCCCCCCCCCCCCCCCCCCCCCAATCTGAAATGGTGCCCTTGGCAGATGTACCAGAAGAGGAGGTAGGCAAACAGTCACTCTAGTGCAGCGGTTCTCAAATTTTTGGTCCACAGGCCACCCCGCTCAGCACAGGCCTTTTTGTGGACCACCAGCTAACAACTTATGATGACAAAATGGATGCAGGAGAGAGTAAAGGGGAGGAGTTTGACTGGGAAGTAGGGTGCAGGAGCAGGCTGGGAGAAATTGGATGTAGGAGTGGGCTGGGAGTAGGATATCTGGGAGGCAGGAGTGGCCCGAGACCGGCTGTGGCAGCTGGCGCCCGAGGCAGAACACGTGATCAGTGCCCCCGCCTGCACGGCTGTCAATGGCATGACATCATCATCGGGCACCCCGGGCGCCCCGTGACGTCGTCGTCGGGCACCCCATTGAAGGTGGCACCCTAGGCAACCGCCGAATCAGCCTATACTCACGGGCCGCCCCTGCTGGGAGGGAGGGTGCAGAAGGGAGGTGGAGGTACAGGGTTTCGGCAGGAAGGGATGCATGAGAGAGATGGGGGGATGTGGATCTAGACATGAGGGGGATGGGTGCACCTACCTAGCTCCATGCCTCCCACCACTCACAGGCACCACCTCCACTGCTCCCATTGGGCATGATTTCAGCTAGTGGGAGAAGCAGGGAAAGCCTCCAGGCTAGCGGTTTCCTGTGCTGCTGATCCCACAGCTGGGATTAGGGGAAGTGGCAGCCTGTGGAGCAGATTCCTCCCCTTGTTAACTGGATCCAGCTTGCAAGGCTCCCACCCCGAAGTGGAATTCTGGGGGACTGGAGTGCCAGCACAGGCTCTCATTGCAAGAATGCTGATCACACTTTGAGACCCACTTGTCTAGAGCTGTGCCAAAGACCAGTCACTTGTATAAGGAGCTAGATACCATCCTTAGTGATGATCCCATCTCCACTACTAAAAGCCCCTATGGAGAGCTCCATAGGGCTGAAGGTGGCAGATGGGGCTCAACCACATGCCAGTGTTTCTCAAGATGCATGCATCATGCACTTTCCATGACCACTCCGTGTTGATAGTGAAACACTTACAGTGAGCCACAAGTGCTTGCAGTATTACTCCTTTCTATGCTCCGGGGTCAAATTTGCAATGTGCATGGCAGCTATTGCCATGCTGTATTTAGGGGACTCTTATTGCCAGAAAGCCATCCAATATTTCTCAGAGTCCTACATAGCAGGATGCGATTAATGGCCCTGGCCATTTGCGTTAATGTAGCCCCAACAGTTGACTTCCCACGACCAAGTGATAGCAATCTGAAGTTTCTATACAGCAATCTTCACATGCTTCTTCACTAAGAGAGCAGGTGTTTTTTCTTCAAGTAGTGTCCCCGTGGGTGCTCCACTCTAGGTGAAGGGTCGCCCTGAACCACAGATCGGAGCTTTGAAAAGCAGTTTCCCCTGTTGAGCCACGCATGCTCAGGAGGCATCTCGAGCCCTTC
>JANRFK010001234.1:105244174-105273977 GCA_030068395.1 Apalone spinifera
CCCCGTCCCTTTTTAGGGACCGCTCTCACGAGACTCTGTTAAAACAAGAGATCGATCGACTCCTGTCAATCAGAGCCATAGAGAGAGTACCAGTAGAGTTCCATGGGAAAGGTTTTTACTCGAACTATTTCTTGATCGAGAAAAAATCAGGCGGCTGGAGGCCCATATTAGACCTCCGCAAACTGAACAGATTTCTCAGGAAACAACGTTTCAAGATGGTCACACTTACAACAATCATTCCTACGCTAGATCAAGGGGACTGGTTCGCAGCCCTCGACCTCCAAGATGCATATTTCCATGTAACTATCCACCCTGCCCACAGACGCTATCTACGCTTTACCCTTGGCCCAGAACATTTCCAATACAATGTTCTCCCCTTCGGCCTCTCATCGGCTCCGAGAGTATTTTCAAAGGTACTAGCAGTCATCGCTGCGTACCTCAGATGACAAAATGTCATCATATTCCCCTACCTAGACGACTGCCTTATAAAAGGCTTAACACGGGACGAAACTGCCTCCATGATAGGTACGACCACATCCCTTCTCAATCGTCTAGGTCTTCTACTCAACGAAAACAAATCAACATTGCACCCAGTTCACGATATACAGTTTATTGGCGCACGCCTGGACTCACTCACAGCTCGAGCATACCTACCTCGACAACGTTTCATGACTATACAAGAAATTATAAGCGTGATGTTTATAACTGCTACCATCACAGTACGTACTTACGTAGTCCACCATGCTCGTCTACATTTTTGATGTTTCCAACTTTGGTTAGCAATCGTGTACATCCCGTCACGACACTCCCTCAACAAGATGGTGACTATTCCACCAAATGTTCTTGCATCCTTACGGTGGTGGACGATCCCGAACAACCTTCTGGCAGGGGTTCCATTCTAACAAATCGAACCCACTATACGGATTACCACGGATGCTTCCCTCCTTGGCTGGGGAGCACACATGAACGATCAAGGGGTTCAAGGAAGGTGGACCCCATCCGAGACACATCAACCTCCTTGAGCTACGGGCAGTAAGGAATGCCTGTGCACACTTCGCCTCCGACATCGCCAATCAGTCCGCATCCTGACGGACAACATCTGCACAATGTTCTACATAAACAGACAGGGCGGAGCCCGCTCCCGCTCCCTCTGCGCGGAAGCTATCCGCCTGTGGAACTCATGCATCCACAACCATGTCACCCTGATAGCATCCTACCTGCCCGGGGTGAACAACACCAGAGCGGATTCCCTCAGCCGCAACTTCATCTTGGACCACGAGTGGGAGTTACACACGGAGGTCACAAACTCAATCTTCCACCAATGGGGATGGCCATCTATAGACCTCTTTGCATCTACCCAGAACGCCAAGTGTCCCCGATTCTGCTCACGTGCAGGGCTTGGCAAACATTCCCTGGGGGATGCTTTTCTAATCAAATGGACACACAGCAGGTCAGGAAACTCTGATTCCTGTTTAGATTTGGAGCGCATAATATTCTGCATGACCATCTGTGATGTGTTCATTAGTAACCACAACGATAGAAAACAGAGGTGGGAGGTGTGCAGTAAACAGGAGTCATTTAAAAATGCCATGAAATGTCAGAAGTCCATGGAATACTTGATGGGAAGAACTGCATCGTGGTACATTCATGAAGACATTTCTGAGTTTAGTGTTTTGTAGTGGGAGTAGTTCTGTTGATTTCAGTAGGATATACACTCAGGAGTAAGTGTTCTTCAAGTACTTGCTCATGTGCATTCCATGTCAGGTGTCTGCGCTTGCCACATGCACCAGTGCTGGAAGCTTTTCCCTCATTGTTATCTGTAGGACCAGCTCTAGCACCCTCTGGAGCTGTGCACATTTGCACTGATAAAGGGGATGCTGCTGACTCCCTATCCCTCCTTTCAGTTTTCCCTAGGCCTATAAACAAGTGTCTGGCCACAAGGCCAGTGGCCTGTACTCTGACATTTCTGGAATCCATTGTCAGTTCCTCCCTGCTTTTGGGTCCCCGGTTTAATGCTCAGGCCCTGGGGGCCTCCAGGTGGTGTTGAGCAGTAATATCCCATCCATCTCTGGACTCAGATGCAAGATCAGTCCAAGGTACCCAAGCACCTACAAAAGTTTTGGACAAGACCACCAGAACCAGAAAATGAAATTGTTACCATCCCCCATTTTGACCTCTTCCTCACCTGATGAGGCAGCCGTGGGACCATCTTACACAACTCCATAGGACTTTAAGGCACACCAAGAACTACTTAACCACATTGCCTCAAACTTTGGCTTCAAAGCAGAGGAGCTGCAGGGGTCCACCAACAAATGCCCCATTTAATATTTTGGCAGCAGCATCCCCATCAAAGGTCACCGTTCCTGTCTGAGGAGATAGTGATACTGTCAAGGCCTTTTTGTTATCGATCCCCTTTTTCTGTCCCTTATGTCTAAGTATGCTGATTAAAAATACTATTTCCCTATCAAGGGCTTTGAATATATGTAGTCTCGTCTCTCCCTCAGGTCCACGGTAGTAACAACTGCCAATGCTTATCAGGTTCTAATCCACTAAGAAATTAGTTACATGCAAATTCTTACCTTAAACAGCTGTTTTTTTTTTCAGGTAAAAGTATCATATTGGAGTTGATCAGACTTGAGTCTATAGCTACTTCAAAATTCTTGTATGTCCTCTTAGGTAGGATAGTAATAGAGAGGTAGCTGCGTTAGTCTGATCTTGCTAAAACAAAAGGAAAAACTGTGTAGCACTTTAAAGACTAACAAGATGGTTTAATAGGTGATGAGCTTTTGTGGGCCAGACCCACTTCCTCAGATCATACTCTGGAAGAGAATGGTATATTGGTATATATGGTCATGCCAATTCTCTTCCAGAATATGATCTGAGGAAGTGGGTCTGGCCCACGAAAGCTCATCACCTATTAAACCATCTTGTTAGTCTTTAAAGTGCTACACCGTTTTTCCTTTTCTCTTAGGTAGGGTGTGCCAGGCAGTTTCAAAAGGCTTATTTGTTTTCCATTCCTTAAATAGACTTTTCCTCATGCTGGGAACTCTTTGTTTAGCACTCCCTATCCACATAAAAATTATCAGGTTCAAGATAAATTCCAGTACCAGGTAGTATGGTCACATGTCTTTCTAGGACCAACCACAGTTGGGGCTTACTGGACAAATAAGACTATTCACACATCCTTGAGGTGATCACTAAGCCGTTAGGTTTTCAGGGCACCATTAATGTCCCTCATTAACACATTTAGAACTACAAACAGATCCATGCTTCTTATTTTTAACTTCACATACAAGAATGATACATGCACAAGCATAGGCTATACAGATTCAGCAGATTGTAACTGTAAAATTGATATGTTACATGATTTGGAGTTAGGCATATTTATAAGCCTGTTTTTATAAGGCATGGGTGGGGATATAATGATATGGCCGTGAGTTGGAACCTGGTGGAGATGGAGGGCTGGATTTCCCTATCAAGGCCACTGTCCACCTTGGGGGGGATGGAGGGTGGCCCAGCCTGCCGAATACAGTGACTCTGGCCATTGACCCAGCCACGCTACCCCGCTTGCAGGAAGTTGCTAGACTGATTTGGTAAAAGACATGGACACCGGACCGCAAAGTCCTGAGACAAGGGACACCCTTTAGATTTGGTCTCAGGGTTGTGATAGGTCTTTACTGCCCCAAAAGATGACTTGGTATACCAACCCCACAACATTTCTCTGCTGTCAGGCAAAGTAGTATAGGTATTGCCAGATAGCACAGCATCTATGTTTTGTATCCTGATGCTGGAGGAATTATAGTTACCAGTTATTCCAAGAAGCCATTTGCCTGTGGGACTTCTGTATCCAACATGTTACCCAACTAGAAGCGTCATACCTTCAGGGGGTCCGGAATACATTAGCAGATTGCTTCAACCAGTCCTTCTCTTAGTGATTCCTCCACCTGGATGTCACCAGGACCGTCTTCCAGAGGTGGGGTACTCTCCAGGTGGACCTATTCATTACCAATCAAACCAGCAAATGTTATTGGTTTTGTTCTCTGCACAGCCTTGACAAGAGATTGCTCTCAGATGCTGTTCTCCTGTTATGGGCAGGCACCCTGATGTACATCTTTCCACCAGTCCCTCTCATTAACAGGGTCTACCTTTTGATCAAGAGGGAGAGTGAAAATAATCCTGATAGTCCTGACATGGCCTCACCAACACTGGTTTGGGCTACTCATAGACTTAGCAATGGCAACTCCATGGACATTTCACTGTTGCACCCAGATTTTGTCTCCCTGCATCTGAGAACAGGGAAGCTAAGGCTTGAGAAGGCCTGCTCCACGCTTGTCCAATAGATTCTTTTTAGAAAGCAAAAAACCCTCCTCCAGGGCTACTTAGTTGGCTAAGTGGAAGCACTCCATCTGCTGGGTGTCTGAATGGAACCTCTCTCCATCTCCGTCATCTCTACAATCCATCCTGGAATGCCTTCTTGATCTAATGCACTAAGTTCTGGCACTCTGATCAATTAGAACAAACCTGCCAGCCATATCGGCCTTTCTGTCGCGTACCCGTTACAGATCAGTCTTCCTGAAAGCAATGATGATCAGATTTCTCAAGGGTCCAGAAAGACCAGCAAAAAAATGTCTATCTCATGTTCTCCCTACCCCACTATACCCGTCCATGAAACCTCAGTTTAGCCCTATTGAGGCTCACTGATTTTCTTTTCAAGACCGTGGCATCCTGCTCACTTCTGGATCTATTGTGGAAAGTTATTTCCCTCATAAATCTCTCTGCAAGATGGGTCTTTGAGATCAAGTTTCTAACCTCAGAACCCCCCAGATGCGTCTCCATCTAGCCTTCCTGCCAATGGTGGTATCACAGTTCCATGTTAATTAGTATATTCTCCTGCCAGTGTTCTATATAATGCCACCTAACTCCAACAAGGAGAGGTATCTGCATGTCAGACATGCCCAGGATTTTTATCTTGAGTAAACCAAGCCCTTTCCATAGGTCTTACCAGCTTTTCATTTAGCAGTTGCTGATAGGATGACAGGATTTCCAGTGTCATGTTGGAGAATTGGGTCCTGGATGATTACCCATGTCTATATCTGCTACGAACAGGCAAAGGTCAGACCTTGGCTGATAGTGACAGCTCATTCAACAAGAGCACAGGCAGCGTTCTTGGCTCTTGTTCTGGTCCAAGACATCTGGAGGGCCACAAGATTATCTGTCCGTACGTTGATGACCTACCATGCTATCATTCAACAGGCCTGAGATTATGCTGGTTTCAGCATAACAGTGTTACAGTCGACCCGTCCATTAACTCCTGGTCCACCTCCAGAGAAACTACTTGTGAGTCACCTGACGTGGAATGGATATGAGCAAGTGCATGAAGAAGAAAAAATCGTTACCTGTCTCTTGTAACTCTTGCTGTTTGAGATGTGTAGCTCATGTCTATTCCATGACCCAACTCCCTTCTCTTTATGGCAAGAAGGAAGTGAAGAGGGGAACTGAACGACCCCTTATACATATGTTCTTGACTCCAGAGGGTGCTAGTCCTGGCTCTACAAATATCACTGAGGGACAGATTTCCCACCCTGGTGCATGTGGCAAGCATATGCACCTCATATGGAATGGAAGTGAACAACACATCTCGAAGAGCAAGAGTTACGAGACGTAGGTTACCACTTTTTTTTCAGGATGGGAATTAGGCTCCAAATTTTTAATTACCACAGTAGCTAAAGTATGAATAGAGCAACTTGTTAATGTTAGTCAGGGCTGGCTCAAGCCATTCCTGCACCCCGGGCAGTGGGTGCGCGACGCATGCGCGGCTCTGCCCCTGGGCGCACGGCGCATGCATAGCCCCGTCCCCAGGTGTGCTGCACGCTTTACAGCTGCAATCGGGCGTGCAGCACATGATTGCAGCTCTAAGAGATGCCACGTAGCCCCCAGCCCCGAGCGCGCGGCGTCCCTTAGAGTTGCCAAAAGGCGCCCCCCCCATAGGTTGGCGCCCCAGGCAGCTGCCCGGCTAGCCCCACCCTTAATCCGGCCCTGATGTTAGTGAATTTTTTTCCCTATTTCATGTTCTTCAGTCAGAGCTTCACATAAAAGTGGAAGCTGGATATTGAGCCAGTGTTGACAGGCTAACTTCACTCAAAATATAAATGTTCTTTGAGGGTCCCCCTAGGTGCTCCATTTAGGTGCTTCAGCCCCGCTGTGCACATGGCCCAGAAAGTTTGACTAGAAGTCCCCCTGCCGCCAGCACGTGCTATGCGATTGCATGATTGTTTGGAATGACAGTTAAGCACGCGCCAGCGGCAGTTTCTTCTCCACTGCCATCAGTCGTGGTTAATCAGTCTCTGCTCTTCAGCTTAATTGCCTGTGAATAGGCTACTTTGTTACCTAGTGAGGGATTAATACTTTGTTTCTTTATTATGTTTCTCCCTCAAAGTACGCAGCAGAGCATCTAACAAGCGGCTGCGGCCACAGCTCTTTGCCAGGCTAGTGTCCCGTCATGCCAGCACCTCCTAGATTTAAAAGTTGCACAGGTTGTGCCACCTTTATCTCTTCTGTGGATGGCCACAAGCGGTACCTCTGCTGTTTGGATAGAGATTGCCCAGTCAGCCACTGCCTGCACTGTCAGTAGCTAGCCCCTCGCTCTAAAAAGGCAAGGGAGCTGCAGAGGTGCAGCCTTTTCTCCTCCATGGTGGAAGCTCAGCCACAGACTACCCCCTGCCCAGAGGCAATGCCCATGGGGAGAGAAGACAAAAACAGCACTCCCGGACGGGGACATGCTTCGTAGCAGGAGCAGGATAAGAGCGCAGAACGCGCTAGATCCCCCGCAGAGGCTCCAACTGCCAGCAACAAATGCTCCTCGGGCAGGGAGCCGGGCAGCAATGGGGGTCATCAGCGTAACAAAGGATCCTGCTCACACAAGAGCGGTGATCCTAAGAAAAAGCAGAGAGCTGCTGGCCATGCTTCTGACTTCTCCGCCCCCGCTCCCACCCCCCAGCTGCGCAGTGGTACCGAGGGAAATGCCGGTACCGACTACACTTCAAAAGCCTGCCAAGCCACGCAGCAACACGGCTTCGCGTGGGGAAGCCTCAGCAGGGTCGGGGCTAGGTGAGGGCTTCAGCATGATGTTGGCCCCACATTCCAGCCACCTCCATTCACAACAGAGGCAGACCTCGCCATACACTCAATGCCTTGCTCACCTTTATTTGGCTCCGATGTCACCCATGATCCAAGGGCTCAATATTCACTGGCACCCCAGCATCTCTGACACCCACATGCAAGGAAAATGAAAGAGAGCCAAGGGGCCAGAGGGCAGAGTCACAATATGTACCCACACCGCCTCAGCACCCACAAAACTGGCAAATGGCACAGTGGCTGCCACCACCGCTTCTACCTCAGTGGGCATGTGGGACCCCATGGCACCTTCCAGATTGCAACAGCTGCAACTACAACAAGCCTGGGTGCCCAAAGAACTGCCAGGGACCAACAAACAGCCCAGGTGGGCAGATCGCTGTCCTGACGGTCAGGACACAGATTCCTCCGTGGGGGACACCACGAGTCATGCAGACACACCAGGAGGATACAGGTACAGCTGTGGGTGAAGATAGTCTACCCACGTCACCAGTAAAAGGGGATGACTTCAAGAAATTCCAGGACTTGTTCAGGTGGGAGGCAGATTCGCTAGACATACAGCTCTCTGAGATTAACTGTAACAGACACAAACTTACCAGCATTCTCCAATCCTCTCAGCATGTAAAGCTGGCCCTGCTCATGAACGAGGCATTAATGTAACTGGCTAAAGAGCTATGGAAGACACCGGTCTCAGTGCCTGCTACATCAAAGAAACTTGAGGGGGCGGAATTTTTCCCACCCCCAGGCGAATTCGCTTGTAGTAGAGGCAGCCAACCAAAAGGGAAAACAATACCATTACCCCAGAACCAAGATATAAAACTAATAGAGGCAATGAGGAGGAAAGCCTACTCCTCAGCCTCCTTACAACTCAGGATCGCCAACTACGCTGCCCTATTGGCCAAGTATTCGCGTTAGATCTTTGAATCTTTTGATTCCTTTATTCAATACGTTCCAGACAATCTCAGGGATCCATATGAAACAAATATGACTGAGGGCACACTGGCATCTTGAACAGCAGTGGATACAGCTGTTTGCTCCATGGCCTCCGCAGTAGTGATGCAGAGAGCATGATGGCTACAGCTGTCAGGGTTCCCTAAAGGGGTTCAGTCCAACATTGAGGATCTGCCATTTGAGGGAGAGAAACTCTTCACAGAGGCAACGAATTCTTCACTCCACACCTTTAAGGATTCCAGAGCCACACTTCGCACACTGGGCATACAGCTGCCTGGCACCGGGAAAAAGCAGAATAGGCAATTCAACCAACGGTTCAGATCAACCACCTTCACACTGTGACAGAGATCATACGACAACCGAAGACACATAAGACAAACCCGCAGGAAGCAGGGAAATGAGCTCATCTCGACATCTTCATAACCATCCTCTGCACGACAGTAGATTTGAGAACTTGGTCGAGGGCACAGCGGCCCCCAACACTCTAGGGCAGACAGCAACAAACACTTGAATTTCGACAACAGATTTGCCGGTTTCAACCCAGCATAGAAAAACATCACCTCGGACCAATGGGTCCTGGAGATAGTAAGATCAGGATACTGCATACCATTCACAGCAGTCCCACTTTCCAACCCCCCTTCCCCATCCCTCTTCGGGGACTCCTCTCACGAGAGCGTCCTCCAAGCAGAAGCACAATGTCAGCTTCTGCTGGCCACCATAGAAGAGGTTCCCACACACAACAGAGAGAGGGGATTCTATTCTCAATATTCCCTGACAGTGAGAAAGTCAGGATGGTGGAGACCCATTCTAGACTTAGGTGGACTCAACAGGTATGTCAAGTACCAATGTTTCAGAATGGTTACATTAGCAAAGCTTATACCTGCCCTAGAGAAAGGAGCATGGCTATCGACCCTCGACCTCAGAGATGCATATTTCCATATATTGATCCACCTGGCTCACAGACCATTTCTAAGATTTACAATGAAAGACTTGCATTACCAATACAGAGGCCTACCATTAGGGCTGTCCACAGCGCTGAGAGTCTTTATGAAGGTACACCCTGTGGTGGCAGCACAACTCAGACACGGGCATAAACTTTTTCCCGTATCTAGATGACTGCCTGATCGTGGCATTGTCGTACGATGGAGCCAACCAGTCGGTGGGGGCAATGAGAGCAGTATTTGACTCACTCGGCCTCCTCCTGAACCTAGACAAATGCATGCTTACTTGTACCCAGATGTTGGAGTTTATAGGGGTGCAGCTAGACTGTGTGCAGGGCATAGTCTCTCTACCCATACACAGAGGGTCACGTCTACGCGACCTGATCACCTCGGTACCCACAGACCACTGTGTGCACTTGTCTCCAAATTCTGGGCCATATAGCAGCCTCGACATTCGTAGTGCGAAACACAAGACTGCACATGAGGGAGTTCCAGGCGTAGTGGCATTCAGTACATCGTCCAAAGCATGATCCACTCCACAGGATACTACACGTGCCCAACTGCATAAGGCCACCTTGACTTGGACAGACAGCAAATGTATGCATTGGACTACCGTTTCAAGTACCAATACCATCTGTCTCCCATCCCGACGGATGCATCCCTAATAGGATGGGGGGCTCAAATGGGGTCCACTGTACTACAAGGACAATGGATATGCCCAGAATCCCGTCTCTACATCAGCGTGCTAGAGCTCAGAGTGGTAAGGAGGGCATGCTCACGGCTCCTCCCGCAATTAAGACACAAAACTGTGCAGATAATGTCTGACAATATCGCCGCAATATACTATATAAACAGGCAGGGGGGAGCCAGATCCCGCAGCCTGTGTGTGGAAGCGATGAAACTATGGCAGTGTTGCATCACACACAGCATAACACCCATTGCGCTGCATATGCCGGGCAAGGACAATGTGTTAGCAGATGCCCTCCGCAGACAATTCCCACATGACCACGAATGGGAAATCAACTGGTTGATCACACACAACCTGTTCAGAAAATGGAGGTATCCCATGGTGGATCTGTTTGCCACACACAGTAACACAAAGTGTCCGCTAGACTGTTCCAGGGCGGGCATCGGACCAGGCTCCCTCGGAGATAGTTTTGTGATTCCATGGGACTTTCCACTAGTGTACGCATTTCTACCAATACCCCTCATACAATGAACAGTAATAAAGATCAGACAGGACAGGGCCATACTAGTGGCTCCAAATTGGCCGAGGCAGATATGGTATACTTCCATACTGTCAACCATACAGGATTTTCCCCGGTTCTTGCACTTCTTACTTAAAACAGAGGCCGCATACCACATCCGGGAATACATACACTCAGCCTACAAACATGGATGTTTGTTGGCTCGCAGATAACTAACTAACCCTGCCCAGAAGAGTCAGGGACATCCTGGTTAACTCCAGAAGACCCACAACCAGACAAACCTACCTGCAGAAGTGGGCCGGGTTTACGGTGTGGAGCGCTATGTGGGCTCAGGAACCTTGCAGGACAGGGATCTTGGACACACTACAATATATCCTCTACCTGCAAGACACATGACTTTCTTTGAGCTCAATCAAGGTACACTTAGCAGCCATATCAGCGATACCCACCTATTCAAGGGCGGTTCATTTTCTCCCATCCCTGTGTCAACAGATTCAGGAAAGGGCTACAGAATTTCTACCCTCCACGGAGAGAACCGGCCCCTTCCTGGGGCCTGAACCTGGTGCTGAAATCCATCATGAGATGCCTATTTGAGCTGCTCACAACTTGCTCCCTGCTTCACCTCTCCATGAAAGTGGCCTTTCTTGTGGCAATAACATTGGCCAGGAGAGTGGGTGAGAGAGCAGCGGTCATGGTGGAACCACCTTACATGGTGTTCCACAAGGACAGGGTCATCCTCAGGACCCACCCAAAATTCCTTCCCAAGGTACCTACCTCATTCCACTGCAATGAATCAATTTACTTACCTGCGTTCTGCCCGAAGCCGCATAAGGATGACACTCAAGCAGCGTAGCATATGCTAGATGTCTGCAGGGCTCTTGCCTTCTACCTGGAGTGGATGAGAGACTTCCGTAAGACTCCTAGACTATTCGTGTCATGTGCGGGAAAGAGCAAAGGCTAACAGGTGTCCAAACAATGCATATCTAAATAGATTTCCTCATGCATACAGCTGGCTTACGAACAGAGACACAAGCAGCCGCCAACATCCATTCAAGCACATTCCACGAGGGCAGTATCCACCACCACTGCCTTCCTTAAGGGACTCCCGATGGAAGTCATCTGCAGAGGAGCGACATGGGCCTCCACAAATACCTTTGCACAACATTATGCCATACAATCTTTCCATGAAGTGGACACGAGATTCAGACACACTGTGCTGTCCAATATTCAACCTTGTAACACGGAGCACCCACCTCCAAGCAGGAGTACTGCTGGGTAGTCACCTAAGTGGAGCACCCACGGGGACCCTTGAAGAAGGGGGGAAGGTTACTCACCTTGTGCAGTAACTGGAGTTCTTTGAGAGGTGTCCCCATGGGTGTTCCACGCCCACCCTCCTCTCCTCTGCTCTGGGCTGACAAAGGTCAGGCATAGAGAAGGAACGGAGGGTAATGCCTCCGGCGCATGCTTAACTGTCATTCCAAACAATTGCGCAATCGCACAGCACGTGCCAGCAGCAGGGGAACAGCTAGTCAAACTTTCCAGGCAGTGTGCACAGCGGAGCTGAAGCACCTAAGTGGAGCACCCACGGAGACACATCTCAAAGAACTCCAGTTACTGCACAAGGTGAGTAACCTTCCCCTCTTACCACAAATATAACCATAGAATTGCAGAATCATGTGTGTTGTGGCTCAGCCATGTGCATTAATATTGCAGGAACTACTTTGTGGCAAAATTCAAAAATAAGTTATGATGTTTTTATTAAAGGATCAAGATTTGTTTTAGACATACAGTTGATGATTTTAAAAAAAGAAAAGATTGAGTCATTGTTTCATAACCAAACTGTCACTAATTAACCCCTGAACAATTTATTTAAGCAGTTTTTAGATTTCTTCTTGTGTATCCAATTGATGGTACTATTGCTGCATTCACTTTTAGAGGGTGTTAGAGAATAAACATTAGGACACTAAGATTTTGTCTACCCCTCAGATTACTTTGATGTAACTTACAAATCCACACCTGAGTGACATAGTTTACATGTGTAGATAGTGCTATATTGGCAGGAGAGCTGCTCCCACTGACATAGTTGCCATGTCTCACAGAGGCAGGAGTTAAGCCATCAAAAGAGCTCTCTCCTGTGGGCTTAGAGCAGGGCTACTCAACTTTGGAAGCTCCAAGGGCCACAATGATACTCACAACACATGCTGAGGGCTGCAAATTAGGTATGGTTGCATATACATGCAAATAGCTTCTTTCACACTGACGGGCATGAATGCAAAGATTAAGTCTTAAGCCACAGCGCCAGACCCAAACGTGGCCAGTGTGAGCCAGTCAACCTCTCAGACTCGGCCCACAAGGCTAAGCAGCCAGCACTTCCCACAATGTCCTGACCCTCCCAGCACCTCTTTGCTGAGGGCTAGAAACACTGACTGCCTGTCCCCATCTGTTCCAGCCAGCCTGTCTGCATGCGTCTTTCAGTGCTCACCCTGCCTGGGAGACGCCTTGCTGTTGTGCAGAGTGTTCCCAGTGGAGACCATGTTCAAAGGATCCTATCCCTGGGCTGTGTGTTGAGCCCCACATAAACCCAAACTACACCGTGGGCTGCAAACAAATGGGCCAAGGACCACATGCGGCCCATGGGCCATGTGTTGAGTAGCCCTGGCGTAGAACATCTTACACAAGCATTATAAGCGCTGTAGTGTAGATTTGGCTTAAAATAACCTTCCCCCCCCCCAGTATAATTAGAAATTGGACCATATTATTTCCTGAGCTTGACAGATTGTTTTCAAGAGACACCTTTTGCCATTGGGTGTCAGAGTGCATTATTATTTGTGGGATACTAAAATATGATTATTATTGCAACAGTTTCCTATATTGAACACTGATCTGCAAAGAACATGTGGCAGCCAGGAAAAGCAGTGCTGGTGGGAAAAGGCACTCTATTCTCCTCTCTTTCCTGCATCACAGTGTGAAGGTAAGAAGAGATCCATTGTTTAACTGTTAAAAATGCTATCAGCTATATATAAAATTGTTATAAATGCTGATTTGGGGGATAAACAGTCGTGTTGTCAGATAAAATCACATTTTTAATAAACTGATCTTCCTTATTCATGTCACTGATAACGTTAGATGTATTTAAAATGAAAATATTTTTAAAAACCTTTCTACTGTGTGCTAGTTTGTTCATTTTTTTGCCTTTCCCTCACTTTGGACTATAAAATAGATGTCAGTTTCACTTCTGTTTCTAGTTATTTTCTAGTTATATTAATGCAGTGCTGCAGTGTTTGGATTACACATAAAGGGGAATATTTATTTTTTTTTTTAAAATGGAATTTCTTCAGATCTTGAGCTGTAAGAATTTATCTTTAGAAAAATTTAAATTTTGGGGCCAAAATTGCCTGGATCATATTTGTTCAAGGGATGATAACTTGAAAACACGTCAGTAAATTTTGATACATTTGATCAGACTGGGTACATTCATAATAAATTGTTGGAATGAATTTTTAATTAATTGAATTTTTTTAGTTCTTTGATCTAAAATGTCCAAAAAAAAAAAAGGATCTAATTTGACATTTCCTAATAGCTAATTGTCCTTATTATACAATGACTAAATTGTTTTGGTGTTCAGGGAAATAGAGGCCACAATAGTAGCAAGGACAGAAGGTTAGTTGTTAAAGGAGTAATTGTAACTTGGCCTGAGATGATGCAGTAGAGGGTCTGGCAGGAAAGCCACAAGGCCTTTGTGGGTAGTGGGGATAGGTTGGTGATTGATTGCCCATCATGAAATTGCATATCAAATATATTATTCAAAGAAAAGGTGATACATTTTCCTATTATGGAGTGGATTTTGACACCACTAAGATGTGTATAAGGTTTTTTTTGTAACAGTGAGAGTAATTAACCATTGGAACAATTTACAAAGTGTTATGGTGTATTTTCCATCACTTGCAATTTTTAAATCAATATAGGATGTTTTTCTAAAAGTCATGCTTTAGGAACTATTTTGCAGTCCTTTAGAAAGGTCAGACTAGATGATCACAATGGTCCTTTCTGGCCAAGGACTCTGTGAACTGGGGAAGGATTGGCAGTGTGTGGAAGCTGAAGGGGCTACCAAGTAGATTCTGAGGCCACCTGTTAGCTGGTGTCTAGGGAAAATACTCGTTCAGTAGAGGAACCATCCCTGATAAACCAAAATTGGAAGCAGATTAAGAGAAGGCATCTCCCCAAGACGATGGGATTGGGACTGCAGATTACTTTTGTTGAAAGACTAACTCATCTTTCCCACATCCTTAATCCCCAGATGAAAGAGGATGGTGGTGGGCTCTCAGCAATGGTGCTGTGATGAGTTTAAAGGGTTAATGGCAGCCTTCCACCAGATGAAACATTACAGTAGGAGAGACAATCTGCACTGGAAGAATTATTGCTGGATAGTCCTCAGATGTATTACTGAACAACCTGTGGCCTACCTAAAACCACATTCCTTATATCCTATCTGTCATCTTGTGGTATCTGAGACAGAGTTTGTGGCTTTCAATAGTAGTCCCTGACTAAACGCATCAAGTAATTGATTCAAGGTCATGTAAGTTTCCATATCCCAACTATTTTCCCCTCTATATTGTGCCTTCCTGGATGCCCCAAAAGTTGGGAAATAATTTAACATAATAAATGTTGTTCACTTTACAACATCCAGTTGAACAAACTGCATTTACTTTTACACAAGTGCAAAGAACATTTTAAGTTATCCATTTCTCAGTAGAGAAGACTATAAAATGGCCCTTATGAATGTCCTTGACAATTTTATTTTACTTCAGTATGGTTATGACTTAAACTTAATATTAGTAAAAGTATTTGTGCTCTGCACAAAACAGAGCACTATTTGCATAACAGTTATAGACCTAAATCTAGAAAGCCTGAATTACTCAAATCCAAGTACTTAATATTTAATTAGACGTCTAAGAATTTAGAAAAATAATACTTAGTTTGATTTATTCTTTAATATTAATTACAAAATATTAATGCAAATCACTTGCAAAATGCACAAATCATTTTACAGAGGCTAGATTGGTTAGTTAATATCTTTTTAATTGACCAACTTCTATTGATGAGAGAGGAATCTTTTCTTTCTAATATCCTGGGACCGACATTGCTACAATCATGCTGCATACACATTCTTGTATTTGTTCTAAAGAACATTGAATACTTGAAATAAGTAATTTAATGTCCGATACTAACGTCATATTATAACAGAAAACAAATGGAGTCTGGCAAATAGATGACATAACAGAGCTTAATTTTAAACTACACTGTGCTACAGAATTGTCATACACATGCTAATCTAACCCAGTGATCACCACCCAGTAGATCGAGGTCTACTGGTAGATCTTGGAGCCTCTGACAGGTGACCCTGACAGGTTTGGCTAAGAGGCTATCAAGTGCTGGCACTTCAGTTGTCCATCCCCCTCCCCCCCCACTGCTGTGCACACCTTCTGCCGTTTGCCTTGGAGCAGCCCCTTCCCTGAGGGAGAGGAGGGGTGCTGATATCAAGGTGCCCCTCCCAATTTATATCGTTTCTCCACAGAGCAGAGAGGGGGCACAACAGGACTTGGGATGGAGTTTGCTGGATGCTTTAGGGAGTGGTCCAGGGCCAGGGCAGGGGTGAGCCTGCCTTAGCCCCACTGCACCACCACCCAGGAGCCAACAGTAGTGCCCAATTGGAGCCCATATCCCAAACTCCTACCCCAGTCATGAACCCCCTCCTGCACACCAAGCCTCTAGCACCCCTGCATCCAAACACTGTACTAGAGCCTGCACCTAGAACCTCCTCCTACATCCCAACTCCTGCCCCAAGAGCAGCTCAGAGCCTTAATCCAAGACCAGAGCCTGCACCCCAACCCTCTGCCCCAGCCTGATGAAATTGAGGGAGGATGGAGTTAGCAGGGGTGGGAAGGAGGCAGAGCAAGGGTATTTATATTTGAGGTAGATCTTGGATTGTACTTAAATTAAAAAAGTGATCTTGTGGTTAAAAAGATTGGAAACCACTGTGCTAACCAATACAGCTATACTTAGACCATCACTAGCTGAGAACTCCCTATGCTAGTACAAGTTATAATCACAGTTCTGCTTTTTAATTTCTTTGATGAAGATCGTGTCAGTCCTTCTAGAGTCCAAAATATTTTTTTAAAAGTACATCAGTCTAATTGTGTTAACATATTTTTGGGAAAACCTCCAGCTGTATATGTGCTCAATCCTTTGAGTGAAACTTGCCTGTCATACCAGCTTTTTTTGGTAGAATTTATTTTAATGTGAGGAAGAGGAAAGCTATAGAAAATATGTAGGATACCCTTCTTCATTTAAGTTGTCAAAACGTCTGTTCCATTAACTCTATTAGAATGAAATCCTGACCCCATCGGTTTAAAATCTGACATTAGCTTTTTAACAAATCAGTCTTTCATATTGCAGATAGCTGCACCTGTCTGTCTATTGTTATCTGCATGCAAGACGTACTCAGATAATGTTTGAAGTAACCCCAGTGGACCAAATTGAGATGTTTATTAATTAGCTTACATTAATGCCCAGTGGTTCCAATTATGATCAGTGCTTTGTTGTGCTAGATTTTGTACAGAGTAGTAGTCATAAACAGTTTGCAGCATTAGAAATTAAACATTTAATAAAACATTTCTTACCAAATGGGGGTGGGGGAAGTGGGGAAAGCAATTTGGCCATTCTACATGGTGGTACTTTTATAAGTTTTTAGTAATTGCATTTTTCTTTTTGAATGTAGTGTTGTTTGAGGTGAAATTTGAGTGTACTCTGAAAAGAAACCTGCATTATACTTCAGTGTTTAATGCTGTCAAACCAGAACCTTTCACATGCATTGAGTTAACACACAAATAAATCTGAAGACAACTCTTTAGATAACCTTGTTTCTTAATGAGATTGTTCTCTCTCTCTCCCCCTTTTTTTTTTTTTTGGGGTGGGGGTCTCCTTCACTCAAACAAAAACACCTCAAGAATGTTACACAAATGCCAAGGGAGAGAATGGAGTAGGAGAATATCCAGATATAAAGGAAGTTTCCAACAACGAAGACCATCTTTTAGATATTAATATGGTGGGTGATTTATTTTTATCCTTTGTCATCACAATCTTTGTGGCTAGTTCCAGTTACATTACAGACTACAAATTCTGATTTTTTTTCTCCACATCTTCATTTTGAAGACACTTTCTCGTCCTGGTACTCTTTGCAAACTCTTTACCATACTTACCCTGTCTTTGGGCCAAGAGAATGGAATGTAAGCCCTCTGGGATGATTGTGAATTGATTGGTCAGATATGCTGGAAAAGTCGTGTATATTTTTTTTCCACAGAGCTTACTTCCTATAACTAGGGTGGGACAATATGCTCCTGCAAACCATATAGCCACTGTTTGCCAATTGGTTCTAGGGACACCATCCCTGCCTATCCTGGTTAATAGTTATTGATAGACCTATCCTCTATGAATTTATCTAATTCTTTTTTTTAGCTGTGTTACAGTTTTGGCCTTCTCCAATATCTTTTTGCAAAGAGTTCCACTGGTTTTTTAAAAATATGCATGTTGAATTTTGTGTCCTTCTCATAAGTTACAGACAACAGCTATGGTGAATGGTACTTTCGCAGACAGAGAACATGCTTTTTGTCCCACTTATTGCTACACTTCCCTTTTGGGTTATGCCCACAAAAGCTCATGATGGATTGATTGATATATGTATCAAAGCCTCTAAGATGCTACAGGACCACCCATTTAAAAAAAAATTAAATTACAGACTAACATGGCTACCCCTCTGGGACTTTTGCCAAGGAGGTTCACTTGGAGATTCTTACTTAGTGACTTGCCCAATAGTGTTGCTAGCATCTAGATTTTTCACTAAACATACCCGTTAACTTATTGATGCAGCTACAAATGTGATGTTTCCAGAAGTGCAGCGTGATGCAGACAGTGGGGATGTTAATATATAGTTGTTCAAATGATTAACTGTGCTTATTGAATAATTCAAACGACTACACGCACACATACACCCCTTGCTGCCTGTGTATCAGAGGCAGCAAGGTGGGGGGGCAGAGCTGGTGCCTGTGGGGAGCCTGCTTTTAAGTTGGCTCCCCATGGCACTGGTTCCTGCAGTATGGCCTCCCATAGAGGGGGAGGAGGCTTTCTGCAGCAGTCCCAGGCCCCCCATGGACAGAGGCTGCTCTGTGGGATGCTGGGGCAGCATCTGTCTGTGGGGAGCTCAGGCCTCCTGCAGACAAGGGCTGCTGCCGCCCAATGCTGCTGCCTCTGTACCAGAGGCAGAAGCATGGGAGGGGCAGGTGAGAGCTGATCTGCACGGGGAGCTGACTTTTAAACTGGCTTCCCTTGTGGACCGGCTCTGCCTGTCACCCTGTGTTGCTCCTTCTGATACAGAGGCATCAAGGGGCTCCCTGAGAGAGGATCCAGGAGCGCACTAGCTGTGGGCTCTGTCCCCAGTGAGTATTTTAGTAACTGTGTAATCAATACACTGCTTGCTTGCGCGTGGTGTGTTTTTTTTTGTTTGTTTGGGTTTTTTTGGCAGCTACACAATTACTAAAATGTTATTTAACATCTCTAGTGGACAGAACTTAAGATTAGGGAATGACTTGGAGACTCTCTCCAGTTAGCAGTGATAATGATGTAATCAGAATTACAAATATGGATCAGTAATTGGCAAGAGTGGGAAATGGAAGACTTAGAATAAAAGGGGTGGGTGAAAAAAATTCTGCCCTGAATGTGGACTTGTCATCACTACCCAACCCTCACTATTCATGTCTAAGTTAGCGAGGGGAAATTAGAACTTTGAATAATAGTGGCCCCTTCCCCCAACACAAAAAATAAACTACTAGCCTATAAATAGAAGAATATGTTCTGTTTTCTGCTGTACCAAATAAACTGTCAATAATTTAAATCCTTAGGTTTCTTCTGTTCATGAAGCAAGGTGTGCAGATGATAGAGCAAAACCAAATGGCTTCAGGAAGAAAATATACTCCAGTGACAGCTCCAGCTCTGAAGAGACAGCTTCAGAAGGTGGAAATGAATGGGCTGATGCTTGTGAGGAGGAGCTTTTTTCTCGAACTCACTTATAAAACTGCAGAATACAACAGATGATTTAAAAGTAACATGAGATGGAAAACTGTCCTTCCTGAGGGTCTGTAGCTCTAAAACAACAACTTGAGTTTCCTCTTCAGTTAATGGCTTCAGATATGTATTTATCTTTCTCTTCTTGCTTATTTTATAGTTAGGGACATAACTGTCCTATTGAATATTTTACTTTCTCCAAACTGTTAAATTCTTGGCTATTTGAACTAGACTAGATTGTGTTGTCAAATTAAGAATGGATGTGCATGTGCTTGTCTTAGTGGTACCACTGCTTTTTTGCATCTTATCTGCAGTTATTTTCATTCGTAACTGTAGCCCTACCACTATTACTATCTTATTAGCATTGCAGTGTCTACAACTACTTCTGCTATTCAGAGCCTTTAGCTTTTGGCACATTTAGGATTTGTTCTTTGAGAACTGGGAGATAAATACTAAACACTGTAATCTATCAGTGCCTTTCTGAATGCAGGAGAAAAGCATGAATGACTTGTCCAGTCTTCATTCAGTAAATCTCATAACTTTGAAGTAGGAACAACAGGGTTGTGCTTTAGAGACTTACAGAAACTGTGTTTTCTATCCTATGATCTTCCCATCCCTACCCCATTCTGCAAACCACTGCTGAAGATCCAGTGGTTTGTAGTCTTCTTGCTAACTGGAGAAGCCAAGGATTTTTGTAGGAATGGAGGCAATGTGGGTGTGGTGTTTTTTTTTTGGTTTTTTTTTTTGTCCTTTTTTAGTGACCTGCCGTTGTAAGGTAGAAACATTTAAAACAAAAACATCGTCGTCCCCCCCCCCCAAAAAAAACCACTGGGGTGATATGGGGATTGTTGTGAACTTTGTAACAAGTAATGAGGATTTTGTCTTGTTGCAAATGATTGCATTCATGTAACCTGCAATTGCATCCTATATTGAATTTGAGCCTGATGACTAAAACTATCTAAAATGCTCAGAATGTTCAGTGTTTTATATGCAAAAGGTCAGTGCTTAACTTGAAAGAAATCCTCTGGCTGCTGCAGTTAGCTGCTGTTGTGGCTGTAATTTAGTAAATCTTGTAGTTCATTTTGTGTTCCTGAGAGAATGTTAGGGGCAAGTTATGTATCGGGCGGGTGGGTGGGTGGGGGAGTGATGACTTACAACATACATGTGTGATTGCAGTAGTGATTGTTGCTTTATGTGACTTGCTTTTAAATTTTATTTTTGTTAACCTAGAAAGTCAATACATCATCAAGTTGTATCCGTACAAGACTATCAGCTCCTTGTGCTTTTAACACATTATGCAAAATTTATAAGCCAGGAGGAGCAATATTTGCAAAACTAAACATCCTAAGTTTTTACCAGCTAAGTTTTTAAAAAATTAATCTATACAATAGCAGCATGTCTATAACATCAGGAAGTGCAGAAAGTCTAGTACTGACTTGAGAAAGCTTAACCGTTAATTTTCACAGGCAATAAAACTCCTAAGAATTATAACTGTTTGAAATATGATCTCAACTGGCTTTGAAATATGTTCTGTGGCAGGGAGGTGAATTGAACTGGGTTTCGTTGCCTTAATTGATAGTACAAGAGTTAAGATCTGTGGTTATAAAACCACAAAGACTGCATGTATCCTTTTTGTTAAAACCCTTACTTAATTGGCTGTTCGTTCTTACCAGTAAAATTTGTCTGATCCTGCTATTAACCTACATAATCTTAGGGTTTATAGTCATAAAACAAATCTTTTCGACACTTTAAATTTTTATTTATTTTCAGATTTTGGATAGGTTTTTATGTATTTTACTTTCTTCTGGAGCTTCCTTAAGAGGTTGTTTAGCACCTGCACTGAAACTATTTATCTGTAAACATGAAAGTAAAATGAATTTAACATGTAAATTCCTCAAATCACTACTACAAAGAAGAATGGAATAGAGCTTCATTCTAGAAAAGAAGACCAAATGGACATATTTCAAACACAATCTTTGGCTCATTTTGTTTTGGGTAGAGCTGCTTTTTTTTTTTTTTTTTTGGTAAGAAAGGGCTCAAAAATAACAAAGGTGTTATCTTTAGTGATGTAATACTCCAGCACCTTTGGAAAAAAAAAAATATAATTGAGCTTGGGCAATAAAAAATTGTCTGTACTTGTTTTCATAGTTTAATGGCTAAAGCTCTGAAGCTTTCAGTGAGAGTTGAGATGTGGTTTTTAGTTTTTCTGTATGGATAGACACACAAAAAAGCATTAAAGGTTGGCAAACGCTGAACTGCACTGTGGTATGAAGCGCATTGCATATCCATAGCACTGAAATATCAGTTTTCCATTCCTGGGCTGAAATTTGTTTCTACTGTTTTGCTTCAAGTGGTTGTATTTGTTCTGATTTCATGTACACCAGAGTAACTGATTTTGTTTTCTTGTGGGGTTACTTAACACCGAATAAAATTATAAAAGGACAATTGGATGGCCTATTTGTATTTGTTGCTTTAGTTAAGATATATAATCCTCATTCAGATTTAAACATACAACACTTAGTAATTAAATATTTTGGGGTAAAGGATACATAGTGCAGATATCTAACATGAATCTTCTTTCCTTTGCTGTGTCTTTTTGCTCTTTTCTTGTGTGTTAGTCTAATTGAGACCTATAGGCACTGCTAAAGATCCCTTTAAGCTGGGCAGCCATGCAGCTGCCTAACAGGCCTCACGCAGGCACTCAGGGCTGCCACACAGAGTGCTGCCTCTGCCCCAGCACAGACCTCCCACTCCAGCCACAACAGCTCAATGCTGGAGCAAGGGCAGGATGGGGCATCTCTTCCCTGGCTGCAGGCACTCCATAGTGGGACTGGAGGAGTGCACCACTCCCCTAGCTATGGCGCTCAACCTGGAGCTACCACTGAGGTCCGTGGCCCTACCCAGCCTAGCCCGTACCTATGGCTGGGGGACAAGCACCTCTTCCCCAACTGTGCCTGCTGGAACTGTGGCGGCCATGGAGAGGCACCTCTTACAAGGCTTCAGGCTGCTGCAGTGAAAGAGGGCTAAAGGTCCTCTCTCCCTGGGGCACCCTGAACCCTTCATCCTGGCCCCATCCCAGAGGCTGCATCCTCAGCCAGAGCCTTCACCCCACGTAACAACCCTGTGCTCCAGTCCTGAAATACTGCCTGCATCCCATATGGATACACGTAACAAAAATAATTTCACACATGGACATAAACAATTGAGAGGGAACACTGGGCACTGCATGTGTCATTAAAATCTTTGGAACCTTGAACTTTCCTCAGAAAAAACATTTTGAGATGAGGTGAGCAAACACGATAATTCCAGCCTACTTTTGATTCTAGAAAACTTTATACCCTGAGGTTTAAAGTAAGGATGTTAAGGATTAGTCAACTATCCGATAAGCAAATGCTTATCGGATAGTCAAGTCGACTAGTCATTCCTCCCCCCCGCCCCCCGCTGCCTCTATCAAATAGAGGCAGCAAAGGGCAGGGAGAGAGGGGGGTATTTCAAAGTGTCAGTGCTGCACGAAGCCCGGGTATGGGCTCTGTGTGGTGCTGCCCCTTTGAAATGCTGCCGCAGCATTTCAAAGTAGCAGTGCCACCTGGAGCCTGGGGTCTGCTGGGGATTAGCTGACTCTGGGCGGCATTTACACGGAACGCGAAGTCAACTGGGGAGTCCCCATCTGACCCTGGGTTCTGTGGAAATGCTGCATCGAGCCCGGGATCAGCTGGGAACTCTAAGTCCCCTGCTGACCCTGGACTCCATGAGGGCACTTCTGCTTTGAAATGCACAAGAGACCCCGCTGGAGATTCTGGTACATTTAAAGCTGGCACGCTGCATGCAGCCTGGGGTCAACAGCAAGTCCTGCTGACCCCCGGGCTCCATGTGGTGCTGACACTTTGAAATGCCACTGGGGCTCTTGTATATTTCAAAGGAGGAATGCGGAAGTGCCTACTGACTATTCGAGTAGTCGATGGAAATTCCATCAGCTACTCAACGAGTAAATTAATTGATATTTAACAACCTTAGTTTAAAGTAGGACTGTCAACTGATTAATATTTTAATCACTCTTAATCATGCAATAAAAAATTTGTGATAATCGTGATTAATTTCACTGTTAAATAACAGAATACATTAAATATTTTTGGCTGTTGTCTGCGTTTTCAAATACAACACTGAAAACAAAGTGTTCATATTTCCAGGCTGTCCTCCCTACAGGCTAACTGGCTTCCCCTCATCTCTGAGGTCACTGCCAAAATTCATCCCAATTGAGCACAAATTTTAGAGGCAGAAGTAACTCGTGACTTCTCTGCAGAAAGTGCTGTTTACTGAATACAGTTCTTTCTCCATTCAACTCTTCTCTGAAGAAAAAGACTGAAAAAGGGACTTCAGGGGGAAGAATAGGCAGAGACACCTACAGTAGTGATGCAGAGCTGATAAGATGAAAAAAGCAGTTCAAGCTGCATAGAGTGGCCCATGACCACGAGTGCTATCATGGTAGACTGTTAAGAAATCGCACAAATCCCCAAACTGGTTATGTTTTCTATGCTTGATTGTCACCAATCAAATATCAGGTGTGAACTCCTCAAGCACTAAAACAGCTTTAACATGGAGTGGCAGGCAATCTGCTTGAATACTCGTGTCTGTCTTGCCTTATGCAAGTTTGCCTTTGGAATACATGATCCATTACACCAAAAAATCGTAACAATATTCAGGATACTGCCAGTCCCAAATGTTTAGTCATTTAGGTCAGTTGTACCTTAGATCTCTCAATAAAGATAATGCTTGTAGCCAATCCTATGCTTAACTAAAGATCTATTACCCAAGAAAAAGAAATGTTTACAATGTTAAAGCAGGTAAGCATACATACAAAGATGAGGTAATCTTAGGTTTCAAATGATGATAGAAGCTTCTGTAATATGCTAACTCTATATGTTCTTTAGGGCTAATCTAATTCCAAGCAAGATAGTGTTAATTTTTCTTAATGCAGATTTTTATTCCCTTTCCCCCAGATCTCACACTGATGGGAGAGATTTTGTGCAGGTCTCCACAGGGATCAGAGGAACAATCAACGTAGTTTTTTGTCCACTGGTGTTTCACAATGTCTTGTCTGGTGTGAACAGGCCTTCTTTTTTTGGGCAGGAGATGACAACTCTTTTGGTAAACTATTATTTCACACTGGGTAATGCTTCTCTCTGACTAGAATTTTACCGTTTTAGCAAATACTTTTATAGTTACAGCATAAATGCTTAAGGCAAGGATTCTTCAAGTGCTTATTCATGTCCATTACATATTACAGGAGGGGGCAAAAGTGGCCCCAGATGGGATTCACTGGAGTTAGCCCTTGGTGGGCTGCCAGATACTTTATTTATCTGAGTGTCTACAGGTATGTCTGCTTGTAGCTCCCATTGGCCACAGATCACCCTTCCCAGCGTGGCCCAGCCTGTGTTGCTTCCTGCAGCTCCTGTTGGCCAGAAATGATGAATTGCAGCCAACGGGAGCTATGAGCAGCCATACCTGCAGATGCTCAAGTAAAAAAAACATATGGTGGCCTGAAAGGGGCGAACTGTGACTATTGCCCACCTCTGGCATTTTAGGTGTGTGTTTACTTGCCACATGCACCAGTTCCGGAGGTTTTTCCCTCAATGGTATCCCAGCTTTGGTACCCTCTGGTATGGCACGCACATGTTGCGGTATAAGGGGCACCCCTCAGCACCCCCTAATTTGAGTTCCTTGCCACCAGTGAGGATGTTGGAATATCTACTTAGGCTAGCTTGTTCAGTGGTTATAATAATAATAAAAGCTGTAAATGGTTATAGCAAACCTTTATGCTATGTCTACACTGCAGGCTTCTTGCTCAAGAAGCCTTTTGTGCAAGAGTTTTAGCGCAAAAACTTCTTGTGCAAGACCACGTCCACACCTCAAAGCGCATCGCAAAAGCGATGTGCTTTTGCGCAAGAGAGCATCCACATGGGTGCTCTTGAGCAAGAAAGCTCTGATTGCCATCAGAGCACCTGTGCTTTTTCCCAAGAAACCCCTCTGGAGTGTGCAAGAAACCCCTCTGGAGTGTCCACACTTGCCTTTTTGCACAATAGCTGTAGCGCAAAAGGGAGTTATGCCTCGTAGGAGCTTTACCTACACCGGCAAAAGCCCTCTGTTCTGCCATTTTACTGCTGATTTACTTGCGCAAAAGTGCATTTGAGGTGTGGACCCTCCATGGGTTTTTGCACAAAAATGGCCATTTTAGCGCAAAAACGGCCATTTTAGCGCAAAAACCTTGAAGTGTAGATGTAGCCTTAATGTTAGGCAGGTAGTTTGCCTGGGATGGGACTCAGTTGGGGGGTAGGACACACCTTGGTCCCCAGGCTTTGAACTCAGTAATTGCTGCAGAAAACCTATGCCCATAAGTAGGGCTTGACAAATCGTGGCAAGATCTACTCACTGTGCAGCGCCGGTGAACAGGGAGAACGGAGCAACCGGCTGAAATCTACTCGCTATGGACCCTGCCCATCAGTGACCCACATAGCCATTGCTAGAGATGTTTGTGATATTTGTGTCAAACTTGTAAACTTGAAACTCACTCCGAGTCTCCTTATGGAGTCAGCACTGACTCTGGCACCAGATCAGCAAAGGTCTGACACAGCTCCTAACACTGCAACTTTGGTGTGCAGTGACACACCAATCCACTTCCCAGTACTTACTAAGTGGCAAAAGACTGGCAGAGGATGATGGCCTATGTTTCGTAAGGGCGAGGAGAGGGCTGGAGATTAGCTAAGACCCAACTCAAGTAAAAGATAAACTTAAAAAACAACAAATGGTTTGGTAGTACTTTATAGACTAACTCAGCTACCCCCTGAAGCTTCTCAAGTAAAAGAGTTTAGCCTATCCAGCTTATGCCTGTCTCCCTGGACAGTGATGTGGGCCTCAGGCAACTGGATGTCCTTTGAACACCTGAAGCATTGCAGGCAGTAGGCTATCACATCACTACTGGTGCTACTCACCCTGGCTGCGGTGCTACCCCAATCTGAGGGTAAACTGTCTTGGAATTGTTCTGCAAGTCCCCATCTTTGCAACACTGCTCATCACAGGGAATGTCCCACCACCACTCACCCGTGTGGAGACACCAGGCTTCAGAGGCATAGATGTAGACTTTGGCAATGTTGGTCTCCAGACTCAGGTACTGTTTGCAGTGCTCGAGGTGTAGTTTGGTGACATCTTGGCGCACACCCTCAGAGATGCAGCCTCCCACACATACACACAATCAACAGCACAGGTCCAGCATTTCATCCACCACTGGGCATCAGTCGCAGGCTCTAGATATGTGGCACGCTGGGCCATCCTTAGGGGGATGTGTGGTCCAGAACAACCCTCCCCTATTCCATATCTTCATCCAAGACCCACCCAGCCGCATCCCATTGCACACCTTCTTGCAAGCCCTTTCCCCCAAGAGGTGCAACCTGATAGATTACCAGGAGGCCTGGTGCCAGCAGCTGGAGGCTTATCACCTACCCAGCATCAAGAACATGCTAGCAGGTCCTTTTTCTCTCACAAGTGGTTGCCCATCCAGAGGTAGCCTGGACACTCTTCCAGAGGTTGGGACCTCCCAAAGTGGACCTGTTTACCACTGGATGGAACAGGAAATGTAATCACTTCTGTTCTATATGATCTAAGGCAAGGACTTCCTCTCCAACACCTTACTCCTGTCACGGCTTGGAGGGTCTTATGTATGTGTTTACGCTGATTTCGCTCATCAGCAAGAGTCATATCAAAGATCGAAAGAGACCAGGTCAAAGTCACAAAGAGCACCATGCCATGGTAACACCAGCTGATAGACTTATTGATGACCACTCTCTGGCCCCTTTCCAACAGGCAGATCTGCTCTTATGGGATCACAGGCATCCCCTACACCTCAATCTCATCCTTCTCCACCTCAGTGTGGATTTTGTGTGGCTAAACTTGAAGGAAGGGGTCTGCTTTAAAAAGCAGGAAGTCTTCCACTAGAGCAACCTACCTGGCCAGGTGGACCACATTCTTTCACTGGGTGTTTGTGTAGCATCTTTTCATTGTGTTCCTCCTCAAAATCTATTTTAGATTACCTGCTCCATTTTAAGAAGCAGGGGCTGACTGTCTCTTTCAAGAGTGCACCTTGTAGCCATCTCTGCTTTTCTTTTGCTGATCAAAGTCAGATGGTCTTCTTGCAGAACATGTCAGTCCAATTCCTGAGAGGCGTTGAGAAACTCTTCCTGCTGGCCCGGGCCCCTGTCTGACAGTGAGACTGTATTTTTTTCTAGGCTCAGAGTCTTGCCCTCTGAGACCATGGGTTCCTTGCTCCTTTTCCCATCTGTCATGGAAGGTTGCTTTGCTTCTGGTGAAAATATTGGAGAGATGTAGTATACAGTGTTCTACAAGGACAAAGTTCAACTGTGACCCAATTCAACTTTTCTGACTAAGGTGATATCTTCCATTCATGTTAACAAGGACATCTTCCTCCTACTGTTTTGTCCCAAGCTACATACCACTAATGAAGAAAGGAGGCTACATGCTCTGGACATCAGACTAAAACGCCTACCCCTCAGAAACCTATTAAAGTCAACATCTCCTAACAGGTTACCTCCAACCAACACAATTATTATTCTTATCCTAAGTTTCTTAATAAAATCAGATGCCATGAATAACAAAAAAGGTAGGTTCTATTACTTTGGTCAAGACAAGAATTTTGTAAGATCTTGGAAACGGAGTAAAATGTTCTGTTTTTATACTGTACCTAATCTGGCCAAATCCTGGTCCATGGATGGGTTCCTTAAGTGTTACTGCAGTGTAAACAGTAAAAAATAATAATACTGTAGCAACTGTATAACAGAAGTCTTGCCTTCTGGAGAGGAAGAAATTATATAGGGGCAGCCCTTTTACAGTAAGTCATCTGGGTTAGGATTTTTAAGGAGCCCCGAAGGGTGTTAGGTGCCTGAGTTCAAATTTCAGTTAGATGCCTAATTGCCTTTGTGTGTGCTGAAAATCCCAGTCCTCATCCATACCCTGAGGGTATATGATTATTCTACTGCTTTCTTTAGTTTAATTACAAGTATTTTCAGGGACTGAACTTTCTTTTAAGAGACTATTTTAAAGTCTTACACAATACTAGAACCAATAGTTCTTATCATTCCAGAAACTCCACACTTGACATTACATAGGAACAGACTTCCAAAAGAGTTCAGCTCCTATTTAGGGTCCTAAATACCAGCCAACTTTTCAAAACAATCACTCTAATTTTGACCTTCACGGGAAGATTCTTCCAATGGACTGAGCTCCTTTGCAAACCTGGTGCCTAATATTTCTGAGGTTTGAAGTAAGTCACTTAAACTCTCCATATTAGCTTTCTCATTAAAACTTAGGTCAACTAAGTGACACAATTCAGGGCTGTGAAAAATGTCATGCCCAGTGCAATGTAATTAGGTTGATCTAACCTTCACTGCAGGGACACCTAGGGCAAAAGGAAAGTTAGTCCACAGCCCAAGTTACCACCTCTGGAAGGGTGGATTTACAACAGCTGTCTTACGTAACGGTTATGTCTAAGCAAAGGCTGAGGGAAGGACCTGCGATTGTAGGGCCTATTTCCATTCTTCTATCTGTTCATGCATGTGGGCAGAATTCCTCTGGGTGGTGTCTGCTGGCTCCCTCAATATGTTTGTGGAGTAGTGGTGCTGTCAGGGGCTTTCTGCTTGGTATCCCCATCTGGTTTCCTTGTTTTGGCCCTTTGACCTTCACATCTGCCTGTTTTTGTCTTCCTGCCCCTCTTGATAATCAGTTGAATTCTGGGTTAAGTGGATCCTCCACTTCGGCTAGGGGAGGGTCATTTAGATGTAGACAGTCCACCTCCAGGTCACTGTCAGGCTTATGCAACAGCAGGACCACAGCTGCGGCATCTCCCCACACAGCAGAGTTGGGGAGAGGAGAGGTGGAAGAAGTTCCGCTCCATGAAACTTGAGCTTAGACCACACGAAGGCTTCCCCCTCCCTGCATTTTAAGTTTCCAAAAAGGATGGGTTTCTTTGTGCCCTCACTCTGGGTCTGTGTCACACGAAGTCCATTGCAGGACTGCCAGGTAGACTTCAGGTGCACAGGTTCCCTGGTCAATTGCTGGCAGGTGACAAAGACCCACAGAGACAGTTGCTTCCCTCTGATGCTGAACAAGCAGCTATCTCCTGGCTTGGCCTAAGAGTTTGAGATCACTTTTTGAATGTAAGTGCAATCCAGGATCTACCTTAAACCCAAATACCTTTGCCCCCTGCTCACTCCACCCTTCTCCCTCCCCCATCCTTCCTCCCTTTCAAAAAAATAATACAGTAAACTTCCGATAATCTGGCACCTTTAGGACCCAGGCAGTGCTGGATTATCAAATATGCTGGACTATCAGAAGGCAGGGCTATGAGGGGTCTAGAGTGGTGTGGGGGGGATGCCACCCCAGACCCCTCAT
>JANRFK010001234.1:105287467-105301689 GCA_030068395.1 Apalone spinifera
CCCCAATGTACACTGATGGCTACATGATTAGTAATTTAGTTCTTTGAGAGACTTTTTAAAGAGTTTAATAAAACAAAACTGTTTTCTTTTACTAGTTTCCAGTTGGACCAAGATGACTGATGTAAATGTATCCAGCTCCTTAAATGGTTTGAGCATGATGGGAATTCTGGACACCAAAGTGGGCAACAGTATCCAGAATCTTCAAAATTTGAATTCAAGGACTTCAAGAGCACTCTCATTGCCTGAGTATGGACCTAACCAGCACTCTCGTGTGCTAGAAGATAGCCATAGCCTTAAATCTATAGATTCTGGTATTCCAACTCTAGAAATAGGGAATCCAGAGCCTGTTCACTGCAGTGTGTTAAATGTGAAGAGAAAACAATCTGAGTCTGAAATCATGCCAGAGAGAACTTTTCAGAGTGCATGCATGCTGCTTTCTTATGTGCCTCCACTTTCTTTGAATGCTGAACATGAACACAGTGTACGAAAATCATCCACTTTTCCAAGAACTGGATATGACACAGTGAAACTATACAGTCCAACTTCCAAAGCTCTGAACCGAAGTGATGATATCTCTGTCGGTAGTGTGTCTAGTCTTAGCACAGAACTGTCAACAACTTTATCTGTTAGCAATGAGGACATTTTGGACTTTATGGTCACAAGCAGCTCAAGTGCAATTGTGACACTGGAGAATGATGAAGTGCATTTTTCAGATGTTACATTGAATTCCACTAAGGAGGCCGGTGATCAAAGACAGCAGGCATGTTGTCAAGAAGCAGATGCGGACAATAAGTTGAAAATATTGGGACCCTTCACTAGCTTCTTTGCCAGGTAATGGGATTTTGATACTTACGAAAAAAATTACAGCATTTATGAATTGGGTGATATGAGGCACTTAAAGGATTTTATGTTGAGGAGTTACACCTATAGCTCACAGTTCTAGCCTAGCTCCTTTGGGTATCAAATTACTCCCATCTTTCTGCTCTGACTGTGACACTGAAACACTGCAGTAGATGAAATTTCATGCTTTGTGGTTGGGATCCTCAGAAGCTTGAACTCAAACAAAGTGAATGAATTTGGCACTTTCTTGTTTTCTACTGTGGTTAAAGGAAGGAAGCAAGAATGGTTCAGGGGAAAGGGCTCTGAACTGGAACCCAGGAAATTTGGGTTTTCGTTGTGGCTCTGCTGTTGATTTACTATGTGACCTTGGGTAAGATACTAGTCAGCAAGAGCCTTGGTTTAGACAAGCACCTGTCTGCAATGGTCTAGATCTTGGGTCTGCAACCTTTTCAAACCAAAGAGCCGAACTAAATCAAAATTTGGAACAAGTGGTAAACAAAGAGCCATATAATAACGTCCATTTGTGTGACTGAAAATGTACAACTTCATATTATTGTCATAATAATTAATAGCATAAATTAAACATTGTACCCACAGACTTTATTTAATGGGTCTTCTGCTGCTACATCTTTTTGCACAGTTCTTCGAAGTTTACATCATAACCGGCCAAATCCAGCTTCACGCATGCATTTGGGCTGTTTTCTGTCAATCTTATGGTAGGGGGCTGGTCATGTGTGGGTTCAGGAGTCTAGGCTGGAGTGTGAGGGGCTCATGGCAGGAGATTGGGGTGTATGGTGGACTCCTACCCTGAGCCTCTTATACCCCCACATTCCCCAACTCCTTCACCCTCCTGTGGGGGTGTAGGAGTTGGGGAATGTGGGGATATAAGAGGCTCAGGACAGGAGGTTCAGGTGAATGATGGGCTCAGGGTTGGGGGTGGTGTTATGGTGCAGTGGTCAGATGGATGCTGGGCCCTAATTGGGGACTCATTGGCCAGGCTTCATTTTAAAATAAAGTAAAATATGTCCTGCACAAAAGATTTCAACATTGTTTTTATTTATGGCAGGAATGTGGAACCTTTTTTGGGTTCGGGGCTACTTACCCACATAAAAATCAGTTAGGGACCACACAAATGAGAAGCGCCAAAAAAAAAAAAATCCAAACCCCCCCCCAACCCTCATGGATGTGGCCCTCAACTGAAACACCTCATTCCCCTGGTGCTCCAGTCCCATAATGGAGGGAAGGTCAGGGAGGATTGAGGTTCAAGGTCTTAGGCTCAATGTACTCTTCTGGGGTTCCAAGGTTAGTGGATTTTGTGGACACCCCCCAGGCTCTGGGTTTGGGCCAAAAACGAGGCAATTAAGCGTGCAGGACAGGGCTGCCAGTGAATAGGATAGGGATGGGAGTGCGGGATCTGAGAGGAATGTAGGGTGTATGGTTGCCAGGTATCCGGTTTTCCACCAGATAATTCGGTTTTTGGGCCCTCTGTCCAGTAGAAAAATTCAGAAAATACCGGACATGTGCAATGTTTGATATTTTCTGAATTTCCAGTGGGGTGCCGGACGGAAGCCTGGCGAGGGCAGGGGAGTGATAGGGAGGTGGGCTGCGATTGGTGCTGGGAGCCCTGTGGTCGCGTGCAAAAGCCGGGCAGGGCGGGGGCAGAGGCTGGGACTCCCAGCCACTCCCCCTGCCCGGCTTCTGCACACTGCCAGAGGCTCCCAGTGCCAATCACGGTCCCGCCTCCCGGCTGGGAGCCTCTGGCTGCATGCAGAAGCTGGGCAGGGGAATGGCTCCCAGCCACTCCCCCTGCCCTTGCCTGGCTTCTTCTAGCAACTAGAGGGAGTGCCTGCCGGGGGTGCAGCCTATTGGACTCCAGCTGCGGCCAATGGCTGCACCCTTCCCCTCCCCCCCGCCAGCTCTGCTTCCCCATGCCCCCCTTCCCCGTGGGCAGCCCCCCCCACCCGCCAGCCCTCCCTCCCGGCCCCCCCTTCCTCCTGGCCAGCCACATGGCCTCCGACACACCTCTCCCCGCCCACAATCAAGTGTGTCCAGTATTTTGGAGGGTCTACCTGGTAACCCTACTGGGGTTACCAAGAGGGGTGAGGGTGCCAGGTCTGGCCAGAGGCTCAGGGCAGGGGTGTATCTGGCCACTGGGGTGTCTTGCCAGGGAGCAGAGGTCAGGTGGCATGTTGGCTGGGGGTCGGGGCGTCGGGCAGGGGATTTTGGCAAGGGGGCTGGAGGCAAGGGGTGTCTAGCCAGGTACAGGGGGTGTCTGGTTGGGGGAGGGGAGATTTTGGCCAGGGGGTTGGGGTCAGGCTGTCTGGCAGAGAGTGAGGGAGGGTCTGTACATGAGGAGGTGGGTGCTTGTTTTTGCACAGCATGGCAGGCATCCTGTAACACGCCTTCTGGAAGCCTCTGGGAAGGGTTGGCAGGGGAGGCCTGCAGGAGATATGTCCCGAGGGAAGGAAATGTCAATACATGGAGCCATCTTTGTTCCTGGTTCCCCCACATGGAGGGAAAGGAAAACGCTGTTGCATGGAGCCACATTTAGCTCTGCTTGTTCCCTGCATGCTGGGTCCAGTGCGGAGCCTTGGGGCTTTCTTCCCCCCACCCCTCCCTGCAGGAAGCTGTGCTTGCATTTGAGTGTTGTGGGGGCCAAAGGCTGTAGCACCAACGCGGGCTCCCTGCTCTGGGGAGAACTTGGGGGGCTGAGCTGGGGCTCCTGAAGAGCTATATCTGGCTCCCCAGAGTTAAGATCATTTTTGGAGCAAGGTATCCAATATGGTGTAGAATTCAAAGCAGTAACCGATTAGAAGTTTTCTGAGTTCTACAGCTTTGGCTATAAAAACCCTGTTTGGCCTCCCTGATTATTTCAGTGAACCACTTACTCTTCCTTGTTTAAATGTTTCCATTTTCTATAAGGAAAGACTGATAAAACACTGGCATAACAGTCATTCCTGGTACTTCTGAGTGTCTTAATGGGGGAGCATGGGAGGGGGGGGGGGGGAAGGAAGGAAGGGAGGGACAAAAATTGTTTATGTGGAATGATTAAACTGACTCTTAATGTTTTCTAAGCTGTGATTTATCTTGTTTTCAGGTTGCAGTATATTTGAGTATTCCGCTGTGGGCATGGCTCATCAGTAATAGTTAAGCAGTTCTAGGCACAAGCTTTTGTGGACTTGTGTCTACTGGTTGCCATGGAACCAGACTTAATTCAGGAACAAAAGGATAATTTGCACTTTAGAATTTATAGACCCAGAACTTTTGTCATCTTTTCTGTTCAGTATAGTTATGAGCTCAAGTGAATGCTGTAGAGAGCAAGTGAATTACCTGTAGAGAGCATTGGCATGCTAAGACTTCGTTTGCAGATTTTTTTTTTTCTTTACAATTCTTTGCACCTCCACCCCCAGGAAAAATTCCCAACAAAATAAAACAAGCATACCATTAGTGTGAATCCATTAATGGAAGTACCAGTGTAGGTTATTCTACTTCTACAAGTGTTGAAGTGATAGAAATACTTTAACCTTAAAAAGCATTGTCTAGAAGGCATTAGTGTGTGCGTGTTTATGGAAGCAGGGTTATTTGACTTAAATTAAAACCAGCAAGCAGGAAACCTTGGTTTAAATAATTATTTCACTGAAGAAAGTTGATTCTCTTTGGCTACTAACCAAGGTTCTCACTTAGTTTCTTTCTAAGTGGGAGTTCATAGATTGAAGGAAGAAAAAAAGCTTTCCTTCTTTTCAACTCCCACTCAGTTTCTCAAATTAGAATTAACTAATTTTTTAATTGAACTCATGGTGAAGAAACTGAAACTTAACAAATGTTCTCTGTACATCTGTAGATGAGGCTATTGCTATCAGGTGGTTTAGCACTTAAGCAAATTCTGGATCCACATGTTTAGCCATTAACTTTCACCAGTTAAATGGTCTGACTTTGTTGAAAACATTTTGACAGCAAAAATTACTGCTTAAATATTTCTTTAAATTAGAAGGTTTACCGGGTGTTGCTTGGGTCCCTCAGGGCAGGGATTGGGATGGGGTGGTGGTGCAGGAGATGGGTGGGTGAGGGACTTACGGTTGGGGTAAGAAGAGGGCTCAGTCAGGGGCTTGGAGGTGTGAGTCGGTTCAGAGGGTTGGGAAATATTTGAGGGGGCTAAGGGGAGAAATATGGGGGTGCAGGAGTCAGAAGTAAGTTAGAGGGCTCGGGGTGGAGATATATGGGATATAGGAGTTAATGTAGAGGTTTGGGAGATATGGGGAAGTTCAGGGTAGGGTATTTTTTCTATTCATGAACAGAGTGAGTTTTGTCTTGTGCACTGTGATGGGGCAAGCAACCCCTGTACTCCAGCGGACAGCCGGTGAGAGCTGCGCTGGCCGGGATGCACAGGAGTCCCAGGTTTCCCAGAGAGCCCGCGAGGGGAAGAATGGTGGAAGGGGGAGGAGCTAGGCACAGCATGGGGCGCCCGACGTCCAAGTCAGTGGTGCGCTGTGAAGTTTAAAAATGGTGGCCCCAGTGCCCAGAGGATGACGGTGAGTCTTGGTGGTGATGGCTCCCAGGAGGGCGAGGGTGCCAACTGTGAAGGCTCAGGAGTAAGACCAGAGCGGCAGAGCTTCAGGACCGGCAGCGGGGAAGATGCCCCAACAGACCACGACCCCCCGATGACCCCGGATCTGTGAGCCTGAGCCAGGATCAGGAGGACTCGCAGGAGAGTGGGGGGAATGGACCGAAGACCCATCGTGGATGTAAGAGGAACCATCGAGGGGGTAGGAAGTGGCTTGGAGAAGGGCTTGATGCCTGCGGGTTGACTTGTTACGGGTGGTCACCCGTCCTCCGATAGGGAGAGGAGAGCGTTATAATCCCTCCCCAGGGCTCCGGGCCGGAAGCCGGTGGAGAGGGTGGGCCCAGGTCCTTCTACCCCAACGTAATTCCTGAGAGGCAAGAGGCCCTCTCTTCGGGTGCGGTTATACGTGAGGGGAGGGGGAATTATATAACGGATACAAGAGATACTGTGAGAACCCCAAATGAAGGGGGAGGGGGACCTTGGATATGAGGGAATCCCCTACATGCACCAATATTAAGGTCATGTGTGCTTGTTTGGCTGTGTGCCACCGGGGCACTCATCAGTCACTAAAAAATAAGTAAGTAAATGTGTAACTTAGGGAAGAAATAATACTAAAATAAGGGATAATTAACAAGGTGCATGACTAAATGTTTAATATGTGATCAAAAAGAAAATTAATACTTTCAAAATTTGGTACCTTGGGAGTAGCCACCACAGGGCCCTGGCTGGAGCTCTAAAAAGTATATATTGTCTATCAGTTTGTTCTGTTTTACCTTTCACATACCTGTAGAATTGCTAGAGTCCATACTTCATGTGTCAGTGAGACTGAATTTGATGGGATAAGATTGGTATTCAAACTCTGACAACATTTTACAGAGTTCGATCTATTTTTCAAATTTATAATAGGTCAGATATGCTTCTTGAGCCACTGAGTTTCTACTCAGGTCTCTGTTTCATCCTGTATTTCTTATGTCCATGACTTTCATTTCTTGAAGGTTGTCTGTAAGGACTGGCAGCTCTTGCAGATTTCAATGACTCCAATCCAAGCAAGTGTCAGATGATTTTTCTGTTAATTGCTTGTATAAGTTAGGCAGCTTTACTCTACACCTTTTGTTATAAGCCTCTTATCTGTGTGTGGGGACAGTTGTTGTCCTGCAGGATCTTCAAATCAGTGACCGCCTCTTCTCCCTATCTTCCCCTAATGCTGGTTCCAGCCCTGGCACATGGAGCAACCACCCGCCTTGGAGCCCTGCCCTGAGAGCAGCCGGGCAGCTACTATTTGGCTCTGGCCCTGAAGAAAGGCTGGGGCTGGGTCTGCATGGTGGCTGCTTCCAGGGGAGCAGGCTGTATAACAGCTGCTAGAGCTAGAGCCCGGGCTGTGGCCTGCCCAATATTTTAAAAATGTTGTTGAAAGAATACGAAAACAAGGGATAATAAAAAGGTGCATGACTTTAAATATTGGCCTCGGTCATAGACCATGTCTCTTCTGCACTAAGTGCAGTTTAGGAGATGAGGGAGAAGCAAAAGTGAATGAATTATGAAATCCTTGGGCCAACCAAGGACAAGGCAAATCCCTAGGGCAACAGAGAGTAACCCAAGTGCTAACTGAATTTGTGCTTGTCAGCCTACAGCTCCTATGAGCTGTTAGAGCAGTTGGGAATTTTTGGGAAAACACACTCTTATACTGCCTCCACACAATCAAGAGGCAACCCACCTTGCTGGAGTGATTCTACACAGGCTGGTTAAACTTTGCCATCAGGCACTGCCAGAGTGGTGCAAAGCATAGCACAAACAGATCTGGCCCAAATATTTTTTTTTTTATAAAGAAATTTATAACCCTAAGCAGGCTCTGACCTATTTGCAGTATTTCCTCTTCTTCACACAGAATTAATACTACAGCTTGAGCCTCCTAAACCTGAGACTCTCTGGTCCAGCAGACCAGAGGGCCCCGGTGCCCAGGAGCGGAAGCTGGTTGGGAGTCCAGTGGCAGGCGAGCCCTACCATCGGGGATTGGAGAGCCCCCATCCTGGAGAGCCCCAGCTGAGTGGGGCAGCTGCGGAGACCCTACCTGGTGCACAAGCAGCAGGCAGCTGTGGAGCCCTAGGAAGTCCCGACCTGGTATGGCAGCAGTGGGGCAGCTGTGGAGCCCTGTCTCTGGGAAGCCCTGGCTGGGCAAGATGGAAGTAGGGCAGCCGCGGAGCCCCGTCCCCAGGAAGCCCCAGCCAGGAGGGACAGAAGCAGACCTGTGGCTGCTAAGGAGCTCTGTCTCTGGAGCGCCCCAGCCAGCTGGCAGAAGTGGGCCAGAGCCAAGCAAACGTCCTAGAGCAGCAGGGCTGGAGCAGACCCAGCCCATGGGAGGGGCAGTGTCCTTGGAGGCTGATGGCAGGGAACCTCTCCGATCTGGCAAATTCCCTATTTGGGACTGGTGAGGTTCCGAGGGTTCTGGGCCAGGGAGGTCCAACCTGAATTATATACGATAGAGTTCCACCATTGTTCTGAACATTGAATAAACATTAATATCAGAGCAGTTACAATCAAGATGGATAGACCAGCAACATGTGGGGAGCCAGAAGGGGGTAGTTGGCAGGGGGCTCTGAGAGCCGGAGGGCAGTGGGTGTGGGGAGGCGGAGCAGGGGGTTCTGGCCCCAGGAGAAGCCACACTGCAGCCCCGCCTCCAGCTCTGGCAGCTGCCTGACCTGGGAGCAGCCAGGCAGCTACCACGCAGCCCTGGCCCCAGCTCCAGCCCTTCCACAGGGCTGAAGCTACACTGGAGTTGGGGTTGTGGTGTGCCATCCCCACTCTCCCAACAAGCCACCACTGCCACTTACCTTCCACATCCAGTAGGAAGGTGAGTGCTGCTGCGAGGCTCTGCTAAGGAGGTGGGGAGTATTAAAATTCTTTGTGCCTACTCAGGCGTGCACTGTATAGGAAACTTAGGTGAGAGGTGCAGGAGCCAGGGCAGGGGCTGACTGGCAGCTGCTCCCTGGGGGTGTCTCGGGGCTCCTGTGGTCATAGAAAGGATAGTTATACCCAACAATCAGAGCACTACCTTTCCATTTGATGAGAAACAATCAAATTCCAGGTGCACCCCATTGTCCTGACACAACCACACCGTGACCTTGCTTTAAGTTATGAGAGGAAGATGCATACCAAATTTGGTGGTTCTAGCTCTTACCATTTAGGAGGAGTTCTTGAACAGACAGTCTCACAGACAGAGGCACAGATAGACAGACACACATGCAATCTCTCTCTCTCCCCCTCTCTCAAATATATAGTAGATTTTAATAGGAATTTTTTTGCTTTAACAGTTGTAATTTCAAATTCACTTCACAAAAAATTGTTTTCATAGTTACATTGGTATTTAATTTAAATCTTTTAAAAAGGACATTTTTATCCACCCTTGTTGAAAGCAAAACTGACACTATCAGTATCCCCTGAAAGACACACATTTTGTAGCAAAGGACTATATTGTCTCTCAGAGGTAACTTCTGGTATTGAGTGATGATACAACCAGGAATGCAGTCAATTTAGTATAGAAGCTAAATGATCCATTATTCCATTCCTTAACTAATGGTAGCTTTCAAGTGGCTCAGACAAGCAAAAACCTTTTGAACTTATGTTGGGTTAATCTGAAAGAGTCATGGAAAGCCTATTTTACTGGTTGGATTATAGACACTGTTCAGGGTTGGAACTTGTCTCATTAGAAGTTGAAATTACCATTGTCTATATGGCCTGACCTTTCACACAACATTCCTGTGCACTATTTGTCCGCTTCCCAGATAGCTCAGTCATATTTTCCAAACCCTTAATACTGTGCGTGATGCCTTTAAAGACACTTAAACACACAGTTCCTTTCATTAATTTTTTTTTGGGGGGATAACTATATTTAATGAACCTGCATTTTAAACCTTAGAGGAACTACCTTAGTGACACTTTTTTTGTGTCTTGGAAAAATCAACCTTATAGCAAGGAATTTTGCACTGGTGTGTTAATGCCACCCAAATGCGAGCTTTCCTCTGTTCCCCATCATGCAGAAAACTCATGCTACCTTGGTGACCACTAATATTGAGGCACCTGTTAGAGGTTATAATAAGTTTTAGCCTTGGAAAGAATCTGCTCCACAGCTTCAGTTCTTTGTTTTCTTTCCTACTCAGAATAGGATAAACTAACCTGAGAAATAAGAACTCTATTTAAGAGACTCAATTTTATTCTGTTAAATTTGCTGCAAGTGAGGGCAGGGAGCATCATCTATTTCTTGTACAGTGTAGGTTGCTAGGCTGCTACTCGCAGATCAGGGTTATATATCAGATATGGATTGGCTACCGAGCTTCCTTCTCAAAGAGATGTCTTCAATGAGATGCTCCTATGTACTGCAACGTATGGCTGAAGTTTGCTTAAATAAAGTTTGACACAAAATAGTGTTACCTAGTGGCTTCACAGTATAATACAGTTCCATTGAGAGAATTTGTATCTCTGAGTGTTAAGTTATGGGTAAAATGTGCTTATTCTGTAGATCTCACTCCCTCCTTCTCCAGTCTGAATTTTCAAGTAATTGTATTTTAAACTTGCAACTATAGTCCTGTGGAAGGTCATTTCAGACTCATTGGACCACATCCTGTGAAGCACAGGAACAGTAGTTAACAGCCAGAAGTCCAGGGGTTCTAAATCCATTTGGTAGCACAACTTCAATGTCATTCCAGTGGTTCTAGTAAAAACAAAAAAAGTGCCTTCACTATTGAATTGCTGCTTTTTCTGAAGCTGTCATTTGAACTCTACATCAATGGTTACCTGTAGTAGTAAAAGTCTAGTTGGCAATATTCCCTACAGCTTGTTGGTCCCTGGATCTTTGAAAGGAGCTTGAGAAATAGAGACTCCATGTTAATGCAGGGACTAGAGCGAAGATCGCTTCCTGCACTTCCCTCCTGATTTACGAGTTCCCATGCCACTACTCAGACCTCTGAATGTGAAGACAGTTTCTCCCCCAAGTCACTCCTGTTGATCCCTGCCTTTAGCAAAGGGGACTCCAACGCACTTTGGAAACACTGAATAAAGCAAATTGCCCTAAAAAGAGCACAGGTTAAGAATATTGTCCTGTAGGTAGTCCTCATATAGAAAGGGGAGTCAGTGGGTCTTTTCTCTTCCTTCCAATGTCATGAATGATGGGAAGAAAAGATAAATTAATAGTACAACACTGCATGTGAAAGTGTGCTTAATTCATAAGTGTACTCATGTCCCTAACTAGTTTTCTGAGTCAGTCTTTATTTTGAGCTCTGGCATCCAGCTCCAGCTTTCCATACAGTGCTGTCTGTATGAGGCTGTTCACATCAGTCTTTGCTCTCTGTTTGAGTTTGCCCTGCTGGGAACTTCTCTGTGGAGTTTGACTTTTTTTCTGCATTTGCTTCTGTAGAAGTAGGAGCCACCCCCCCAGTAGTGTGAACCAATACATTCTTCCACAAGGATGTGGTAGGCTTTTTTAAATCCAGGTGTTCAAGGACCCTTTATAAGGAACTAAAATCTGTATAAAGTTCTTGGGAGAGAGCAGGCACAACAGAACTTTTCCTTGCTGCCAAGGTGTCTTAACTTTTCCATCTTCTCCCCCTCCCCCAAGAAAGGATCATTTGGTGTGTTTTCTTTGGAAAGATGGATCTCGATTGGACCTGGATACCATACATGTAATCCAAGTCTAGTCAACACATTTATGACTGGTCTGTTACTGCTTTACTTCAGTCATTGTCCTTTTAATCCTAGAGAGCATGCCAGTCCTTATTTTATTATTCCCAATGCAAAATACCTGGCTGTAGCCACCTGAAAAAGAATTGCTCTAATTTGCAATTGAGGAGGAACATAGATGTGTTTGTTGATAGTGGGCTTGGGGATAAGAGTAATGATTGACACTTTGGACTAAACACCGAAACTGTTAGATAGTTTCTTGCATATTGGGATGATTGGCTTTGTTGCCTGGAATAGGGATATGGACAACTAGTCAACTATCCATAAGCATTTGCTTATCGGATAGTTGACACACTAATTGACTAGTTACTCCCCCTTTTCTTCTCAAAAAGAAATGCATGATCATACCACTATCATATTTCCATAATGTTATCAGTGGGAAAAGTAAGGCCTTCCCAATGTTATCAATAAAGCAAAAAGCTTTTTATTCTCTTTTCATAGAGCAAGAGATAGTAAAAAATCCTTTTTAAAGCTAATTAGTACAGTGGACTTTTCCATGAGATCTACGTATACTGCATGACTTAGTTCCAGACTAGGGATGTTAAATTTAGATAAATTGGCTAAACAAATAGTCAATGTAATTTGCATTGACTATTCGATTAGTCGATAAGGACACCTCTGCCTTTGAAGTGTAGCAACAAAAATCTCCAAATGGACCTTTATCTTTTAATCTTTCCCTTACTCATATATTTTTGACGCGTTTGTGGATTTGTTTGTGCAAAACAATCATACTTCGCAATTACCTACAGATACCAAACGATCCTGTCACTTAAGGTGAATGCACTCCTTTTTTACACCAGCATATGCTGGGTGAAAGGTTTAAATATTATTTTTGGTTTTCATTGGAAAAAGTCATGACTATTATGATTAATTTCATAAAAATATTTGCTAACAAAATTAAAATCATTTTAGTGTAAAGACACGTTTAACTGCTACAAATCACAAAATTCAAATTTAGTTACGGAAAGAGTAATGGAAGCTTTATAAGTTTCTGATTAAAATTTACTATGATGGTATTTATTAAAGAAAATATTTTGAAGTTGAAATACTACAAATTTAAAACTGTTCTTCCCTTTGTAAGCACAATAATAAACATTCCTATTACATATATTCAATTTCTTGAACTTTCCTGTAAGTGTAATCTATGCAAAGTGACTTTGTCTGGCCAATGACAGGCCTCACCTGCTGGCTGTTTATATTTCCAGTACTGCCTATTTCCAGAGGTCCCAATCAGGACTGATATCCCCTGGTACTATGAAAACTGTCCCTGCTCTACAATGTTTAAAATCCTGTTTGAGACAAGACACAAGTGGGTGAAGGACAAGGGGAGGGAAGAAGCAGGAGAAGAATGCTTGTAAGATTTTGTAGTTAAACAGTATGCAAAGCTGAAATGTTCAAACAATATTTTTTTTCCTGTTCCTATTCTATCTTTAAGTGACTACATATATAATTTTATTATAGAGGATTGCTGGGAGGAGTAAGAAGATGATTAACATAATCAAGGGTGAAGTTATGAAGGACAATAGGAACAGAAAGCAGTGCGAAGGAGACGAAATAAAATGTAGCTGGAGGGCTCCAAAGTCTGAATTCCATAAATTTTCATTAAAGATTTAATGAAGCAGATATGGGCTCCAGGACTCCGTAACCTTATTTGCTTGTGTGTGTGGTGGGGGGGCGGCAGTGTCATCTGCTGAAACCTGTTGACCCCAGTTGGGCTCTCCTGGCTCCAGTGAGGAAGGGCATATATGCTATCTAAATTTGCCTTGCTGCTAGGTGGCTTTCTCACTTTCCCAACAGCCCTATCTACTGGTAGCGATGGGGGAACAGCACAGGATGGTGACAGGTGGTGGAGGGTTTTTACTGTTAACATAATTTGGTAGCAAGGGGGAGACTAAAATTAGCAATTTCTAAAATAGTCATGGACTGCAGAACTTGATATCAAGTGTGAGAGACAGGTACTATTACTTGTTTGTGGATAGTGATTCAGGTCTGGTCTACATTAACAGAGGAGATGAATCTGTTACACAACCTCAGTGACATGAGTAATGTCGCTGAAGTTGACATATTGAGATCTATTTACACGGCAGTGAAAACACTGTGGTGTTGATGGGGGATGCTTTCCTGTCGATTCTCCTTGTCTTTCTCATTGAGAGAGAGTACTGGATAGAGTATAGATGCAATACAATTGACTCCAACTGGATCAATCGTTGCCCATCAATCCATCCGATAGTATAGACATACTCTCAGTCTTGACTGTTGATTTTTAGAATTTGAGCAAATTAGTGATCTGTATGCTTGTATTAAGGTCTGAGTTATTGCAAGCTGATTCAAAGAATCAAAGGGCAGTGCTTTTACTTTCCTGGTATTTCTTATCGCAGAAAACCAAAACAAACTAAATAACTTGAGTAACTTAAAATCCTGTTCACTATTTTCAGCAAGTCTTTTTCTTGCAAAGTTATTAGAATTATCATTAATCAATACCTAGCTGTAATAAAGATTGTAAGTGGGTGGACGTTTATTTGCAATATTAATTATATGCTTATTGTTAAATTGCTAGGCAAAAGTATGACCTTTGTCATGTGGCCTATTCTCCACTAGATGTTGAAGTTAAACTATCAAAAATAATTTTAGTTGTTTTTCCTATGCAGATTTTAGACAATTGTACTATGTAATTTGAATGATAGTGTGTTTATTGCTTATTTAGCTTCTTACTTACTAAAACTCTTTTGAGAGGCTACTTTGGGAAGGAGTAGTGAGAAAGGTGCTCCACTCTGCTGGCAAGAATCTCTATTTGAATTGGTTACCAACATAAATGGAATAGATTGGTTGAAATGTCTGTAATTTTTTGCAGATGGTTTATTCTTTGATACATGAAACTGTGCACACTTTCAGTTATTTCTGATATTCTTCAATATTTTCTTTCAGTTCAAAAATACAATGTGGCGAGTGAGATGTTTAGTACAATAATCGTCACTAACATCAGATCACAGGAAAGCGAATATATATTTCCTTGCCAACCCTCTCTTTCTGGTGGATTTCATGGCCAGAGAGCATGATAGCTACACTTGCTAATTTCCCCCCCCCCCCCCCC
>JANRFK010001234.1:105305760-105321591 GCA_030068395.1 Apalone spinifera
GGGGGGGGGGTTAAGATGGCAGTGGCAGATCCAGAGCAGCTGGATTTCTTGAAATGCATGTGCATTTCTTCCAGTGCTGCCTGCAGATCCCTCCTGAGATACTAGTCCTGGGAGACGCCTCCTCCCCCCCGCCCCCAGGTACTGACTAAGCTGCTACTGCCTCCTCTCCCTTAGCCAGACACCCACCAGCACCCTACCCCTAGCCAGATGCTCACCAGCACCCTGTTCCTGCCCCCTCCCTCCTGGCTAGACACTTACCCACAGCTTGCTCCTTGACCCTACATCCCACCCATATTCTGCATTCCTATCCCACTCATTGGCAGCTCTGTCCCACATAATGGATCACTCCCTTTTTGCCCCACCCTAAAGCATGGGGGGGAGGGGATGGCACAAAAATCCACTAACCCTGTAACCCCAGAAGAATTAATCTGGCCTGAGGCCTTGAAGCTCAGACTTACCTACACTCTTTCCCTCCCCTCCCTGTGGGGCTGGAGTGCCAGGGGAGTGAGGTGTCTCTGGGTATGTCTCTGCTGCAGGAAAAACAGCTGTTTCCCAAAAAACTCCAGTTACAGTCACACTGCAATTGCATTCTTTCGAATAAAAATCGAAAGACCAGAGTGGTTTTTCTGACATTGGTATCCACTTTCTACGAGGAAGAAGCCTTTTTCCAAAAGAGCTCTTTTGGAAAAAGGCGTGCGTGGACGGGGAAGAGGGGGGAGGAAGAGGAGGAAAGGAAAAAGCACAGGTGCCCTGGTGGCCACTCTGTCCATAGTAATCGCAGCTGAAATGCAAGATAGCATCCACACTGGACGCTATCTTTCAAAAAAGCAGATCACTTTTTCTATGCGCATGAGCAGTGTGGACGCTCTTTTAGAAGTAGTTTTTTCGGAAAATCTCTTCCAGAAAAGCTTCTTCCGTAAGAAGCCTGCAGTCTAGATATAGCCTCTGTTGGGGCTACAGCAGTGAGGATTGGGGCTTTTTGGAGGGGTTGGTTTTTTTGCATCTCACTTTTGTGGTTCCCAACTGATTTTTCTGAGAGTCAGTGGCTCCCTGACCCAACATATGTTCCTCGCCCTTTCCATAAATAAAGATTGTTAAAATATTATGTCCAACACAAAACGTTTCATTTAAAAATGAAGCCTGGCCAACAAGCCCCCAATTGGGGCCAAGCCCACATCTGGCTGAAGCATCGTAACACCCGTGCATCCCCCCACAGACCCCAAACCTGAGCCCATCGTACACCTGAACTCTCTGCCCTGAGCCCCCCACATCCCCAAACTCCTGCACCCCTCACATCCCCAGTCTTGTGCCACAACACTCCTGCACCACCCACCCACCGCAAACCTGATCCCATCATATACCCAACCCCCCATCCTGAGCCCCTCATATACTCCAACCCAAACTTCTGCATCCCAATATCCACAAGTCTACAGCTTGCCCCAAGCCTCCATCTGATCCCAACACTCTCCAGCCTGGAAGCCCCTCCCCAAGCCAGCATCTCCTCCTTCACCTCTTCCTCCTGCATCCAAATTCCCTCCCAGAGTTTGCACCTCTCACTCCTTTCAACACTCAAATCCCTCATTCCTACCCCAGAGCCCACGTGCCCTGTCTCAACTCAGTGACTGAGTAAAGGCTGGGTACTGCAAATGATGGAGAGGAGGGGAATGAAGAGAGTAGAGCCTCAAGGAAGGGGTGGGGTCTTGGGGAAGGGATGGGGTAGATCTTGGCTTGCCCTGACATTTAAAAAGTGATCTTGGGTTTAAAAAGTTTGGAGACCACTGTTATAGATAAACTAAGGAAATACAACCTAAATGGGGCTATGATATGTTATAACTGATTGGATAATCGTTCTCAAAGAATAGTTAACAATGGTTCACTGTTGTGCTGGAAGGGCATAACAAATTGGGTTATGCAGGGGATCAGTGTTGAGTGGTTCTATTAAATATCATCATCAATGAGTTAGATAATGGTGTGAGTATGCTTATAACATTTGTGGATGGTTGCAATTGCTTTGGAGGATAGGGTTATAATTCAAAATTATCTGGACAAACTGGAGAAATGCCTGAGGTAAATAGGATGAAGTTTAATAAGGACAAATGCCAAGTACTCCATGTAGGAAGGAATATTCAGTTTCATACATACAAAATGGGAAGTGATAGTCTAGGAGGGAGTACTTCAGAATGGGATCTAAGGGGTTATGGCTAAGTATCAGTCAACAGTGTGACACTTGCACAAAAAAAAAAGCAAACATAATTCTGGGATGTGTTATGAGGTGTGTTGTAAGCAAGACAAAAAGTAATTCTTCCACTCTGCTCTGCACTGATTTGATTTGTCCTTAACTGGAGTATTGTGTCCAGTTTTGGGCACTATGTTTCAGGAAAGATGTGGTGAAATTGGAGAAGATGCAGAGAAGAGAAACAAAATTTAACTGTTTAGAAAACATGACCAGTGAGGGAAGACTGAAATAATTGGGTTTGTTTAGTTTAGAAAAGAGAAGAGTGAAAGGGGACACGATAAAAGCTTTCAACTACAGGTTGAACCACCCACATTCAGGACTCTTTCTGGTCTAGCAACATCCGTGGTCCAGCAGGGCTATGGGCGTTGCTGGATCAAAGAGCCCTGGAGGTGGAAGCGGGAGCCAGCTGAGAGAACATGGGGTCGGGGAGCCCAAGCTGGGCCATCAGTGGCTAGACAAAGCGGCAGCTGGGGGAGCTCTCACCTTAGCCAAGGAACTCCTGGTGTCAGCTGGGCCAGGTGGCCTGGGAGTCTCGGCCCCAGCTGCAACAGGGCTTCCCATGACAGGCAGCCCCGCTGTGGACTCCCCTCCTCCCTTTCCATGGCAGCAGTGCTGGCGGTGACTGAGCGGCCCCATCTGGGGCCTAGGATGGCAGCAGAGCTGGATTGGGCAGCCCCAACTGCGGAACCTGTTGTGGAAGTGGGAGCATCAGAGGTGGGTAGCCCTGGCAGTAGACCAGTGTGTTGGGGTGATCCTGGCCTTGGAACTCCCAGTGGCAGTGGGAATGGCGGTGGCTGGATGGCCCCAGCCTGGGAACTCTAGGGAGCACCGTATGGCAGGAGCAGCTGCTAAGCTGTCCCAGCTGGGAACTCCAGGAGACCTTTGGCAGTGTGGAGAGCCCATGCCAGGCCAACATTAGCAAGGCCAGTGGCAGGACAGCGAGCCCAAGGGAGAGGAGCCTGGGAGTGGAGCAGCAAACAGGAGCACTGACAGATTCCCTGGTTTGGGACGGCTTAGTTCCTGAGGGTGTCAGACCAGTGAGGTCTAACCTGTACTTTAAAAGGTCTCACAAAGAGGAAGGAGAGCTGTGAATTGTGCCATTTGACATCAGGGGAGTTCCTGGATCACAGTGCAGTTTGCGTATTGGCAAAGTTTCCAAAAGAAACCAAAACACCATCCTTCTCTTATATGCTGGAACTAAGGATGCTTACAGTGCTGCCACACACTCTGGATTGAAGTGGTTTCTGTTACCTACAGGGTTTACAATTTGTTTTGATGGCTTTCAGCACCCCCACCGTGAAAATGATTCCAAACATCCTGATCTCTGTTAGCACATGACTTAGTCTTCAAAAATATTAAACCAGGAATAAGTCCCTGATAAAACTTGATAAAAGCATGTGGAAGTTTGAAAGCAGGGTTAACAACTATCACGCTGTGTATTGGTTTATAATCTATATGACTATATGTCAAATGTGCTGTGATTAAAACATCCTATGTACACCTTGGAATAGCTGCCAAATTAGGAAATCTCACTTTTTATGAGGTTTTATTTCCAAGATTGACAACTCTACTATGGACACAATACTGTACTCGTGGCCAGAAGAGAGACTGTAATTTGAGTTTGTATGCAGCTGATTTCAAAAGGTGTGTCTACTTACCTGACTTTCTGCTTTTTCCCCACCCTTTGATGAATACGCCGTTTGTGTGTGCTTCCTTTTTCCTGTTGATACAGTGACTATTACTGAGCAGTCTAGAGTTCCTTGACTCTGGCAGCATTCTGTGAAGGTAGAACATTAAATCTTTAGCTGTGTGGATTTGACTCAATGGATACTGAGCCATTTCAAGGACGCTTGGAGCTGACTTTCAAATCTGGACTAAATAACAAACTATGGCAGTATCTTCTATACTCTTCTTAATGGACAGGTTTGTATGCACAATTTCTTTGAATTTGTTTGGGTTTTTTTTGTTTGTTTGTTTGTTTTTTTAGTGGAAAGTCACTGTATTCCCTTAAGATAGCAGTTCACTTTTTTACAGTTTTTAAACTTTTTAAACTTTTTTTACAGTTTTTAAACTCCTATGTAGATAAGACACATCAGTGTGTGAAAATACTTGAATGGACAATACAAAGCTAATGGAATGGCTACATAAGCTGTTCAGCTAATATTGGGAGCTGAGATTTTCTGTAGGGGATCCCCTAGCCTTTTTGGGAAGGTTGAAAGCAGTAGAAGAAAAACATTTTTTTGTATATGGTGTATTTAAAAATGTGAATTTGAAAAGCTTTTGAGAGAGTGCCAGTGAAATTGATTTTATTTTAGTATTCTTGATATTGAGTGATACTAGAAGGTTTCCAGGTAGCTGTGGGAGGACACGATAGTTGTGCAAACTGAAATAAAGTTCCCATACTATAAAATAATTTGGCTATTAAATTAATACTGAATTGTTCTTAAATGTTATTGTAAAACAAGACTTTCTTGATCAAACTGAGGTTAGTTATAAATATATTATTCCTGATAAATTACATGATCTTAGAACATAGTGAAGAAGATAGTTAATTGTCCTTTACTGCCATTTCTTTTCCTCCCCATTTCTGCATAGTTTATTGCTAACTCTATATGGAAAACTGCTTTCCAAAAGTACTAGTAGCTAAGCCAGAAACTTTATTTACCCATGGTACTGTTTTGTTACATAAGTAAAAGATCAGTCATTTTATAAAAGCTCACTCTTCAGTGAAAACTTACTTTCTCTCCAGGTTGAGAATTTTTCCTCACAAATTAATGGAAAATACTTCCACACTGACAAGACAAAATGTTCTTTCTGTGCCACACTTCACTTTTCAGGAGACTGTGCAGAAAGCTGATTTTAAGTGTGGTGTGATGTACTTTTTTTTAAACTTTCTGCTGTAGTTCAGTGTTTGCTTCATATGTTTAGTATGAATGCAAATTAAACTCATGACACCTTAACTCATGAGTTAAACCCTAACTCCTCCATACTAATAATCCAATGGACATGATGCATCATGTCATATATTTCTGTTAAATTCCATATTGTGAATTAGCTTGATGTACTGTAATGGCTGTAAAGGAGATTAATTAGAGTAGATTGAGAACAGTTGGCATATGCTTTTTTTGATGCCTCATCCCTTTTTTAAAATGTAAGATATCCAAACAATTTTTTGTGACTTAAAACTACTGTGAAAATTTATTTTAAAAATCAAGTATAGATTCTGCACCTGCTCCCTGTCGGGGTGAGGGATAATAATATCATAGCACAGTTTTTAGTTTAATCTGATGTTCTTATTAGCCATGACTGAGCCTTTGGAATGAAACTTTTCATGCATGAACTGGACTCAGAAGTGAGGGCTGCTTGATTTAGTTTTTTAAAACCTCTGATCAGAGTTGCTCAGGTCAGAAAAGCCTGTTTCCCTCTAACATTGTGGGGTAGTTGTTTTTTGTGTTCTGTTAACTCAGACTTAAAAGCAAAGTTTTTGATTGTGAATTGAGTTGTACATCAGAGGAAGCTATAAGTTCCTTCCTCAGACTTGCAGAGCCCTGCCTGTGCAGTGGTGGTGGAGTATAATGGAGACTTTAGTTGTACAACAGTATAATGTCAGATGTATTTCTAGTGGTTGGATCTAGCACTGGAAATGGGAGCAAATCCCATTTCCTGATCACGTTGGGGTTCTTTGAACTCTGCAGGATTTGGGAACAATGCCAAAATAATTTGAAATTGTCCTTATAGCAAGACAGAGTATTTTAAATGCTGGGAACTAGAGTTATAACCAAACTCCACATTGCAGCAATTTTTTTAGCGTAGGTGGCATTAGAATTAAACTTAATATGCAGCTTGATGAATAGATAAGTTCAAGATGAAAAGTATTGACACTCTTTTTTGAAGATTTTTCTTTTACCCTTTTGTCTTGCTGTGTAGTTAAGACCTAAATGTGGTTTAACAGTATCACATCGTTGGATAGACCAAGGTTTTAGGACAATACAAGATCACAGGTACAGGAAGGTTAGATGATTTTGTAATACTTGTCAGAACCTAATTTGGGTCCATTTGGGGTGTCTTAAGAGACCGCCATCTTGTCTTAGGAGACTTGTGTTCCAAAAGGTAAACTTTCATTTTGAGAGCGAGTCTCTTGCCCTTCATGCCTGTGTAGCCCTGTCCATACACGAACAAAGGATAAGCCAATGCCATGTTTCTAGATGTCCACAAACAACAATAGGTCTGAGCAAAGTTTAACTGTCTTAGTTCATTGCAATACTAGGAATGTTAAATTGTGTTTAATTAGCTAATCCAGTAGTTTATAGAATTTCCATTGACTACTTGGTTAGTCGATAAGGGGGGAAACTGCAGAGCCACAGTGGGGTTAGCTCCCAGCCCCAGGAGTTCACCCCACTGTGCCTCTGCCTTTTGAGTGTATTAAGAGCCGTTAGGCTCTTAATAAATTTAAGAGGCAGATGTGTAGTGAGGTGGACTGGGCGTGAGCCAAGACAGCTGATTCCAAACTTGTGCCTGGTCCCACCGCTGTGCCTCTGCCCTCCCTGCCCCCTCCCATGGAGACGGTGCTAGAGGGAACCGGATTTTAGACAGCTTCCCTAGCAGCAGCTTTTGTTCCTTTCCCTTGCTATCTCTCTCTGACAGGCAGCAAGTGGGTGGGAGCAACTAGTAGCTTACATCCAATGCAATACATGTTGATTATGAAGCGTAACGTTTTAAATGTCGACAATTATTTTCCTCCTGATTAAATGCGTAATGGTCATATGAAGGGCTATACAACCGGCTGAATTTGGAGTCTAGTTTTGGGATCACAGCATAGAACTTAAAATGAGAGGGCTGCTTATATGCAAGAAGTTTGATAAAACACTACTTTTTTTTTTTAATCTCCCATATCACCAAAGACAAGAGGAATCCACGTCTTCACTATGTCAAATGATACTTACATTGACCCAAAGAAGACTCTCCAACAGGGTTGGGCCAATAAAAAAGCTTGTCTCCATTAGTGAGAGAGTGATGCTATGGCAGTTGACCCCAGGGATTGATTTAGTGGGTCTAGTGAAAGCCCATTGAAACGACTACAGATCGCTCTTTTATTGACTCCAGTACTCCACTAGAATAAGAAGTTAAAGGAAAGTTGGCAGGAGAGCATCTCCCATCAACCAGCATGTTGTAGTCACTGCAATAAATTCACTCTGTTACTTATGTAGCTGGAGTTACATAATTTAACTCAGTTTAATCCCATAGTGTAGACCTATCCAAAGATATTACCTCACCTATCTTGTGGCTCTAACTGCAGGTAGTCAGAGGAGTGGGTGCACTGGGAGTAGAGGGGACCAAACAGGATTTGGAGACCAACAAATTATTGAAATTTGGGTATGTTGTTTGGGTATGATGAATTGAATGAGAATTGCAAAATATATTAAATGAATTGTCTGATCAGGTACTTATCTGTTTCCCTCCTCTCTTCCCCCAGACTTGCAAATTCAAGTTTTAGCTTGGGGAGGAGAGTACTGGGTTTTTTTCCAACTGACCCCTATTTTTCGGTCCCCACCAAAACCCTGTAAACTATAAATGCCTAGTGTAAAGTTCTAGTGCTATTGGAGTAAGACAGCTAGGTGCAGTTAGTGTTGCAAACAGTATATGTGTCTGACAAAATATTGATTGCTGTAAAGAGGTGGTCACCAATTAGCCCAATATGCAAAGTTCATTAATCAAATCAGTATTTTTCTCAACGATTGATGCAAAAGACCTTGTATCAGTGTTTACGATTAGCTGACATAGTGTTGAATATGACTTTTTTGCCTGTGGCTAGTAGTAAATCATGTCAGCTTATAGCTATGTCACCCATGTTTGACTCCATACTTAGGGTTAAATTTCATAACATAGACCACAGCTGGCTTGTTCCATAATCATGGTGATCATAAAAATACAGTTCTTATATGCTACTCTTTATCTGCACACCTCGTAGTGCTTTACAGGGGAGCTGAGTATCATTATCCCTATTTACAGATGGTGAAACTGAGATACATATAGGGAAGTAAGTTTACTCATAGCTAGCCAGTAAAGCCATGGAATAGAACCCAAATCTCCTGATTCTTGATCCAGTGTTGTCCACTGAGCCATGCTACCCGCATTTAGACCTCACTGTGAGGGTTGAAGAACAGAGCTTTTGGACATAAATTGCGCCTGTAATTTGTCTTGCATGATTAAATATGTGTTTCAGTGCTAGGTTGAGGAGAAATGTCTGGGTAGAATTGTTCCTTACACTTGAAGGATCTCATGAGAAGTAAGCAATTGGTATGTTACAAAAGATGGTTCAATCTATGGGTGCGTCTACACTACACTGTTTTTTCGGAATAATGGCTGTTGTTCTGGAAAAACGATACTAGCATCCACAGTGCAATTGTGTTATTTCGACAGTCAAAATAATGGACAGTTTTTTCCGACAGTGGTAAACCTCATTCCATGAGGAATAAGCCCTTTTCCGAAAAAGCTTTTTTGGAGGAGGGTGTATATGGAGGTCCACTACTGCTATGTCGAAATAGCTCCTCACCAAGGCCATTATAAAATTATTCTTCCCCAGTGCTTCCTGAAGCTCTAAGTCCATGCTATGCCCACATTAGGGGAGTCTGCCTTGGACTAATTTTGATGCTTCACTGTAGTGTGGACGCTCTATTTCAAAATGAGATTTTCTGGAAGATATCTTCCGGGAAAGCTTATTCTGAAAGAAGCTTGCAATGTAGATGTACACTCTGAAATAGACTAGCAAATGTTGCAGGATAAATACAAACTACAACAAAAACAAACAGAAAAAGAGAACTGTCCTCTTGTTGTTTTAAAGTCTAGAAATAACATTGAGACTAGATTTCCTGGATTTTGCACCTTCCTTTTTTTGGGCACATACCTAGAAGAGAGTAGAACAAGTATCTTATTTGTACATTTATTGTGTTAGCTTATCTTCTCTTCACTTTCAGGATAAGAAGAGATTGTAGTTCAAAATCTCACTGGAAGGGAAAAATTATTGTTCAGGCATATCAAGTATTAGTACCCTCCAGGGCAGGAGGTAGGGGGATGAAAGAAAAAATTCACATGACTGCCATCTTTGTGAAAAGGATCCCAGCTCCCTAGAAGCATTTCATTTGCAAAGGAGCGAATTTGAGCTTGGATATCTTTATAACGGAATGTACTTTAATGCTGAGAGGGACACTCACCTCTAGATTTCATAGTACAGGTTGGACCTCCCTTGTCTGGCACCCTGATTTGCTGGACTAGGGAAGGTTCCTCCCAACATGGCCTGTGCTATCCTGCTGCCCCCAGGTAGGGCTTTAGCCTAGCCCTGCTGTTGCCTGCCTGGCTGTAGCTGCTGCCAGGGTCAGAGCTCCACATCTGGGGATAGAGCTCCCTGGCTGCTGCTGGGGCTGTCCTCAAGCGCCCAGAGCTGTACCCTCACTACCTCCTTGCTGTGGGGGCTAGAACTCCCTGCTGCACCTTTGCCCCTCCACGCCCTCCTCCCAGCCCCCAGCTGAGTCTCCACGGCCCTCCCTCCGCCTCTCTGTCCCACAACCCAACCTCCCTATATCGGGCTCTGTTGTCTAAGAACATATGTGCTCCTGCTGGACCATAGATGGTGCCGGACCAGAGAGTCCCAGTTAAGGGAGGTACAATTTGTATATTAGATTCTTGTCATTTGTGGAAGTGGCCATAAAGGATTACAGTCAGTGTCAATCATGGTTGCTCTTGTAATACAATATTCAATGACCAAGGGGCAGGCCTTGCAAAGGCTGGAGTTGGAAAACAGCTTTGTTCATCATCCAGTTTTCCTTCTTGAGGCAGTGCAGCTTTATTCTCTACAGTCCATAGCCTTGTGTTTGTTCTAGTCTAATTCTACAAGTGAAAAGTGATACTCTCTCCGGAGACTACACAAGACTTTCGTAACCTAATACAACTTGATAGCAAGAGCACTTCATGATGGATGCATAGCCTAAATTTGCATTAGCTTAATGTCACGTACTGTTGTACCTCTTGCTTACTATTTTAAATTCTTGTCACTCCATAGCATTTGAAAGCTTCAGATATTTGTAGATTGTCCCCAGTCTTCTATTCACCTCTTTTTATGATCTTTCTGTATGTGTCATGAGCTCATTAATATCCAAGACTTTTTGTTTTGCTGAGGGACTGAAGATAGTTTGTAGTTAAAAATGCTAGCCCATGGCCTGGGCTGGATTTACATCTTGGATGCCCTGAGGCACAGGGAGTCTGGGATTTCACCACTGCTCACATTAGCCAGGAGCTGCTGCTGATTGTGGCTGCTCAGAGCCTATCACACACAGCATCTGGGATCTCTAGGGGCCACCACTGCCCATAGAAGTGCCATGGGCAGCAGTGGTACTTCACCCCATGAAACTTTTTAGCTTCCTTCCCACTCAGCACCCCTCCACAGAAAAACTTCCCCTATTGCCCTAACACACACAAGCCCCTCCAGAGAGCTGATCTCCCAAGCCCTGAGCTCTGGCTATACTTATTGGCCCCTCTGGTAGGTGACTGTCCACCAGATTGAGTGAGGAGCACTCCAACAGGTCTGTCTCCCCATAAGCTGGCCGTGCTTCCCCATACAGTAGACCAGAGAGCAGCAAAATTTGAGGTTTTACGTTCACCTAGAATGCTGGTGCCCCTAGGTATGTGCCTAATGGGAAATCCAGCCCTGCCTGGCTCCAAATCTAATGATGGCTCTAAAGAAAATCTTGGCTCTAACAAGTTTTGGCTGTACTTGTTTGTGCAGAGTTTTCTTTGACAGCAGGCTATGTTTGCCATTCTATTTTCATCACACTATTCTTCTCTACATTTTGATATTTCCTGTGCCCCTTTTTATTGCATTTCTACAACAGCAATCTTCTTGTCTATTTACCATCTCTTGAACATGTACTAAATGTTGTATGAAATTTTCTTCCAAAGTTTATTTCTCCACAATTAAACTCCTAATTAGGCAATCTGCTCAGGTAGAACTGTTTTTTTTTTCTTAATTGTGGATAGGCAGTGAGGTATATTTAGTATAAATAACAAAATCAAACTCAGTAAAGTCCTCTTCCTAATTTGGAGCATTATGGGTTCATACAGTAATCTCTTTTTAACTCTCAGGTATGTTTAAACATGGTTGTATAATTGCCTTGTAAATTCTACCTAGTCATCAACTCCCGTGGTGCATGCCAGTAGCTCATTACTATTGAAAATGACAGTCAAATTTTTGTAAATAATTATCGCCCATACCTTTGTTACTGCTGTTGATATCTGAACATTGATAGAGGTGGTAATATCTGAATAGAGGGTTGATCATTGAAAGATGATGGGACTAAGCCCCCTGGTGTTGTATCGCTACCGATGTTGCTGTTGTATTGTCAGAGCCAATACAACGTACTGTTTGTGGTTAAGACTCCACAACAAGATTTGGTAGATCTGAGCTGGGTTGATAGACCTGATTTTGAGTGAATTAGCATGTAGGTAGAATGTAAAGAATGGGGGAGCGTAAGTTGGGGATTAATATTTTTTCCCTTTGCACCACTTCTTGTAAAATATCTTTTTTTTACATTCAGAAAGTAATCGGGAGATGAAGATGAGAGAATGGACACTAGTTTTTTCTTTTTTCTAGTCATTTTCCAAAACATTCCTTTGCCTCATTGTCTCTCATTTTCATTATGGGAAAAAATGCCCCTCTTGTATGTGTAGGAAGTGTAATCCCATCACTTACTTTCTATGCCATCTTTTTGTGATTAGTGGTTTCCATAATCCTTTAATACAGACAAGATCAAGAATGTATCTTAATCTGATAACTGAAAAGGGCCTTCAAGTTAACTATATTCTTGAAGGTATTGAGAGATGAAATCCATTCTTGTAAGTAAGATTTTTGTGTTTTGAAGTAAGCGTTCCTAAACTAGTGAAATAGCTCCAATAAAATACATACCCAATCACGCTGTGGTGACATTAAGTCTTCATTTGTGCTATCCTTCAAATTAAATAGTTCTGCTTAGGCAGTGGGTATGATAGGCAAAGGAAGGCATTGCCTCCGCTGGGTCTCAATGCCCAACAGCTTGCCACTTCCTATCTCAATTCTGACCATTCTGCAGGCTCCCACAACAGGCTGTTGCAGCCTAGTGAATATTCCTCAGTGGGGGAAGTGGAGGAAAGAATCTAATAAGTGAAAAGCTTTTGAGCTTGCCAGACCTATTAGTGTAACATTGAACCTGTGGAAAAGCCATTAAGTGTCAGTGAAGCCATTTAACAGGCTTTGCCACCAGTGTCAGAGGCAGGAAGGAGGGCGGGGAAGCGAGTAGTCAACTCAAGTACCCAATAAGCATGTGCTTCTCACAGGAATGGGCCTTGGTGGGCCAGAGTTAATCTGGCCCGTGGCCCACAGAGGCCCTGCCGCTCACCTCTCTGCCCCCGATTAGCCTGGGGATGAGGGGAGTGGGGATGTGCAAAGTCCCCTCCCGCCCTGCGATGGGTGCGGTGCTTCTAAGCACCACATGATCCTTCCAGGATGGGGGCAGTATGGGAGGAGACTTTGTGTGCTTCCCCCGCCTCCAGGCCAGTCAGGTTTAGGGACGGGGGAGCGCATGAAGTCTCCTTCCACGCTGCTCAGCTAACGGTTGACTCTAAGCACAACGCTCCCTTGCAGGATGGGGGCAGGAAGTGAGAGACTTCAGATGCTCCCCCCTCCCCAGGACCTGATTGATTTGGGGACAACAGCGGGGAACACGCAAAGTCTCCTCCCACCACTAGGGGCAGGGGTACCTAGAGGGAACTGCCAGTTGTTCAGAACAGCTGGCAGTTCTCTCTGGGTAGGGGCAAAGACTTTGCATGCTCCCCCAGACCAGTCAGGGTCTGTGGGTGGGTAAGCATGGAAGTGTCCTGGCCCTGCCCCTTCTAGAGTGGCTCAGGGCCACTTCAAAAATTTCGGAAGTGGCCCCCAGTCAGAAATTATTGCCCACCCCGACTTAAGGGGTAATCAGCTATTCCCTTATATCCTTGCCCCTTAATACAAAGCTTTTGCAGAAATAAATCTGACAAAAAACCTGAGACATTTATTCCCAAATTTAGTGCTTTTTATTAGGTACTTTCTATATGTCCAGTCTTTGCAGTCTGACATACAGTGGAAAACAAACATGGAGCATGGAAGGAAATTTTAGAGGGTGGGGTTTTTTTCCCCCAAATGTCGTTTGTTACATTTGGGTTCCGCTGGAATAGGGTCTGTGCGGGGGAAGTGGGGGAGAGAGAGAAGAGGGAAACAGTGTGGAGGAGGCAGAGTCTGGGCAGAGCAAGGATGGAATAGGGGCAGGGTCATAGGCTGTGGAGCTCACCTCCTCAAGGCATGGCTTCATTTACTCCCCCATGCAATTCTGGAATTCATTGTCTGTAACAGGTGCATATGTGGCGTGCTTGGCAGAAACAAAACAATTGAACGGTATGACAGTTTTTGATGGCAGGTTAATATATAACATTGGAAACTTCTGAAAATTATTTCCTTGTGTTTAAACATGTAGTGGTCTAAATTGTACAACCTTTGATAAAGGAATAGTTTGTCCTGTAATAGTATATTTATAGATTGGTTAATTTGAGGTATTTAGCAGACATCAGAATTAGTACATTTCATAGCTGCTGTTGACTTCTTCAAGTAGAAGGGGTCTTGTTTTGGTTTTGGTTTTGGTTTTGTTTGTTGAAGCAGACCAAATACCGAACAATATATATGATGTAACAGTTTCCATAATTGCAATAGTACTTGTCTTATAAGACACAGTAGTTGGAGATATTGAGCTGGTAAGATTACTAAGAGATTATTGGTCATAAATTAAATAGAAGGGGTGCCTTAAATATTGCAGTGCTTTAGACTACATTCCATTGCAACTGCAACACGCAACCAAAACTAGGGAAGAGTGAAGATTTTTTCCTTAAATGTAAAACCTAAAAATCTGGTTTTGTAACACTTACGTGCAGGATGGAGGAGATTTTTGTATTTGAGTTTCTTTTCATTTCTGTGTGGGTTTTTGTTTCAAGGCATCTGGAGTAATTGTTTGTTTCATGCCCTTCTAGTAATGAACTGATTATTAGATTTCTTTTAAAACTGTGATTGTTGCTATAGTGGGATATTTTTGCTTGAAGTGCTACTTATTGCTGCCACCTATGGTAACAATATTGGGAGCATGAGTGAAAGAAGGAACCATCTAATACTGTAAACACTGCATTGGCTAATCCTGCTCAGAGAAGGTGTATGCAAAACTGCTTACAAAGGCCGATGACTAACACACCTATTGTTAGTTACTACCAGGTGACCTGAACTAGTGGTAGCAACAGTGGGAAAATTTGAATAAATACTTGCAGATGAGACTGAAGGAGGGAACTTGAGCAAGCATATGTAATAGGTCTTAATAATGTCACTTCCATATCAAATGCAACTTTTTCATGCTTACTGCTGTCAGTGCAGTCTCTGTGGTGTGTGGTATACTGGTAGCTGTTGATGTTTTGTGCAAACTTGCTGTAAGGAGAGTTAAATGACATGGTACTTAAAAATTTTATCATCCGTCTCTGAGGAGGATAGCAACACTGTGTATTCTATTGTTCCTGGTATCACTAGGTCCTTTGGAGTTGCTATGGTAGGGAAATTTTAGAGAGAAATGGTCTAGTGCAGTAGTATGAGTACCCTTTTGGGTATTTGAGAGAAGTCTGGGGGGTACATCAACACAACTGAAATTTGGAGAAAACTGAATTTTTGTTGTAAGTTTTATAGCACTTTATTATTTTTGTTCTTCTCACACACAAAAATTTCGTTGCCCGCCCACCTACGATTAAGTTGTTTAAACAAACGTGTTGCAATAGTAGAAAAAAATGTTGTGTCTGAAAACTGTAGGTACTGGGGCTACTTTAAAAAAAAATTATAAGGGGTGGGTGGGTGTGGGTGGGTGGGTGTGTGTGTGTAATTTATTTTTAAAGGTACTTTATAAAAAAAGGTTGAGAAACACTGGTCTAGTGCAGACATAGTGTATACATTTGATTAGGAAAGAATTTTTAATACATCAGACATGAAAGTATTTAGCTTGTATGGGGTACCACACACAGAAGGGAATCCTGCCTTAGAATCACTTATTCTGAAGGTATTAATACCACACACGGATAGTGCCGTGAATAAACAAAATGTGGAAATTAACTGTTTTCCTGGTTAATGTTAAATTCCTTTTAACCCTTATGAATCTTTCTTTTTTACTTAGGAATTTGTTTTCTAGAAAGCAAAATACAAGACGGGAGAAACAAAATGATTTGGGCTGGAAGTTATTTGGAAAAGTACCTTTGAAAGAGAATTCAGAGAGAGATGCAAAAAATATACAGAAGGTATTTGCTTATCCTTTATTTTGGGGGTTTCTTTTGCTTTAGGGTTACAGTTGCACATTCAAGCTAGTTGTAAGATTTATGTCTTTGTCTCTGAGGTATATTTAGCTCTTCAAATAAACAAAATTGCAAATGAAATGTTGGGGGTGCAGTTTGAGGGGGGTACAATATAGGGATGTTAAGGACTAGTCGACTATCTAATAAGCAAATGCTTATCGGATAGT
>JANRFK010001234.1:105321691-105339581 GCA_030068395.1 Apalone spinifera
GCTTTGAAATGCACAAGAGCCCCCACTGGGGACTCTTGTACATTTCAAAGTTGGTATGCCGCATGCAGCCCAGAGTCAGCAGGACTTCCCACTTGACCCGGGCTGCACGCAGAGTTCCACATTCCTCCTTTGAAATATACAAAAGCCCCAGTGGGAAATTCCATTGAGTACTCAACTAGTAAAATAACCAATAATTAACATCCCTAGTACAATAACCAGTCAACACCACTTCCACAATGTTCTTACTTTGTATTTTCTGATTTTTAAATAGTTAGCTAGTCTGTGTGCCATTAAAAAAAAAAAAATCTTAGCACTGTGTCTCAATACAGTTTAACACATTTATCATCATGCGGGTAGGTTTGGATACTCAGGTGTTGCCTAAAGTAGGACCTCCATCTATTTTAGGAAATTAAGTTGATATAACTGTTGCTTAGGGGTATCAAAAATCCACACCCAGAAGCGATGCAATTAAATCAGCTTAACCACAGATGTAGATAGCTCTAGGTTCAAGGGGGAATTCCCTCATCGTCATAGCTACTGCCTTTTGAGGAGGTGGATTACCTATGCTGCAGTGTTTTAAAGTGTACATTTGATTTAAAGGTGCGATAGATGAAATTAGCTAACTATTATAATTAATTTCAAAATTAGTTTGTTGGTGATAGACTTTTTAATCTCTAATGTGTTCAACCTGGAAGATTACTACAATAATTTAGCTGCCTAACCTGAAAAGGGATGCCTGAAACATTCTAAATAACTGTTGCTGTAGGCACAACATGAAGGAGCTGAGGGTTGGGAAAGAGGATCACTGAATAGTACTTATTTGGGCCTGGTACACTAGTACAAAAACTGCGTAAATGTCAATTAGGAGCAGAGGTAAAAGTAAGCCCAGTGCACTCCAGTGTGGCGCTCTGGCTGTCTGGGCACTTAGCTGCAAGGAAAAGGGTGAGGCGCTCCCAGCCCAGCTCTCAGCTTCCTGCAGGCTGCCATGCTCAGAAGCAGGCAGCCAGGCAAGTTTAAAGGGGCTGGCTAGGGATAGCTAGCCCTGAGCCCCCTCTCCTTGTTCCCATTTCAGCTCCCTGTGTGTTGCTTTTTCTGTTTTCTGTGACTAGGGAGTGAGGGGAAAGCACAAAGTCTTCTACATTCCTCCTTTGCCCTTCCCCTGGGCAGCCAGGAGGGAGAGGAACAAAGCGTGCTCTGAACTTTCTCCTCACTCCCTCATCACAGAAAACAGGAAAAGCAACACACAGGGACCGACCTGTATATGTGGCTGCAGCCCTTCTACCCCCAAAATGGCACCCTTGCCCCCCCCCCACATTCATCCATTCCCTGTGCCCTGAGCCCCTGCACACTGAATCCTGCATCTCCAACCTTCTACACTGAGCCCCTCCTCATACTCCCCATAGCTCCGTGGTCACCAACCAGTAGATCGTGATCTACCAGTAGATCTCAGGGGCTCTAAGAGTAGCTCTTGAGTCCTCTCTGAACTGCACGACTGTGCAGTACATTTACATTAGATTTCCTCATTTGAGGAGTAGCTACTCACAGAGCAACAACACAGGTGAGTAGTTGTGAGGAATGGTGGGAGTTGGGAGGTCGGGAGGGCTGAAACACCCCAGCAAGCTGACTGTGGCTTTCAGCTGAAAGCGGCTGCCCCACGCTCCAGCTGATCAGCGGCTTTTCCTCTGCGCCTGCCCACGTGGAGCTTAGTGAACCCTGGCTGAGCGCCATAGCAAGCTGGCCGGGCAGCCACTTCTCTTCCCTCCAGCCCGGCTGCCCTGTGCTCAGCCCAGGGAGGCTGCGTCTAGCTCCAGCTGTGCTGGAGCAAGCTTCCCAGGCTGAGCGCAGGATCACAGATGCCCATCTGATGGACTGTATATGACTAGCAATCTCATACTACAACCCAGACTTCAAGACACTGGCAGATACTGTTCGGTCACAAGTGTCACACAGACTTTATTGGAAGAAAAAATATATAATTATCAATACTTGATTTTAGATTTACAAAATAGCAGAGAACAAAATGTATAATTGTAAATGCTTCATTTGACATTTAAATAGCATGAATTAAAAACAGACCATTTATTTCATAACTATAAACATGTGATTTTAATTTTATATATTGCATAATTTTAAAATAAACTGTTTAACAGAGTGTATGAGGGCTGGGGATAGCAAGTGATGGACAGAAGAATAGAGAGGGTGGGGCTTCAAGGAAGGGGCAGGGCGGTAGATCTTCGCCTGTTCTGAGACTTAAAAAGTGATCTTGGGTGTAAAAAGGTTGGAGACCACTGCCATAGCCCCTAATTCACTCCAGTCCTGACTCCTGATCCCCATCCCCTAGGTTTAATCTTGCACCCTGTCCACACACCCCATCCCTCTGTCCTGAGCCTCCGCACTCCACCCCACACTTACATTTTTACAGGTACTTTATATCACCAACACTTTCCTGCCCTAGGGTGGGGCAAGTTGTGATAGGACAGTGCCTACAGGAAATTTAAGTTACTTTCATCCCTGGTTAGGAGTATGACACCCTTTTAAAAACTGATATACAGTAGAGTCTCAGTTACCCGACCTAAATGGGACCGGAGGATGGTTGGATAGTGGAAATATCAAATACAGAATACTAATATAAAACATAGGTACAAATATGTATAAACTCAATGTATTACTAATTCTAATGGAAAAAATTAAAGTTTCAACAAACATAAATAGAATTTACAACACTTTTGTGAATATAAAAAGTTTAGTTTTTAAAGAAATGAGTGATAGTGAATTGTTTTTGGGCGTCCTTACTTTTCTTCGCGGAAAGATCACGCCAGCGTCTGAACAACGGTAAGTGTTTAGCGGTCGCTTCCCTGTGTTGCTCAACATAAATGAGTGCTGCATCGAGAGCCTTTACTCCCTCACTGTGACTCAATCTATCCACTTTCTCTAGTTCCTCTTCTATATTGAGATCATCACCACGATTCACGAGGTTAATTAAATCTAGATCAGTCAGCTGTTCATCTTTTTCCATCCATTCCTGTATGTCGCCATTGCTTACATCATCACAGCCTAGTAACTGTTTCAATAAGATGAAAAGATTTTTCACAACTTTCTTAACTTGTTTCTTCGTTATATTCATCTTCATTTATTCTGTTTTCGTTGTCCATAAGTAGCTTTTTCCATGATCTTGCCAGTGGATTTTTTTCAATTTCTTCACAAGCTTGTGCAACCCAATAAACAAAATCTTTTAGGTTTATTTTTTTTCAATTTATCTAGCATGCTATTTCCATCAACTACAACATCTATAAGTGATTTAAGAAGCTGACACATTTTTTTTTTTTTGAAAGCTTCAATAATACCCTGGTCCATAGGTTGGCACAACGAGGTGACATTTGATGGTAAAAAAATCACTCTTAAGTTCCCATCCTTCAGTCCATCTGCGTTAGGATGAGATGGCACATTACAGGAAACCCCCGCCTTATGGCAGCCCGAGTTGGAACCCCCTGCACTTACGGCCATTTTTTTTAAGGGCGGAAGGGGCTGAAAACCCCCAACTTGTGATGTTATGCCAGGAACTGATCACGTTGCAAGTTGGGGCAACCTGTATCAGTAACCAAAATAGCTTTCCTTTTTAGGTTTTTTGAATTCAAGAATCTTTCTACTGATGGAACGAATTAATTGTAAAACCAGCTTTGAAAAATTTCAGAACTCATCCATGCACTCTTTTTTTGGTTGCTATACCAAACTGGCAGTGCTGTAGGAGCTATTTTTTTTGTGAAAGCACGTGGATTTTTGGACTTTTCTATTAAAGCACATTTGAGTTTAAGGTTACCTGAGATGTTACTGCAAGCAAGAATGGTCACTCTTTCTTTGCTTCTTTTATAGCCAGGACCTGTTTTGTCTCTGCTGTGTGAACCACAAAAATAAAGCTTCACTCACCTTTTCGTACTCGCATTTTTTTATAGTCTTGCTCTTTAATCAGAGCGCCATTTTTCAATCTCATTTATTTTTCTCTTCCAGTTGCCAACAGTAACATGCCCCACACCATATTCTGATGCCACTTTTTGCAGAGTTTCGCCTTTATTTAGCCTTTGTAAGGCTTAAAGTTTTTGTTCCATTGGAAACTACTTTCTTTCTCTTTTCACTTGCCATGCTGATAAAGAAATTTCAATCTACTTAGGCATCATCAAACAAAAGCACGACCGCGCTCATGTGCATGGTGTGGGTATGCGCGCTGATTGTGATTGGCTGTTGTACATGCTGCATTCTTATTCGTCACGTTGGCGGGTGGCATGTCGGATAAAACGGAATGTCGGATAAGCGAAGGTCGGAAAATCGAGACTCTTCTGTACTAGTACAATTTCTAGTGTGAGTGCAGTTATACCAATAAATAAAGATATTTTATGCTGGGAAGTTTTATTGGTCTCTTTGTATGGTAATAAGATGTATTGGTATAAGCACACTTGTTAGTGTAAATATGCCCATGCCAGTTGGGCTTTTTAGTGCTTTAACCATGGTAGTGTAACTAAAGCTTGACAACTTTTTTGTGTATGCAAGTCCTCTGTTGTTACGTGAAACATTATCGTCACAACTAAAATAGCTAAAGATTTCACTGTTAATGAAGTGTTAAATTATTCAGAAATTTGCTTGAACTCTTTCACCCCTGTTACTGGAAAGAGCTTCACGCTTACATCAAGTAAAAAGATTTTTGAAGTTCTGCCCTGAAGTATTCCTTTCCCTGGAAACTCTTAAAATTACTGAAATGGTGCTTTTCAAATGGCCATCTGTGTGTCTGACTCTTGAGGTGAACACTTATTTACTGCCATTAATTTCCTGGAGTTTTATTAGGCCAGATGGTGGACTATGGCTATTCTATGTGGTTTTAGTTGTTTCCTGTTCTTACTTTGTCTCTTCAGTAAGAACTGATCTTACAGATACCCTTACCTATTCACTATTGCTGGAATATTACAGCTGTTAAATCTTAGTGGGATTCCATAGAAAAGGGCAAACAATTATTTATTAAGATGTGCAATATCTTTATCAAAAGACTTCAGTCACGTTCACCCAGACCATCTAGCTGAGTTTCTGGCTGAATGCAAGAGCTTAAACAATCATCCCTAATTGCTCTCAAATATAAATACAGTGTTTTCAGAAAATTATTTGTTAAAAGGTTTCATTTGCCTCTTTCCTGAAACTAATTTTCAAAATATGGACATCATGAAATTGAAAGAGCAAAGCAGTAGCTGACTGTTCAAATTGCAGAAAGGTGGTATCAAAGTTCCCTGGAGTCAATGGCTCATCAGGCTGATATGGTTAGGGAATATCAATTTCATAGCCAATGGTACAGAAGGGAGTAAAACGGCCAGCATGATGAATGAGCTAAGGCAGGTTTTTGACTGCCCTTATCCAGTGAATCAGGTATTCGTTTTACAGATTGGTCAAACTGGAAGTAGCTTTTCTGTGTGAGCCAGACTTAAAGAAACAAACTTCAGGATTGTAGACAAGCTTCTTAGGCACTGCACCTTCTAAGAGGGAGAAGTTGGGACCATGAGAAGTAACATAGCTCCTCTACTGGTAGAGAGGAATGAACCACTTAACTTCAGTCATTTGTATTTTTGTGATAAGTCTTTTCTATAAAGATTTAAATCTAGAATAATTGTTTGTTAGGATGGATATTTCAGCACATACAGTAAGAGCTTCGTGAATGCTAATAATTTCAAATGTTTCATTCAGTCTTTAATATATTTTATTTGCTGTAAACGATGCTTTATTATATTAAAAAAATTACCCTAAGAACTTTATCAAGGTGGCAAAATGAAGCACTATCAAGTTGCCAGTGCACATTTACCTATTTTTCTGTATGTATGCATTACCATACAGTCTTTAATAATCGTGTATTTTTTTCAAGTACTTTTTATGTGCAGTTTTTTTAGGCTTTTATAAAAGCAAACTGAAAAACAGAAATTTGTCATTGACACCTACATCATCAGGGTAAGGATCCCTCCCCCGGTTTGTCAGTTTCTCTTTTTCTCATCCCCTTCTGTCCCACTCTGGGACAAGGAATTTGGTTAATTTACTCCTTTCTCTCCTCCCCCCCCCCCCCCCCCCCCCCCCCCCCGGTCTGGCTTTTTCTCCCTTGAATTGAATTAGGCAGCTTCCTCCCTCATGCTGCCTGGGTATCAGCAGTGGGATCAGTGACAGCACTGGAAAAACAGGCTTGCCAGCGTGTGTGTGGCATTGGGGTGAGATGGGGTGGAGAGCTTGTTTGTGCTGTGTATCCTGTTGTGACTCCAATCTAGGCTTCTGGTGCCTGCAAGTTTCAGAAGCAAGATTGTATCCCAGTCCTGACTGGGCTGGGGGGAGCAGATGGCACACTGGTTGGTGGGGGGAAAGAGCGGGTGGGTGGGGCCTGGCATCTGTGCAGTGAGGTTGAGGCAGAGGGGAGTTTGTTATGGGTGTCCTGACTCACTTGGTGCAGTCCAGATGGGAGAGTGAGAGCCTCTCTGGCTGCATGGCTGGGGGGAGGCAGGACATGTGCATGATAACATTTCAGACAGAGTTTACATAGGTGTTAATGGTTTAAGGTAAAAGGAAAAAAAAAGATTCTTAACAGATGTTTTTGGAGTGTTGTAGATACCTAAAACTCTGATCTTACTGATTTTTTTTTTTAATCCTGTGTTAATAATTAATACATGGTAAATTGTATTGCATTAAGGCCAGATCTTTGCTATGACCTCCTGAGGTCTTTTCCAACCCTATGATTCTATGGTCTGGTAGAGTTCTGGCTCTTATGGGTCAGAAGTAGCAAGTACTAGGTGTGATGCTAGTTGTTTTATAGGATGAAACCTTATTTGCCAACTCTTTGAAATATGGATTTGTCTATAAACCATGAAGCCAAATGTTAATTTGCTCTGGGACTTCTTCTCGGAGTTGGTGACACACACAAGATGAAAGTTTCAAACCAGGATAACTTTCAGCTGTTTTTATGGCATCATTTGTAGCTTGTGATCAAAGTAAAGTTAGTTTTCTCCTAATTGTCACCATGTTCTTCCAGGTACTGAAAGTACAGTAAACTAAAGGAGCGGTGTCTCTGAATGTCACCTGTTAACTGGTCACTTCACAGACCAGAAGAACACTTTCTCCTCCCTTTTATATATTACTAGGGGGCTGAGCCCCCTGCTCGCTACACTCACCAACCCCCTTTGCCCCCCTCCCCCCCAGTCTGTCTGCTGGAGCCAGATCATGGTCTCCCCTTCTACCCATGCCGCAGCAGGAAGGACTGGTCTAGGAAGGGTAGGGAGGACTGAGGTTCAAGCCCTCAGGACAGATTTACTCTTCTGGGGTTCCAGAGTTGGTGGATTTTTTTTGTCATCCCCCTTCCCCCTTGGGCTCTAGGGTGGGGCCAAAATAAGGAGTTAAGTGTTCAGGACAGGGCTGCCAGTGAATGGGATAAGATAGGGGGTGCGGGATCTGGGCAGGAGGTGCTCTGTAGGAGGGGGTGAGGATACGAAGTCTGGGTGGGAGGTGGGGTGGAACAGACTGGTGGTAGGGTGTCTGGCTGGGGAGGGAGGTTCAGGATCAGTCTGGGGCACAGTGAAAGAGCTTGGGGGGGGGGAGAAACCAGGACCGGGGTGGAGTGGGCTGTGGGTGCTGGATCTTGGCGGGGTGTGGAGTGAATGAGGGAGATGGGAGTGCTGGGTCTGGGCATGAGGAGGTGGGGGGAGGGCACTTACTTGTTTTCATGCTGCGTCACAGACACCACGTAACACGGCCTCCACTGTTCCCATTTGCTGGATTCTGGTTAATGGTAGCAAAGGGGAAGCTTCCAGGAAGTGCATCCCTGCAAGACTGTCGCCCAGCTGGGGGAAGGAAAACAGCAGCACAAGGAGTCATTTTTGGCTCCACTTGTTCCCCGCATGTTGGATACAGCAGAGAGCTCAGTGCTTTCTCCCCTGTCCCCGTGCAGAAAGCCAGCGCTGGTGTTCCACTTTTGTGAGTGCTGTAAGGTTGTAGCGCCAGCATTGGCTCCCTGCTGCATGGGAAGCTGAGAGGGCTGAGGTGGAGCTACAAAAGAGTCATAGGTTGCTGACCCCAGCCCCATTCACTAGGGAGCAATTTTCTTTCCCCCGGGGCACACTTCCTACAGGCTTCCCCTGTGGATCCTTCCTAGCAAATGGGAGTAGTGGGAGGCTGTTACATGTGACACAAAAGCAAGTAAGAGACCCCCCCCCCCAGCCCTCATGCCCAGACCTTGCTCCCCCCTCACCTATCCCCCAGCCAGATACCCTGCCCCCGTCTGTCTCTTCTCCCCCCCCTCTCCCCGCTGCCTTGGAGGTAAAAGGTAGCGGGGGGAGAGAGAAGAGGGGTACTTCAAAATGGCAGTGCCGCACAGAGCCCAGGGTCAGCTGCTCCATTCAGCGCTGCCACTTTGAATGCCACAGGGAGCCCTGCATCGGGCTTCTCATGCATTTCAAAGCAGCAGCACCAGCAGGGATCCCCAGGTCAACTGGGGATCCCCAGCTGATCCTCGGCTCTGTGTGGCACTGCTGCTTTGAAATTCTGTATGGAGCCCGGGATCAGTTGGGGAATCCCCAGCTGATCCTGGGCTCCCTGCAACGCTGCTGCTTTGAAATGCCATGAGGCGCCTGGGATCTGCTGGGGAGTCCCCACCTGACCCCAGGCTCCATGTTGTGCTGCCACTTTGAAATGCCATGAAAAGCCCAGCGTCAGACTGCCCAAGTCATTTCAAAGCAGCAAGCGATGCGTGGACCCCAGAATCATCTGGGGACTCCCCGACTAACCGCAGGCTCCATGCAGCACTGCTGCTTTGAAACTCCGCAACAGTGTTTCAAAGTGGCAGCATTGCATGCAGCCCATAATCAGCTGGGGAGTCCCCAGCTGACCCTGGGCTTCAGCACTTTCGTCTTTGAAGTGTAGCAACAGCACCAGGGCCGTTGCTACACTTTAAAGGTGGAGGTGCCTAATCGACTACTCGAATAGTTGATAAAAAATGCATCAACTATTCGATTAGCCAATTATCTGGTACTTAACATTCTTAGCCCCCGTCTGGCCGCAGCATCATAACTCCCTTGCTCCCTCACACACAAACCCTGAGCCCATAATGCACCTGAACCCCCTGCCCTGAGCCCCTCATACTCTCACATCACCAGACTCCTGCACCCTCACATCTCCAGCCCCCTGTCATAAGATTGACAGAAGGCAGTCTGAAAATATATATATAAAAATTAAAAAAAAGCTGGATTTGACCAATTATGATGTAAATTTCAAAGAAACGTGTGAAAAGATGCAACAGTAGATGTCCCATTAAATAGTCTTTAAGTACAATGTTTCATTTTATGCTGCTATTAATCATGTCAGATATCAGTAATATTAAGTTGTATATTTTCAGCCATGGAAATGGTCATTCTTATACAGCTGTTTGTTGACCACTTGTTCTGAATTTTGAGAGAGTATGGCTTTTTGGTTTGAAACATTGCTGACCCCTGCATTAGGCTTTCCAGAATGGCTACAGAAAAATGCCATGTTTTTGCCGAGTTCCCACTTTTTCTGGCCCACGGCTCCACAAAATCCTAATCTGACTCTGCAATGTCTGGTAAACTGTTTAAAGGCATGTTAGCTAACATGAGATAATTAACATGTTTTTGAAACACCATTTATTTTTTCCAGTTTAGACAACGCTTTCTATTTAGAATGAGTAGTTTCCTGGGTGCCCAACCGGTCTTGTTCCAGCTACTTGTTGTTTTTCCTGGGAGGTGTAGTAGGATAATAATACCAGCGAAGCTAAGTTTAAGAGGGGAATAAATTATTAGATTGTCTAAAACTGTTTTCTACTTCTTGATTTAAATATTTAATTTATCTACTGTAAAGACAATTGTTAAAAGAGCTATTCTGCAGGTTCAAAACTCCTTTTCCTTTGATTATAGACTGAGTCTTCCCAATTCTCTGGCCAATGGATTTAAACATTGTCCTTGCTTTCTAAAAATATACTGAATTTGCAAATCATTGCTAAATGAAGCAATATTTTTTTCTTGCTTAATTCTTACATAGTTTCTGCTTTCTTGTTCAGTTAGACATTGTACTGTCAAATAGCTTAAGTGCATTGATGCAGCGAGCAGCTGCTTGTAGAATATGGATCTGCTCTTGTCCTCTCATTTCTTTGTGCATTTTGTAAATTAAGGCATAACCGGGGGAAAAGGAGAGAACTGATTGGGTGTGTTACATCTGCAGATGATTAACATGACTGTTGCAGCTTGCTTCCTTAGTGTTGGAGCATTCAACTGCAGAGTCCCTAGACAGCTTTGATTGTGGTAAAGAAAGCAAGAAGGAGTAACACATGATAGCCTTTTTAGTCTTAATGATATCTGATCTCCTTCATGCATACATGTTCAGTGTTTTTTCTCGGAATCAAGACAATGAAGGTCTTTAATTTTATATTATGGAATCAGCAAGGCCTTAAATGACGGTGAAATGGGCTCCGGTGTAACAATCTCTGAAGAAATACGGCTTTCATGGTGAGTGCCTCAGACATGATGCTCAGAATTTATGCATCATCATAATGTGCTGTTTTAATAGCTATTTGCCAAGGAGAATAGTAAGATGTTACTGAGCTGATTACTAGTAAAAACAAAATAGGCTAGAAACTAGCATTCAAATGCATAGTTACAAGTGTAAACCTCAAGATAGTCTTCTATAGATATTAAAAATCCTTAAATAAAACAATGTAAAACCAGCTTCCCAAAATGAGAATATTTTGCTTTGTACAAAGCAAGGTTGTTTGGCCATGAAACACATTGAAATACTGTATCTTCATGAGTTGGTGATTAAGGAGAGTATACCACTGCTAAATGAAAAATAAACCAGGGTTGTTTTGCATCTTTAGCAAGATTTTTGGTACGTGTTTACCTCAGTAGCTTTTGAAACAAACATACAATATAAACAATTTCCAGATCCCTTATACATCAAGGTTTAAAAATATTTATTGATAATGAAGTGTAAAGCAAGCAAAATGGGTGCATGTTGTTGAACTATTTTTGTCATTTCACTTAAAATTTTAAAGTACGCCTGTTGTCGTGGCACATATTGTAAAGTTCATGTGGAGAGTTAAGTCTCAAATGATTGTTTCATCCTATACTAATTGCCCATTTATATATCTTTTTATTGTATAGATTTAAAAGCCCTTCATTACTGTTATGTGTTTATGTATATATACAGATTAAGTTATTTTATGAAACCCTATTCAGAAATTCAGCAAGTGTGATAGCTACAGTATGTCTTCATGTCATTCAGTCAGCAGATATTAATGTGCATTTGTGTATAGAATTCAGAATTTACTTCATAATTGAATCTTCAGAGTATGCTATGCTAAAAATTGCATCCTCTGCTCATTAACATGAGGATTATTTAAAAGCTATTGTCGTCTAATTTTTTTGTAATAAAATAAACATATTTTGGAATGAGCTGTGAATATTGACTCTCAAAGGCCATCATTTTTACTCCTTTTTTGATATTATTTGAAATGGTAAAAACACTACAGACAGTTCATACAGCTTGTTTTCTAAAATATGCCACTCCTGTTTTAGGTGCAAGCTGATGATACAAGTCCACTGTCTCTCTTTCGCTGTAGTGTTCAGTAAGATATTCAAAAACATTCGCTAAAATGCAGAGATGGATGATTTGGGTTTGAGAGGGAATGATTCTCTTAATGAGCGAGCATCTTAAATAGCCCCCAGCCTAATAGCCTCTAAAAATTAAACTTGTATGAATTTCAATGTAATATTATATAGTAACTGTATGTATAGTGGAAAAATGTGGAGCTGGAAAAAACTGGGTCTCATGTGAATGAAGTGTTTTCAAAAAGTGAATCTTCTAAGAAAACAAAATCCTCTGAGCAGTATGTCAACCTCTTAAACCTTCTAGAAGCCACTGTTTTTATTCACTCTTCAACTGAATGAATGCAAACCCTTTTCTAAAATGTGTGTTCATAAATCTTACCAAGCTAGACACTTGATTTGGATTCCTTTTTTAAATGAAGTATTGATTTGTGTGTGTGTGTGTGGGGGGGGGGGAATATATGACTTTGCTACATGATCTTCAAGGTTTTTGTTAATTTATGTCCTTTCTATAAGTAGTAATCCAAACCATTAAAATGTTTAGGGACAAGGATCAGTTGGCCACTGGAAGCAGTAATATAGGTTGATGTTTGATTAGTTGTTTTTGAAAATTAATTTAATTTAGCAATGTAAGAATAGAAATGCAGGATTGTAATTGATACAAACAAATTGGGAGATGAAGTGGAATTTGGCTGTTACACAGCTTCATTCAACCAAATGCAACTGATGTACTCCACATTTATAATGGTGTAATTGAGGGCATATTTTGGCATTGTGCCTTTTAATGCACTTCTTTCTTAGTTATGATCAGTTATTTTCCAGGGGTTTGTTAAAATTTTAAGAACAGCTTTATTTTATCTTTTGGTTTGAGTGTTTAGTCTGTTCTACGTCTCCACCCATGGAACATTTCTTTGGAGATCTCTCCTCTCTAGTCAATTAGCTGATTAAATGTCATTTAAACATCCCTAGTCTGTAGTGTGTATGTGGACCCAAGACAGACTGTCATATTATTCTGCACCTGAATAATAATAATTTTTTGCACCTGAATGTCAGGAGTGAAAGTACTTTTAAAAAAAAAAGTATTTTTCATGCCTTTGAGTAAACTAGGAATCTACTTTGGAAATCCTAAATCATCTAGCCTACTGCAGTTGTTCTAGGAACTTCAAAAATACTTCCTTTGTGCCCACAAAAGCTCATGATATTATGTACATTTTTTGTTAGTCTCTAAGGTGCTGCAGTAATCTATCACTTTTCTATATAGTTTAGATGAAATTTTAAAATATATCAGCCTCTTAGTATGCTTTGAAAATTTTTTGCCTCAGTGAGAATATAAGAGTCTCATGGCTGAAAACCTGTTAATAGAAGTACTCACACATTGTTTGCAGATTTTGCAGACAGTATTTCATTTTCTTGTGACTATACATCAAAATAAATGCTTTTGAAGGAGACTGGCTACATAAGAATTTAATATATTACGTGTTTGTGATTTTGACTTTTTCTCATAGCACTACTTGACCAATTGTGAACACTTTAAAATTAGCTTTATTTTTAGAATACCATCATTAATGATGTGTCTAATTCACTGGTTCACATGCCATAGTAAGGTGCTACATAGGTTGGTTTATCAGAATGAGAATCCTTTAAAACTACGTTTTAAAGAAATTAAGGTAGTTTGAGTTTTAAATACAGTACTGTGCTGGATATTGATGTTTAGGACCTTTGGCCCAAGATGAAATAAGCAACAAAGGTTTTCTATTTTATCGCAATATTTTTATTTACCCCACTAGGATATATTTACAAATGGTTTGAATAGGAGAAATAGTTTATAGCTCATGTACAGTGTCGTCGTCTTGAAGAGTTTTTAAAAAATTGCTTTTAGAAGGAAATGTAGACTAACTTTTTTTAAATGAAGAGAATTAGACTACAGGTTGAACTTCTCCAGTCTTGCACCCTTGGGACCTGACCAATGCTGAACCAGAGAATTTTCCCAATCATGGGAGGTCAATATTGTCTAGCAGCATTACCAGCCCTTCCACTGCTTCCTGGGCTCTTAAAACACATTTAGGGGTAAATCAGAGCTAAACAGCAGGAAACAATGAGAGCCAGGACTAGTGGCAGTAAACAAACTTTATGGAACCATGAGAAGCTTGGCCACACCAATAAGTGAACATCTGGCTTCCTAAAATCATGCTGGACCACAGATGTTGCTGGACCAGAGAGTGCCAGATGAGAGAGGTTCAACCAACATTACTCAATAAAATTTCAAGTGTTGTCTTCACTCTGGGGGATTACTATTGACTTTGAATCAAGAAATGTTTTAAAATGGTAATTGGAGTTCGATTATGAATTGTACAGAGAGGTTTCATAAGTTATTCTCAAAATGTTCTCATCTTACATGTTTCTATAGTTGTTGGGAGGCAGTGTACAGCTTTGATTTTCTCCATCAGTGTAACCAATTATATTCATTTTGTTCAGGAATATGAAGAAAAAACTGGACATTCTCACAAGCCACCCTCTCCTAAACAGAATGTGAGGAAAAATCTTGACTTTGAACCACTCTCCACTACAGCGCTTATTCTAGAAGACAGGCCGCCGTAAGTTATGCATAGAACCATAGTAGAGACCTCTTAGGCTTAAGGTAGCAAAGCCATTCTCTCTGTGGATATTCATGACTATAAAATATTTAAGCAGATGAGCTTAAAAAAACCCTTCCAAACTACTGTGTAAACTACGACTGGCATATTTTTAAGGCAAATTCATAAAATCTATTTCACTGCTACTTTCAACCTTTTTAGATAAAAGAAAATGAATTAATGACTGTCTGACACTAGCAGTGGTGCTGGTGGTAATTTTTTTAAATTGGCTTACAAACATGAATGACTAAATATCTTATTTTTAAGGTAACCCAGGAATAAAAAATTAACAAAGCACTTGCTGAAGAATCTCAGTATAGCAAGGGTAGCGTGTCCCTGGCATAGTGGATGTCCAATTCTCATAAATAATGAAACAATGTACGTTAAAATGCTCTTCAGTGGGTTTAGTGTCACAATATGAAGGGTGTCAGACACTTGATATGTTGGCTTATTTTTCTCTCATTTTATGCAGAAGTATTCTTAGATGACCCAACCCATATCAAACTTCTAAGAAGGAACTATATTGTGGTTTTTCTTTTTACTGATACATATGCTTGGCTTTTTTGTAGAATTTACTCTGAACAACTGACTTTAGACAGATAAAAGGCAACTAAAAACCATGTTAGGCTGAATTTTAAATAGTCTATTTAAAGTAGTTGTGTGTGCAGCTTAAAGATAAGAGTATGTGAAAACAAAACCTGATGTTCAAATATTTAATATATTATTCTATAAGTGTATTTCCACTGTTTAATGGCAGTGAAGATAGATCATATAAAATTCTCAAATATATCATGTTAGTTTACGAAGCTGTTTGGCTGGGCTAAAGCACATAGTACAGTAAAACTCCAATAGTCCGGCACTCCTGATAGTCCGGCATCAAAATGGCGAGAGCCTAGTGAGTGAGCTTCAGCAAAAAACGAGTCACAAGGTAACAGCGGCAGCAGCTGAACTGAGAAAAAAGGCTTAAAAAACTAAAACATTACAGTATACTGTGTACAGTATATACAATAAAAAGGGTTAAGAACACTTTATAAACAGTATATAATGTATACTTTGTCTCTCTCTCTCTCTCTCTCTCTCTCTCTCTCTCTCTCTCTCTCTCTCTCTCTCTATATATATATATATATATATATATATATATATATATATATATATAAAATGTGTGTGTGTGTGTGTCTATATAGAGACACACACCTCCTGATAGTCCGGCATATTTGATAATCTGGCACCACCTAAGTCCTATAGGTTCCGGATTATCGGAAGTCTACTGTATTTGCTTTCTCACACGGAGCAGTAGTCAAGTTTTGTATTAAATACTAGGTGCATGTGTTCAATCCTAAAGTATGTTACATGTTGTTAAAGTGACCACTGCTATTCAGTGTTGGGGCAGGATTGTTTGTTGAATGAACACAAAGTGGTAATGATGCATCCAGATGCCTGATGGAGAGCTACAGGTTGAAGCTGTCTAATCTGTCCCACTCTGGACCAGCGACATCCTTGGTCCAGCATGATTTTAGTTAGCTGGATGTCCATTTATCATGGGTATGGCCAAGTTCCCCTCTCCATAAAGTTTTACAGCCACCAGTCCTGGCTTTCAGTGTTCTGTGCTGTTATTTAGCTCTAATTTACTCTTAAATGTCTACTAAGACCCACAAGCTTCAGAGGGTAGCTGAGTTAGTCTGTACATGATAAACTTAAAAAACAACAAATAGTCTGACTATCAGACTATTTGTTGTTTTAAGTTTTTACTAAGAGCCCAGTATGCAGTGGAAGTATTGGTAATGCTGCTTTATATATTGATCTCCCCATGGTTTGACACATTCTCTGGTTCGGCACCAGCCACATCCCAAGGGTGCCGGACTAGAGAAGCTCAACCTGTGCCATCAATCCAGACTAGGAATGTTAAAATGAGTTTAATTTACTAATTGAGAAGTTGATAGAATTTGTATCAACTACTCAATTAGTCGATGGGGGAAGGCAGCCTGATTCAGTCCTGGCTCGCACTGGGCCTGGGACCAAATCCTTCTCTGGCTCTGCAATTTAAGAAAGTAGGAGCCTGGGGGCAGGCTGCTTGGCTCCGACTTCCTTTTAAATTGCAGAGCCACAGTGGGTTTGCTCTAGGACCTGGCGTGAGCCAGGACTGAGCCGGGGCTGTCATGGACAGGGGCTGCTTCACAGCAGCAGTCCCTGTCTGTGGGAGGATCCCAGTGGGGAGATGGAACACCCCTCGTGGGCAGAGACTGCTTTGTGGCAGCCTCCCCGGCCAACTCCCCCTTCTACCTCCTGCGCTGCTGTCTCTGATAGAGGCAGCAGTGCAGGAGGAGGGCAGGTGACACCACAGAGACAGTGCTGGGGGGAGGGGGAGCACTGGTTTTTAAGTTCCCCCCTGCCCCAGCACCGGCTCCTGCTCCCCAAAAGGCAGCGGGGAAGGGGGGGGCAGGCAATGTGAGTTGTCTACTACTTGCTTACATCCCTAATCCAGACAGGGTTTTCAGATCCATTCTTCTGGCCATTACATTTTCACCGTCAGCAATTGTGGCCCAGGAGTGAGTGATACTCTTTGTGGAGCTATCTCCATACTCCTACAGCCCATCTTATTGTCCTTTTTGGGCACCTGAATATGACAACTCTGTTCCACACCCAGTAATGGTTACCACCAGAGAACTGCAGATGCCACAGGATCAGTGGATGGAAGAGGATTGACCAGAACTGTTGGTGCTGCCAGAGCCACCATTGTTACTCTTCATTCCCTCCTGATGAAGCAATGTTGTCAGACTTTTCTTTACCCCCAGATCATTTTAAACAGTACCAGGCCCTTCTTGGGAGGCTCATAGGCTCTCTCCAGATTCCACTGAAAGAGTACTAGGATGCAGCCCACACACTCTTGGACTAGGCTACGGTTCTTGCTGAAGTGGCACCCCCAATTAGAGATGTGAAAAGCTAACTGGTAAGCGTCACCCTTAATGAGTGCTGCTTACCAGTTCTGGTTAACTGGAGGGGGCGGGGCTGGAGCCCCACAGGGCCCACCATGGAAATGAGCCTGTGTGGGGATGTTCCAGCCCGGGTGCTCCTGTTGAGCTAGAGTGGTCCCTTCTGGCCCCTCTGCTCGCCCCCCTTAACCAGTTAAATAATATGCTTAACCATTTAATCAATTAAATGGGATTTTACATCCCAACCCTCCATTAATGAGATGCGCACAGGTTCACTCTGGCAGGTTTCATGCTCTTCTGCCATTCTGCCACCTGTGCCCAGACCTCAAAAAGACCTGAGAAATGCTACTTCGTTCTCCCCAAGGAAGTGGAATTCCTGTTTTTGGAACCTAATCCTGCTTCCCTGGTGGTTCAGGTGGTTACAGAGAGAATTCATTTATACCAGTTCACTCCACTCCAGACAAATGACTTGAGCTTTTTTGGAAGGAAGATGTGTTTTTGTTTTTTTTTTCATCTAGCTTAGCATTCTGAATGGCAAATTACCATTTTTGTTGTTGTTCAAGTGTGACCTTTTGAATTGCAACCTTTTAAAGCTATTGGCATTGATGAACAAACACCCTGAGGATTGTGGGCTCCTGTTCTGGTTATCTTGGATGAGAGAAAACTAGTTAGAGGAATTTTCCTCCAGCCATCTGTCAGCCGACAGTCAGGG
>JANRFK010001234.1:105344187-105363528 GCA_030068395.1 Apalone spinifera
AAATTTACTTGCGCAAGAGCGGGCGAGCAGTGTGGACGCTCTGCAGATTCTTGCGCAAGAAGCCACGAGTGTAGACATAGCCAAAGTGTTTACTGTAGAGTTTTTTAGTTTTGTGTCTAGTAGTAAACCTAATCTTCCTCCCTTTGTCAGTGCTCATCATGCACCATTATATCACTGTGTCCATTTGTATTATTGTCTCAGACATGTATAGCGAGGAGAGAGGCAACACTCCTTTGTATTATTGTCTCAGACAATAATACAAAGGAGTGTTGCCTCTCTCCTCGCTATACATGTGTCGTAAGCAGTTTTTGCTCCTGGAGCACAAATATGCCATTCAGGTTATCTTATCAGACAAGCACTCCTACACTGTAAAGGGCCAAAGAAATGCATGTTTTTCACCCCCAGCTAAAGATTGAGGCATTTTTCTCCCTAGCCATTCCAACTCCATTTCTTCTCTTCAGCCCTGATAATAAATGCATTACTTCTGAGGAAATTCTGTGCACACTATTTTTAAAATCTTCATGATTATGCATATATTATTTATCAAAATAACACAGTATGATCACTCCAATTTCAATTATTTGGTAATTTCTTTCAAAATATGTCAGCAAGTAGGTCTTTAACAATACGTAGTCCAGAAGTGGTTTTCTGATATAGATTCCTTAATAGTCTTATTCATACAGAACTTTGAATAATAATTAATTAGATGTTGCAGCCCGAAAACAGGGGGCTGCAGAAGCTTGGTGGAAGGCAGGTACACAGGTATGTGGGTTTATGTTCCCCAAGTAGGCTGCCAGAGACTCTGGCTCAGCCATTAAGACTCCTGAAGCCCATCTGGAGTCAGCCTGAAAAGAAGGCGATTAGAATACCTGCCACCAGTTAAGGCATATGGGCACACAATAAAAACCTTCCCTCAGGCAAGGTAGGGGAAGAAGAAAAGGGACGGACCAGAGGAGAGGCTAAGCAGAAGACCAACCTGGAAGGCAGCAAGCTTAACAGGGCCCGTTCATGATGCCAGGGAGAAAGTACCCAGGGAGTGGTTGGGGAAGTGACCCAGGGAGGGACTGCTATTCAGTGGAGCAAGAGTCAAGTCTCTCAGCCCCACTCGGGGCTACTGCATAGGGCCCTGAGCCAGAACCCAGAGCAAGTGGGTGTGACCTGGTTTCCCCCCCCACCCTCCTCCTGGCTGGTGGGCTGCCAGCAAGGAAAGAAGGACCCTTAGACTATCGGGGGGACCGACCTCCAAACCCCTGACTGGCCGATGATGAAAAGGGTTCTTGGAGTGGGGTACCCTTGCCTTTTTGGCAGTGGTAGGGACACCGCGAGCCTCTGACACGTGCAAAGGTCCCACCGGAAAATGCAGGACCCAGGGGGCTTAGCCCAGTCTTGCCACAACTACAATACAGAAAATATTTCCTGGATCCCTTAGAAGCAGTGCAAAGGCTTGTGGGGATCAGGGATAACAGAGGAACTAATGTAGAGGGAAGTAGTTTCTGGAAAAGAGCCTGGGAGTGAACTTAGAGGGTTGTTGGGTGTGGGGGGTGAGAAGTAGGAACAGGGTTTTTTTTGTTTTGTTTTTAAGGGGGGGGGAGGGATTGTTAGGGAGCCTTCACTCACACTGATTCCCTAGTGTCTCATTCAGTCAGGCACATCTGTCCCAATACTATGTGGCCCTTCACCTTTACTCCTGGTGGCCCTACATCCCCACTCCCATTCAGCCCCTGCCTCAGTACTGTCAGCCCATTAACTCCCACAGCAGCTTTTCCTCTCACTAACCTTTCTGATCCCCAGATTGTGACCTGGTCTGTCCATCCCCTCCTCCCATATCTCATGCATTGTGATTTAGCCCCATGGGTAGGCCTTGGTGAGAAATTCAAAGCCTCACCCCTTCTCCTTCCCTCTCTGTGTCTGGCTGAGCTAGCTGCCCTCTCTTCTGGCACCACAGTAGTCCTAGTGGGCAAAACTTGTTACTTTAGTGCCATCCTGGCAGACTTTCTGTGGGGTACATGAATTCTGTACATGCACAGTGGTGCAGAATTCCCTCCGGTATAATGCATTGTTCTACAAGGTGACTTATTATCTGTTCTTTGAGACCTGGAATGGTAAAATGTGTAAGAAAACAATGAAACTGGGGAAGATAAGAACTTGCTACTTTAATGCGTAATAGGAAAGTGATAAGTAGTATAGATAGGATCACAGAACAATTATTCCAAAATAAACATTACAAGACCTAAGATATCATTATGTGATTTCTGTTCAGGCTGTGCTCCTGCTATACTCAAAACAAAAAAACCAACAACTTTGAACTACTCAAGGTCATCATGTATATTTGATTCACAGTGGACAACTCCCAGTTATTTCCTATGTAGCAGTATTGTCCTTTTGATATATTTATGTAGAGATGGAGCCTGTGCCCTAAGTACTTTACAGTCTATTAAAGGTTTCAGTCCAATAATAGTTTTATGTGCATAAAGAATGAAGGATCAAGATGCATTTAATGGAATATTGGTATGTGGGAAGCGTTACATGAACAAGAGCACTAGGTATTACTTTTGGTAAATGAAATAAATGGTAATGTTCCTTAAAGAAGATGCTACAGAGTCAGTTTTACAGACTGAAAGTTTCTAGTGAACCATGAAGTAAGTTGAGCATAGGATTCAGCAATAGGAAGATTTGTGTATGCCCTAACAATATGCCTAAATCATCTCCCTGGAAGACCACCTGTAGGAAAGAGCGCACAATCAAATATATTATCTGTACAGTCCTTGCCTTTGAGATTACCAGTAAAGGCAGGTTTCTCTTATTCCACAGAGGCTATCAGATGATAACTTTCAGTTGTTTCCGAACTTGTTCAGATTTGAATTGGTAACTCAGAGGTTGAAAGACTCTATATTCCATTAATTCTCTCCTGTTTCATCCAGTTAATTCAAAATAATCCTAATGTGTAGTTCAGTTTTGAACTGTGTTCACACACAACATTATTGGTGTCATATAGAAAATTGTAAAATGTCCAGGATGCTCTTTGGAATTGCTTGAATAGGAGAATGTGATTTCAGGCATATACAGGTTAAAATGATTATAGCCATGATTGAAGCATTTAATGGCTCTTACCTTTTTAAGTGTTTGCATTCCTTTAACTGTATAATTTTCTTTTTTCAGAGCTTAAAGAAGCCCAGAGGAGAAAGAAGCAACTGGAAGAACGATGTAGACTAGAGGAAAGCATTGGCAATGCAGTTTTAATTTGGAACAATGAAATCTTACCTAACTGGGAAACTATGTAAGACCCAGCATGCTTTATATTGTGTTTAAAAGTAATTTTCTGTATCCTGAAAACTTATGGTATTAGTCAAGATTACTTTATTTCAAATAAACAGTTCTAGAAGCTGTGACTTGCAAAAGGAATTGTCCTGTTTAAGAAGGCATTCAGGTGGGGCTGCCAAAGTAATAGAATTTTGTTAATTCCATTTGCTTGTTACATCTAATAGTTTCACATATTAGACAATTAGACTGAACATAACTATGTGCATAATTTCCTATTACATAGAGCCATGTAGCCATCCATTTCCTGACTGTAATTGTAGATAGCAATATAATTTAAACTGCCTTGAATGTGTTAATTTATGGTCTCACTTGCATGTAGAATAAAATACATGTTTCAGACATGTGCTTCATCACAATGACTACTTTTCCCTTACTGCTGTTAATGAAAAGTAGTGAGTTTCTAAAACTTGTCCATTTTTTTCAAACCTTTTTTGGCTTGTCTCATACAGCAGTGATGTTCAGAAATAATCTAAGATCAGGGAGTGGTTGTTGACTCGGACCTCTGTTAAAAAAGATACTAGAAAACATAGAACTTAGACATCCATTTGTCAGGACCTGGTTCTTCTTGACTGCTTGGAGGTTTGATGGTGAATTCTCAGATGTCTACAAAAATATAACAATATTAAGCCTCTTACATTTATGGTGTGATACACTGTGTATGCCAAACAAGTAGAGGAAAAAAGAGAAATAGGGAAAGCAGTAGTTTAATAATAATAATAAAAAACCCGCACAAACCCAAATCCCTCTTTTCACAGCTAACACTTTTAAAAAGGTGTGTACAGGTAATTAGCATGACTAAAAACAACAGCAGCTACATTCAACAGTTGACCTTTTTAAGGGTTTTAACTGTTTCATTTCCCTTTGACTGACAGTGATTCCCAAATGGAACTTTTACTCCTGGGGAAATTCTGGTACAACATTTTTTTTTCTTGATCCCTCTAATCCTCTCCCCTCCCCCTCTATCTTTGTCTCATTGGCTCATACAGAGTGATAGACTGCTAGCAGTGTTCCAGTCAAAAGCTTTTAGTTTGAGGAAGAAGGTGGTAGTTCAACAAAGTTCAAAGTGTTATAGACACTACACAAGCATGAATAAATGCTGCACAATCCTTGTTTGATTTCTGGGCGTGGGGGGCGGAACGGTTGGTCTATGGCAGGCTGATATACATGTAGACCTGAATTTTGCATCCGCCTTTAAAATACCTTCTCCTACCTATAGTTCAGTAGAATATTTTATTTTAAACAGGTGCTGCTCTCGTAAAGTTCGAGAATTGTGGTGGCAGGGTATTCCTCCAAGCGTGAGGGGCAAAGTCTGGAGCTTGGCAATCGGCAACGAGTTAAATATCACTCATGGTGAGGCTGATTTGTATTCTATCTGCATTTTGAGGCACTCAAATAAATCACCCATTAGCAGATACTTCCATTCAGTTAGAACATGTCAGAATTTGGGGAAATGACAAAGTCATGGTCAGTTGTACTTTGTTTGCATTAATGGATACCACGTGTTCTGTTCCACAGTGCATAAAATCTTCCTTATGCTGAATGTAGTATTTAATTTTGAGGATGTTCTAGGATTTTTTTCTTCCGCTGCTGAGTAATAGTAATAGTTCTGAGTAATAGTAATAGTAAAATATTGCTGCGGACTGCTTTGATGTCAAGTAAAAATGTTCAGCATTAACCCCATTTCCGTTTCAATAGAAAATGTGATATTTCATGTAATTACTGTGAATTATGTAGTGACTGTGGATGTGCGCACACTGGCTTTATTCTGAAGTGAGAAACTTAGTGTGAGTGAAGGAGTAACTGATTTGGAAATTAAACCTGGTACGGAATTAGTCCTCTTTCCCACATGTTCTTTAGTGATAATAGCAGTAATACATTAGTCTCCATTTTCTTGATTTTGTACCAAGTTGTTTTTTCAGTATTTTCTCCTACTGCCCCTAGGCTGAGATGTCTTTTTAATACTATGTTACACGGATATTATATTTGATACATATTCAGTAGGTGATGTTTCCTTTTCCCCTTATTAGTATTTCCTCACCTTACTAATGGTGAAGTCTTTTTCCTATAGGTCAACATATCATTGATCTCAACTTATTCTCATATACGTCAATTTGTTACCATGGATGGGCCTTTTGTGGTTGTCTATCACATTTGTTGTTCCTGTCCTAGCCAGTTATTCAATCTCATCTTAACTGGTTATTTCAGGTTTTTCCAAGTAATGATGTACCTGCTAAGTTTGAGGGTATTCTTGGAAGCCCCTATGCCCACTGAAGGTTGCTTTCTAGTAGGGATGTTAAAATGTGCTTATTTTGGTAAACGTGTAACTGTTGAATTTTTCTGCTGTTAAACATTTACACGCGGAGACAGGCAGAAGAGGTGGAGCCAGGCTGCTGCCTCTCTCTGTATGGGAGGCAGGTCAGAGGCAGTGCTGCATGGAATCGTGAAGGTTAACTGATGAGCCCAGGCTCATCAGTTACCTGTTTACATGTGTACATTATCACATCCTTATTACCTAGGTGAAATGTCCTGAATATATGAGCATTGACTTTGCTATCTAGATAAAAGGTCCCAGGCATATGGTTGCTAGCTTTGCTTTAGGCCAACATACAATATGTGGCCTGTAAGTCCCTTGTGTTACAACTAAACTGCCAATATAAACTTACTATAACTTCTTATAATAAAGCATATAATCAAAACCATAAAGGAAATAATAAATCTATATATCTAAAGGCAAGCAAGTAAGTTAGGGCCTATAGGCTACGACTCACGTCAAAATTATATCCGAGTGAAACAAATCTTCCAGCTGTCTGTCTTACCTAAAATTCAATTAGTGTTTTGTTTTATTTCTTCTTACGAAGGGGAAGGGTTGTTAGCATGCTGACATACTCAGTAATTGAAAATAGATTTAAAATAGTACTTGTTTTTCAGAACTCTATGATATTTGCTTGGCTCGCGCCAAAGAGAGGTGGCGATCACTTAGCATAGGAGGCTCTGAAGGAGATTGTGAAGGTACATTTTATTTTGTAAAATATAATTCTATGTTGTGTGGTAACTTCCTCTTCATTACAAAAGGAGGTAGTGGTTTAAAATAATTCCTAAATGTTAAAACTAAAATAATACAGATTAAAAAGCTAGAAGAAAATTCAGTGTTTTAGGTGTCGGATAAATGGTTGGTTAAGCTACAAAAGTTTTTATAGGAAGTCTTAATTTCTTGCATGCTGTCATTGACATTATTTTCCTCTTTAAAGTATCTTTAAATTCAGTTGTCTGTCATTTAAAAAATGGTTTTGCAAAACCTCCTTTTACCAATAGCTGAAAGATTTTTAGGGGTGTGTGTGTGTGTGTGTGTGTGTGTAAAATACATACATATTTTAGGCTTGGTGGTGTAACCTCTTAAGATGTTACTTTCACTTTCTCTGTTTGAGGATCTAAATTCTTTGAAACTTGTAGTAGCAAATTACTTTCTTATTGGCTCACCCATGAGAGAGCTGCAAACCTGTTGTCTCAGCATGTTGAGATTTTCCAGTTGGCTGGGTTCAACGAAAGAGGGGGGAAAAAAATCTGGGTCCTTGAAATAGGATCCTTAATCTGCTAGGATGATCACCTCATTAAGGAGTGGTGCTGAGCAGAACCATGAGTGCATCATATAGGGCATTTCCCAATAAAATGAAAGTGTTTGACAGGAGTCTCTACACTCTACTCTGCTAAAACATCTTTAGGATACAGGGATCATATCAAATATAGTTTTTTAGCTTTCTTTACTATTCGTTATACAGAGTTGATATCAACATGTGGTTAATGTAAGTGTAAGGTAGCAGCAACTTGCCTTCACTTTAATAAATAAAAAAAGGCAGCAGATAAACTTGATGACGATACTGAGCAGGACAGACAAAACCCAGATAGGAATGTTTGAATACTGGTTGGGGGAGGTCATGTTGTAGGTGCAAGTTTTCTTTACTTAAAATTTAAGTTGCTGGAGGAATATTACTATACTATGTTATCTGTAAGTATAAATAAAATGCCAAATTGAATGTACAAAATACCCTATCTGTAACGTGAGCCAACTGGAGGATAAGGCACAACTGTGCATGTGTGTTTAAACACAGTAATTTTATTTTGATTTATGCAGATGTTGGATTTTCTGCAGCAGACAGGGAAGCAAGTCTGGAATTAATAAAACTGGATATTTCTAGAACATTTCCTAATCTCTGTATTTTCCAGCAAGTAAGTTATTTTAGGTTTTATTCACATACTGTTTTGCAGTGTACACTTGAATAGTAAACACATTTATTTTAAAGTCTTCACTGAAATAAATGTATTGAGTTCCAAATGTTTGTAGAAAAAATCTGTAGTGCAAACTTGCATGTTAGTATTTAAATGCATCTATCTATCAGTAGTTTGTGATAAAATTCATGTCTTGTGTTCCTCAATGACAAATATAAAGGATTTCAGCAGAGCCTAAGACTGCTCATTTTTAATATATGGAAACTTGTAGCACTTCCCAGGACTTGAAATTAACTTATGGTATTTTTAATGGAAATCTTTCTTAATATGCTATGGCTCTACTTGCTATAGAGTTAAACTAACTTGATTGGTGTTTATCTTCCTTGTACTGAAATGTAATAATGTAGAAAGCTGAATTTCTAATGCTTGTGCCCTTTTGCACTTTGGTCATTAGCCTGTTGGACTAACTGTATGCATTGGAATAAAAAGGCATGGGAAGATGTTCCTTTGTGACATTACAATGATGCATTCCATATAAAAGTTGAATGAACTTAACATTTTCAAAGCTGTCCAGAGGATTTGGACACATCGTTTAATAACATTAATGGAATGTGTTACATTCATACATACTAAAGGTATGTCTACACATCAAAGAAAAACCTACAGCTGGTCCATGCCAGCTGCCTAGGCGTAATAGGGTTTGGGAATCAGGGTTGTTTCATTATTGTGTGAACTTCTGGGCACAGCCTGGAGTCCAGACTGCAGGATCTTGCAAGCCCAGAAGTCTATGCAGGACTAAGCAGCCCCACAGCCTGAGCCCAGGTTAGCTGGCACAGGCCAGGCTTGGGTTTTTCTTTGCTCTGTAGACATAACCTAAATCTTCTACACAGCTTTCATGCATTGTGAAATTGAATTCATTTTTAATTTTTCATTATAGGGAGGTCCTTACCATGACATGTTGCACAGTATTTTAGGAGCCTATACATGTTACAGACCCGATGTTGGCTATGTAAGTGAAATTACGTGTTGCAATTATGTGGGAGCATTTCTAAAGTCATTTGCAAGACTGCTTAAAATGATTGTGAGGATTTGTGGGTTTTGCTGAGTATTTTCATTGTTTTGTGGTATATTTTTATACAGAACGTTATATTAAGGGATATGTGCACTATTAAGTTTTGCTGTTACACTGCTAGATTTGAATGTCGTAATGAAGTAGAGAGAAGACTTCAAAAAATTCTAGGGCACAAGAGTGCGCTGAATGAAAATTGAAATATAAGCCATCTGGTTAAGTCACTCCTTTGAACCACATACTGTGTTTCAGTGCACCTCATTGAAGTGACAGCTTGTTAAAAATACATCTGGTCTTCAAGGTGGCCTCTGTGTTGTCGTTTCTAGGCCGTGTGCCCTGGTTCTGCAAAGCTTCTGGAACATTCTATAAAGCAGTGCCCATTGGGGCTGCATAAGCTCCCTTGGTTCACTGAACAGTCAGAGTGCAGGTTATAAAAGGACTGCAATGGCCCCATCTGTTTAATTCGGTTCTTTTTCCATGGCATTTAGTCTGGGTGTGGATCAGATATTTTTGGCTGGGTGGAAGTGGAGGAGGTGGCAATACCCAAACAAGAATTTCTTTTCCCTTATTTGTCAGTTAGTATATTTTTGATGTTTCAGTAATTGTTTCTGTGGATTTTGGCTGATCTGGTTCCTGAGGAACTGGAGAAGAACATGATACACAGATATCATCATGTATGAGGTATAACTCATGCTCCTCTGTTCTTGGAGGCCTGTTCTAAATATCTGCAAGATGTCCATTCCTCCAGTCCTATGCAGGGCCTTCATGTCTCATACCTACTTGGATTGGCAGTGTGGGGCCGCCAAGCTTTCCTCACTGAGAAGGCCTGGTCCATGAATCAAGCATCAGTTCTGTTGTGTATCTCTGAAACGGGACAGCAGGGACAATTTTTTACTTCAGTGTCAGGCAAATCAGGATAAGATATATCAATTGGACAGATCAGAAACTTTAAAAAGGAAGGAATGTTAGGCAGCATAGTGTTCAAATACAACGTGCCTTAATCCATGCCAGCTGGGTGTAAATTCTTATGGGGGTGGACCTTGTTGGTGTATTAAAAGTTCTCGAGTACACATTTAAAAACTACTGTTTGAAACAGGATTACATGAGTAGTATTAATATGTACTAGCAGGATCCACGTAGGCTAGTTAATGTGCAACATGCTAATATGCATTAACATTTACAGCCCAGCTGTTGTGGATGAATATAGACAAACTTATAAGTATACTGGCTTTATATATGTTAACGAAATTACCTCTAGCACTTCATTCTGCCAAGAAATGAATGAAAAACCCACAAAGGGAAGAAGATATAGAAATAGATGTTAAACTGGCCCTGGACTCAGGTAACATGCCACATCTGAAGCATGTTAACAACCCAGCATCCTGCAAGTGGACCATGCACAGGCCATCTCAGAAGGAGAGAGAACTCACTGGTGCATCATACAATATAATTGTGAAGAGGCAACATTCCTGCAAAAATAGGTTATTCACCAGTAACTGTATCTTCTTTCTTTAGGTTCAGGGCATGTCATTCATAGCTGCAGTATTGATTTTGAATTTGGATACTGCAGATGCCTTCATTGCTTTTTCTAACCTTTTGAATAAACCGTGTCAGATGGCATTTTTTCGAGTGGACCATGGCCTTGTAAGTATACAGGAAACTCTAATCCCTTTGTGTTTATAATGAAGATCTGATCTGGTCAAGAACAAGACTGCACGTCAGAGAGAGTTCATAGTTTGGAATTAGAAGTTCTATAACATCTAATTTTAAAGCCACATTAAAAAATAAAATGTACTGAAAGGGGAAACTGAATTAAATTCTCTAGCTGCCCAGTACTGTGCGATATTCAGAAATTATTATGAGCATGATTATTCTGGGTGCATTGATTTAATGCATTTATTGTAGGTGGGAGCCCAGACCAGTTTAACAGCCTTACAAAATGGATTGGAAGGCACTTCTTATTTCATGGTAATAGTTTGCTAAAAATAAACTGTTGATGCTTTACAGCGAGAAGCAGGTTTCCCATTTCTCATTCTCATAGTTTTGCTGTGGCAGCTGGCTAAGGGAATTAGGCAATCAGTTCCTTATTCCCTAAGGTTCCTTTGAAATTCCCAGTTAGCATGTACAACACACTACGTGGGGGAAAATACCAAAATCCTCAAACTTCATTCTCCTTGCAGCAGCTCTTACTGATCTGCTGTAGCTTTTCTCGTGAGCTGGGCATCTGGCCAACATTACAACCACTGCTTTCCAGTTGTCCAGCTCCAAAGGCAGTGCACAAGTAAGGGTCACAATACTGTGACCCTCCCAAAATAGCTTTGTGCACCTCCCCCCCCAACTCCTTTTTGGGTCAGAACTGCCAATTTGATAAGTGCTGGTTTCCTCTCTGAAATCTGTATAGTATAGGGTAAAAGCGCACACAAGGCCAGATCTCATGGGAGTGTTCCATGACGTGTTTTGCACGGTTGTGAATTTGATAGAGCCCTAGGTACAATGAGCTGATACTACGCTTCTTCCAAGGTAAATGAGATTCATTGATACAAGAAAAATTCAATAAATCTTGACTGACAAAATGAGAACTCAACATATGTACTACAAGCCGTCCTTGCTTTAAGTCCAAGATACGTTCCAAAAAACTTGGACTTACAGCAAACGGATGTATATTGGGGCGACTTATAGCAGATTTCCCATTTCTCTTTCTATATCCCTATATTCGCACATTCTTCCATATAGTTTAGAAAACCTGAAATGTTCAGTTTATGCCATAGCACTATTAGTACTAGGGAGGTTACTTATCATGTAATTCAGTAGCTGTGTTACCACATGAAATTTTAGCAGTTACACAACTATTGAATAGTCCCTGGGCATGGGGCCAGCAACCAGTGCACTCCTGGCCTCACTCCCAAGTAGTCCCCTGCCACCCTGCACAGCTGCCTCTCTATCAGAGACAGAAGTGCTGGGTGGCAGGCAGGTGCCATTCTCCGAGGGGAGCCAGTTTGAAAAACAGTTTTTTGTACGAACTGGCTTCTGCCTGCTGCCCTGCGCTGCTGCCTCTGATAAAGCAGCATCGTGGGGTGGGAGCAGCCCCTGTCTACAGGGGTTTGAGCTCCATGTGGACAGGGACTGCTCTATGGGATGCTGGAGCAGCCTCTGTCTGTGGGGAACTCAGGTCCCCCCCCATGGGCAGGCATTGCTGCCGCGAAACAGCCTCTTTCCACAGCGACCCCGGGCTGCCACAGACGGAGATTGTTTCTTGACATCCTCCCTCCCCCCGCTGCACTGTTGCTTCAGAGAGGCAGCAGCGTGTGTGTGGGACAAAGGGCACCAAGGAGCTGGTGCTGGCGGAACTGGCTTGTAAACTGGCTTTCTCCAGCACCGGCTCCTTCCTTCCTCCCCGCTTCTGTAGGCGGTAGCTAGGGTGGGGGCAGGTGAGTCCATGGAGCCACCATGTGCGGGGACCCTGCTTGAAAGCTGGATCCTGTGTGTATTGGCTCCAGCCACACACCTCTCCCCTCCCATGCTGCTGCTTTTCTATCAGAGGTGGCAGCACAGGGGTGGATCCAGTCCTCACGGGCTCTGGCTCCTGCTTCTCCCCCCTTGCTGCCTCTGCCTCAGCAAGGGCAGGGGGGAGAGGGATGTGTCTGTAGTTGACAAGATCAACCGATAAGCCTAGGCTTATCAGTTAATCGTGTAGTCATCTACATGTTGGCATCCCTAATTAGTATTTCTAGTAGTTCAATTACTTTTTTGTAGCTTGTTGAATAATTGCTTTATTGAACCTTGTTACTTGATGAGTCTGTTTACATATTCATTTCAGGGCTTCACTTTATTCTGGTTTATAAATAATTATACATCCAAGCTCTGTTGCTCACTGTTTTTGAAACATGCCATAAAACTATAATGTGACATACAATTTAAAAACACGTACCAATTAATCCTCAGAATCAAGATAAAATAGCCTTCAACTATTTCAATTTTAGTATGGCTGTCTAATAAATAGAGCACCAACTTTTTCAGACCGTTGTGTTTTCCGTAAAATGCAATATCTGGAATGCTGTGCGATTGAAAGGGTTAGTATGCACTGGCTTTAACATCTAAACATTGAGAGAGGTATAGAAGCTAGGACTGGACATTGCATTACTTAACCTCTGTTTAGATTTTTTTTAACATTGCAGTATAGATAGGACCCTACCAAATTCCCACTTCACTTGGGTCAATTTCATGTTGGTAGATGTGGTATACCTAGACTTTAGTAAGGCGTTTGATACGGTCTCGCATGATATTCTTATCAATAAACTAGATAAATACAACTTAGATGGGGCTACAATAAGGTGGGTGCATAACTGGCTGGATAACCGTACTCAGAGTAGTTATTAATTATTAATCACCGCATTTCAAGAAAGATGTGGAGAAATTGGAGAGGGTCCAGAGAAGAGCAACGAGAATGATTAAAGGTCTAGAGAACATGACGTATGAAGGAAGGCTGAAGGAATTGGGTTTGTTTAGTTTAGAAAAGAGAAGACTGAGGGGGGACATGATAGCAGTTTTTAGATATCTCAAAGGGTGTCATAAGGAGGAGGGAGAAAACTTGTTCATCTTGGCCTCTGAGGATAGAACAAGAAGCAATGGGCTTAAACTGCAGCAAGGGAGGTTCAGGTTGGATATTAGGAAAGATTTCCTAACTGTCAGGGTAGTCAGACACTGGAATAAATTGCCCAGGGAGGTAGTAGAATCTCCAGCTCTGGAGGTATTTAAGAGTAGGTTAGATAAATGTTTAACAGGGATTGTCTAGACAGTATTTGGTCCTGGATTGGACTCGATGACACCTCGAGATCCTTTCCAGTCCTAATATTCTATGATTCTATGTTCATAAGGTCTTAAAATTAGTAAATTTCAAATGTTTACATCTGACATCTTGGTCTAACAGTTGGGGGTCTGTATCCAAAGGGGAATTGAAAGGGGTCCCAAAGCTCTTGTATGTTACTCCTCAAACAGTGGGGGCTGCAGGGTCAACATACTCACATCTGTGCTGTCTTCAGAGCTCTCTTCCTGGAACTGGAAGTAGATCTGATCTTCCCAGTGCTGCTGGGCGCACCCCAATTAGGGGATCCCAGGTGCTAGTCCGGGCCTGTAGTGCGTTAATGCATGGGCCTGTGCCCAGGGGCCCTGGCCAACTTAAAAATAGGGGCCCTAGCAGGAGCCACAGGTTGGGAGCTCCAAACCCTAGCAGGTGCCGTGGGGGCTGAAGACCAGAGTTTGGGCATCCTGAGCCCCAGGTGGAGCCATGGCAGTGGAGAGCAGCCCCAAGCTTGGGTGGGAGCCATGGCAGAGGAGGCAAAAGTCTGGAGTCGGAGGCTAGGACTAGACTGCAGCGTTTTTGTGGAAAAAGCTATGCAAAATGTGCTCCAAATCTTGTGTAGCTTTTTCAATTCCCCCCCCCCCCCCCCCCCCCCCCCCCCCCCCCCCCCCCCGGGAAGAGGCTTTTCCACCATTTGGCCCTGTCTAGACGGGGCCAAATGACGGAAAAGCCTCCTCTTTCAGCAGAGCCCTTATGCCTTCTGAAACAAGGTATACAGGGCTCCCTGAAAGAGCATGTTAGCTCTTCCGCAAAAAAAAGTGGAAGAGCAAATGCGTTGCTTGGACTTTTTGCAGGATACTGGAAAGGGGTTTTTGCAGGATACTGGAGATAAAGCTTGAGGCAGGAGTGGTGGTGGTGCAAAAGCCCTAAGTCCCAGCTGGAGCCACACAGGGTGGCAGCCTCCACCTCAGGTCCCTGAGCCTGGGCAGAAGCTGCAGAGTGGAAGCCCAAAGTCTTGGCTGGAGCCTGGGTGCGCCCAGCTCTGGCAGGAGCTGCTGGGATTGGGGGAGGGACTATAGTACCCTGAGCTCTGCAGGAGCTGTGCTGGGGTGTGGCAGTCCCCAGCCCAGGTCTCTGAGCCTGGGCCGGAGCCACAGGGGTAAGCAGATGCTTCTTCGAGTGGTTGCTCATGTCCATTCCAATCAGATGTGCACGCCACGTGCACTGCGTCTTTCAGAGTGTTTTCCCTAGCGGTACCTGGAGTGGTGCCGCCATGGCGGGGTATAAGTACCCCTGCCGGCGCTCCCCCACCTCAGTTCCTTCTTACCACCCATGATGGTCGTTGGAGCATGTCTTTCTCTTAGATCAGTTAATGGTTCCTGTTTCTGTTAGTGTTGTAAATAGTTCTGAGTAGCTTAATTAGTTAGGTAGTTAGTGTTTCTTTGTTTTTTCCTTCTTCTCAATCGGGGGTGAGGAATGCCAGGACCCACAAGGCTTTAAGGCGTGCGCTGTCTGCGCTAAGTTCATGCCCAAAGGAGACCCTCACGACAGTTGTCTGAAGTGTCTGGGTGAGGGTCATCTCACAGACACTTGTAAGATCTGCAAGTCTTTTAAGCCCCGCACTAAGAGGGAGAGAGACTCTCGTTTAAAACTTCTCCTCATGGAAGCGGCTTTACAGCCGGCACCGGCTGGGCACTCTGCGGTGCGCAGTGCACTGGCGTCCACGCGAGATGCCCCATCTCGGGACTGGACCTCAGCGTCGAGGGTCCGGCACCGGTCTCACTCTCCAGCACCGAAAAGATCAAGAACATCTCGCGCTAGGTCTCCGAGACGGAAGCCCAAGTCGAGCCTACACCATGGTACTGACTCTGGTGCGTACATCATCAGGCTCCACGGTGCGGCATAAGCAAGCGGTGCGTCCATCTAGTCCAGGGCAGCTACCCTCGCACCGCCCCTCCATGCCGGACACCTTTGAGGCGGCGCATGACCTTATTAGCCTCACTACCTCCCCTCCGTCGTCGGTTGAGGCGGAAGGGTTGAGGTCTTCTACGCCGGAGGCCGTGTTGGCACCGGCTTCGCTTCCGCACCGGTCACTTATGCAGCGGGACCATCCCCTGTGGGACCAGTACCGCTTGGCGCCGTAGCGGTGACGGCAGCGACGTAGGCTGCCACGCTTCATGTGACAGTGGACTGGGCTTGACCTCCCTTGATGCTGGGACCCTTTCCAGACCCTGTCTTGGCTGCGCCTGTGCCGTATCGCCCTGGTCTCGTGGTGACATCTTCGGCACTGTTGTCAGGCCCTTCAGCTTCAGCCTCATCAGCACCGGTGTACGTTTTGGCACCGTCCCAGGCACCGGCATCGACCCTGTGGGCCATGCTGGTACCGCCATCGCTGGTGACGTTGGCTTCGGGGTTCGTATCGCTACCGATACCAACTACGGCACCGCAGACATGTTCCGTGCCGGCACCACAACTGGCATCGGGACCGGTTCTCCCAGTACCATAACCGGCTCCACCCCGGGCACCGGGATCTGTTCTCCTGGCACTGACTCCACTCCAGGCATCGGGGGCTCCACTCATGGCACCGGGACCTGTTCTCCCGGTACCGCAACAGGTACAGGGACAGGCACCAGCACCGTGTTTACCAGTGCCGGCATGTCCACATCGAGCACACACGGGCAAACCCGAGTCCATGACCAGGTTTGCCCTCCTCCCCCATTGGCGGCAGGACATTGGTCATCTGGGCCTCCCTGGCCTGAGTCTGATTATTCGTCAGATTCTGATGCGGCATCCTTCAGGTCGGAGTCCTCGACAGCTTCCTCGACTCTCAGAAGCTGAGGCACTGGCATGATCGTTCGCGGGTGCAACAGACTTGGCCGCCTCAGCCACAATGGCCCTTTTGGACACCATGGGCTTACCACCAGTGGCAGGGGCCTGTGCCCTCCTCTGTGGTGTCCGGTGCACCGAGCGCATCGCTGTCAAGACCCCCTTCCAGTCCCCAGAGGCTGGTTGCGACGGTTACCGCGGCTGAGCCGCAGGCTTCGGTACCAGAGCCGCCTCCGCAGGCGGTGCCGCCTGTCCAGCTGGCGCCTTTACCAGTTCCTGCTCTGGGTCCAGCACCGCTCCAGGAGTCGTCGTTGTCATCATCGTCACCGGATGAGCTTTGGTGGATCCTGCACCGGCATCGCCTACTATGGATGTCCGGGTGCACCAGGAGCTGCTTAGGCGTCTGGGTGTCCCGGTGGAGCCAGTAGTGGAGGACACAGACCCCATGGCTGACATCCTCTCGGATTATGGATCCTCCCGCTTGGCTTTGCCACTTAATAAAACTGTGGCCAAGATTACCAATGCCTTGTGGCAGACCCCGGCAACCCTGACCCCTACGTTAAAGGGAGTCGAGAGGTGCTATTACGTTCCCCAGTTGGGGCATGAGCACCTGTACTCTCAGCCCATTCCCAGGTCCTTGGTTGTCCAGGCTGCGGCCCAAAAGGAGAGGCTTCCCTAGCCGTCCCCAAAAGCTAGGGAACCCAAGCGACTTGACCTGATGGGCCGTAAGGTCTATGCCACTGGCGGGGTGCAACTTTGCATTGCTAATCAGCAAGCGATGCTGAGCCGCTATTCTTTTAATACCTGGCAAGCTGTGGATAAGTTCAAGGACAAGCTGCCTGCCGAAGCCCGTCAGGAGTTTGCGGCCCTGACCTCTGATGGCAGAACCATCTCCCGCATGGCCCTCCAGGCTTCCCTGGACGCTGTCGACTCTGCAGCCCGCACTATGGCGTCAGGTGTGGTTATGTGCCGTGGTGCCTGGCTGCAGGTGTCTGGAATACCTCCGGACGTCCAAACCACGATTCAGGACTTGCTGTTTGATGAGAGAGCCTTATTTCCAGAGCACACGGACTCCAGGCTCCATACACTCAAGGACACAAGGTCTACCCTACGGTCCATGTCCATTCGACCTGGGTTGGGGAGCACACCTGGGGTGTCACAGGACCCAGGGCTTATGGTCCCCAGCAGAGCGGGCTCTGCACATAAATGTCCGGGAGCTCAGGGCTGTCAGGAGAGCCTGCAAGACCTTCCTATCAAAGCTGACTCGCCGCTCGGTCCTGGTGCGCCTGGACAACACGGCGGCTGTGTTTTACCTCAACAGGCAGGGGGGAGCCCGGTCGCCTCCCCTCTGCCGCGAGACTCTGTGCCTCTGGGACCTGTGTGTAGAACGCGACATAGTGTTGCAGGCAGAGTACTTACCAGGGTGCAAAAACTTGCTGGCCGATGCTCTGAGCAGGTCCTTCAGAGCCCATGAGTGGTGTCTCACGGATTCGGCCCGTCGTCAGGTCTTCCACAGGTGGGGTTGTTCCCTAGTAGACCTGTTTATCTCGGCACACAATACCAAGTGCCAGAGTTACTGCTCCCTGTTGGGGCTGGGGGAACACTCCGGGGGGATGCCATGATAGTGCTGTGGCTGGCAGGCATCCTCTATGCTTTCCCTCCGTTTCCCCTAATTCCCAGGGTTCTGACCAGGGTCAAGACCTTCAGGTCCACGGTCATCCTGATAGCCCCGCGGTAGCGCAGACAATTCTGGTTCCCTATCCTGGTGGACATGCTCACCAAGGACCCTATAACACTCCTGCTGGTTTGGGATCTCCTGACCCAACCTTGGGACAGGGGGACCATGGTTCACCCGAACCTCAGCTCTCTCCACCTGACGGCCTGGTTTATCCGTGGCTGACCTAGCCGGAAAGGGAATGTTCCCAGGAGGTACAGATGGTGCTCCTAAGTAGTAGGAAACAGTCTACCAGACGGTTGTACGCAGCCAAGTGGTGGCACTTCTCGTCTTGGTCATCCAGAAGGGGAGTGCACCTGTCCTTTGCACCTGTTCCATCCATTCTGGACTACCTTTTCAAACTTAGGTCCAGTGGCCTCTCTACGTCCTCTATCAAAGTCCATGTGGCATCTCTCTCCGCCTTCCATGTTGGTTTGGCAGGAGTTTCTCTGTTTTCTGACCCTGTGGTCAAAAGGTTCCTTAAGGGTTTGGATAAGTTGTATCCCTCGGTTAGAGACCCCCTCTCCCCGCGTGGGACCATAACCTCGTGTTGTCTAGACTCGTGTCGCTCCCCCCCTTTGAGCCGCTGGCCATGTGTTCTTTGAAGCACCTTTCTATGAAGGTTGCGTTCATTGTGGCCATTACGTCGGCTCGCGGGGTCTCCGAGCTGAGGGTGTTAACTGTGAACCCGCCCTACCTAGTGTTTTCTGACAACATGAGGCTCCGCCCTCACCCGGTTTTTCTCCCCACGGTGGTGTCACTGTTCCATTTGTCCCAAGAAATTTACCTCCCGGTTTTCTTTCCAAAGCCCCACGCCTTCCCTAAGGAGCAAGTGTTCCATTCCCTGGATGTTAGACGTGCGCTAGCTTTTTATATTGATAGGACTAAGCCTTTTCATAAATCCACACAATTGTTTATTGCTGTCGCTAACAGAATGAAAGGACTTCCCATATCGACCCAAAGGTTGTCCAACTGGGTCGCAGGGTGTATCAGGGAGTGTTATGCCTTGGCTGGGAAGGTCCCGCCCCGGGTTACAGGACATTCCACCAGGGCGCAGGCATCCTCTGTAGCTTTTGGGGTGCAGGTTCCAATAACTGAAATCTTCAGGGCGGCCACGTGGTCGTCGGTCCATACCTTTACAGCGCACTATGTGCTGGCACATCAGGCTAGGGAGGATGCACGGGTGGGATCTGCGGTCCTCAGTGCTGTATTGTAGATATGTTGGTTTATTTGTACACATTGCACTTTTTCTACATTTTTTTCTGTCTTCGCTTAGTTGAATAAATATCTTTTGAATTGTTCAACTTTTGTGGGCTTCTGTTTCTGAGTGCTCCAACCTCTCCTCCTTGAAGTGGGGTTGGCTTGGAAGTCACCTGATTCGAATGGACA
>JANRFK010001234.1:105401429-105412607 GCA_030068395.1 Apalone spinifera
GCACTCAAGATTTTGGCAAGTGGTCAAGGATTGCACTTGTGGAGGTTCAGGGTAGGGTCTGGGATAGAAGCTGGGTGCAGAAGGGTACACCACAGGGTAAGAGACTAGGGTGCAAGAGATGGTGAGAGGTCTGAGAGGGTGTTTGGGTGAAGGAGGGGGTTGTAACATGGGTCAGGGAATTGGGGTGCAGGGCCTGGTAGGTTGTTTGGGTGCAGGAGAGGATTCTGGCCTGAGGAAAAGTTATGACCTGGGGCAAGGGAGGGCTGAGGGTTTGGATGGTGAGCTGGGGGAGGGAGTTGGGGTGAGGGAGGGGCAGGGATGCCAGAGGCAGGCTCTGGCTGGGAGGTGCTTACCTAAGCATCTCCTGGCCAGCTCCCTACCTGCTGCAGCAGTAGATCACTTACGGTGCATCTACATAGCAAAGTTTTCAGAACAGCAGCCATTATTCTGAAATAACTATGCAAGTGTCTACCCAGCAATTCCTTTCAAAATAATGGCCAGCTTATTCAGACTTCTGTAAACCTCATTCTACAACGAATAATACCTATTCTGAAATAAGACACATGTAGACACTCCACTTCTGCTACTCTGAAATAGCCCCTCAGCGGGCCATACTAAATTATTCCTCAGGGGGCTCTAAATCAAGATAACATGTCTATATTAGGGAAGCCTGTCGGACTAATGTTTAGGCTTCCCTACAATCTAGACATGCTATTTTGAAAAAAGCTATTTCGAAATAACTGTTCTGGAATAGCTTATTCTGAAATAACTCTGCAGTATAGACAGCCTTAGAGTTGTAAGCTTGTTCCCTCCACTGGCTTTCAGTTCCTCAGGGGAAGAGGCTTGTGTTGCCCCAACCCCCAGGCCAATCTCTCAGCTCGTATTGGCTCGTTGTTTCCAGCTGAGAGTGACTAGAGTCAATTCCTATTGGCCGGTTATTTCTGGCCAACAGGAGCTGAGGATTGGGCTGGGAGATCACACAAAGCCTCCCCTCACTCGAGAGCTGCTGGATTGCGCTTTAAACCTGCAGCCACTGTGTGCCTGAGGGGCCCAGCAGGGTGGTCTCCAAGCTGGATCTGCTGGCTTCAACGGGCCGCATTTTGCTCAGCCCTGGTTTAGAGAATACATGTATACAGGCAGTCCAGTAAGTAGAAATAAGAATTCTCCAAAGTTAACTCTCAGGGCTTAAGGAAACACTCCTATAACCACAAGTCACCATTTTTAAAGAGTGTTCAGCCTTGACCTAGCCACTCCAATCAAAGTCACAAAGTTTTACCCTAGACACCAGTGGCAACAGTTAGGACCCTATTGAGTGCATTTGAATATCCCATACTCTGTGTCTGATGGGTGGATTGTGAGGATGTGTTATATAGCCCACTGGTACTTTTTGGCCAAGGGGCAGGGGATTGGCCTGGTTATAGCCACTCATATCTGAGGTTAACATAGGAGCACTGATGTGGCTTTCAAGCTAGCATAGTCAATCAAGACTAAGATACAAAACTAATAAATAATGAAAGTAAACTATCATGAGTTGCATTTAGTATGGTTTCTAGTAAAAGCATAGGTGTCCTTGCAGGAAAGTAAGTTTTACTAATGCATGTAAATAAAGTATTCATTTATGTTGTTTGATTGTTATTTTGACAGCCACATGAATTATAAAAGGGTAACAGATACCAAAACTACTTGTACATAATTAACTTTTCTGGTGGTTGCTATTTTGACCTTCAATATGTTGCAAATAAAATTTGCATAGCAAACCGATTTTAAAAAAAATCCAGAGATTTCAAGTAGCTATAGGAAAAATCCTGTCCAATGCCATACATATATTAAATGGCTTTTTCAATAAAATATAAAGCATACAAATATTAAAAAACAATGAAGCCAGTCCTCCTCCCTTCTCCCCCCTCCCCCATTTTATTTACAACTTCTTAAATCTAAATCTGGAATCCCTAAGGTGTTAAACTTTTGCTGTTCAAAGACCCTATTATAGGAAATAGACACATGACACAAACAAGTGAGCAAGCAGCTGATTACCACATCTCCTTTGTGAAAACTGGTGAGGACACCTGAAGACAATTAATTGCAAGTATGGTTTCACAGATACTACTGTGATATTAGGAAATGCAACAGACAGACAATCAAATTGTTCTTCATTCCAGATAGTAATCCAACTATTACCAGGCCCTTTCCTGTAGGTATGTTTGTTTCAACTTAATATACCCTCAGTAGCTAAGATTATTACAGATAAAATGTTATCCAAAACACATATGATGTAATAGCTCTTATCAGCTCTGCTTGTTATGTGCAAACTACAAAAAAATTCTGTGAAGTCCATCAGATTCATGGTCCCTTAAGAAATGCAATTTCAGCATTTCCTCAGATTCACTAGTTTAATTTAAGCTTTTTGCAGAGTGTGAGAGAATGGGGAGGAAAAAAGCATGTTGGAAGAGGAAAACTATTGAGCCATCTAATAGTTGTATGGCATTTTTAATTCTTATAAGTTGAGCCACTAAGCTTCTTTCACAACCCCCACCAAGGCAGGCCTCAAGGTACGCCCATGCAGCTTATAGCCAACCTTGGATACTAATGCAATAGAGCCAGGCTCCTTCCCTTCCATGGGAGCGTGGAACAAAGCTTCATGTTCATAGGGATCAAACTTGGCTCCAACAGGATTCAGTTTGAGCAGGCCATGTTTTTTGAATACTTTTTGAATCTGCACTTCTGTCATGACAAGACCATCATACAGGTTCTTCAGATGAGGGTTTTCTTCCTTGAGCTCCTCTTTTGGAACACTCTCAGTTGCTTTTTCCAAAATGTCAGCAACTTCTAATAAGTCCTTGCAGAAGCTCTGAATCCCTATAACGAGATGGGCAGCCATAAATCACAAGCAAAATTGAATACATACTTGTTAAGGGGGATACAGTTAAATTTACATTAAAAAAACTCAATTTGTTACAAGTGCCACATGGCACTTCTGCCTTTGAATTGTAGCAACAGCCAGGTGGGCTCTTGCTACATTTCAAAGTGATAGCACCCTTACTGACTAATCAAAGGAAATTCCTACTAAGCACTAGGGATGTGAAGGACTAGTTTATCAGAGGGAGGCAGCAAGGGGCGGGGGGAGGAGGGGAGTGAGAGAGGAGGGGGTATTTCAAAGCAGCAGCACTGCGTGCCAGACCCCAGGCTCCATGCAGCATTGCTGCTGAAACAGCATTGCTGCTGAAACTTTGAAACGCTGCTGTGGGAGCCCAGGATCAGCTGGGGACTCTCCTGCTGACTGGGGGCTCCATGCGGCCCTGCCACTTTGAAACACCATAGGGAGCCTGACTCCGGGCTCCCATGGCAGCGTTTCAAAGTGGCAACGTCGCACGGAGCCCAGGGTCAGCATGGAGTCCCCAGCTGACCTCAGGCTCCACGTGGCACTTTCACCAGCAACCCTAGGGCTGTTGCTACACTTTGATAGGGCGTTTCCGCATTTGACTAGTCAATGCAAAATGCATCAACTAGTCGATTAGTCAATTACCTGCAATTTAACATGCCTAAGCACCATACTAAGAAGAATGCTTGTGAGGAATGAATTTCTAATTAATGTATTCGTATGCTCATGGAAATTGTAAAACAGTCCTGAGTGGTGTTGAACTTCATGAAGTCTGCTTCATTTTAATATTTAATTGGCCATCTTGTTTTTAGGCTTTAACTGAGGAGTTAAACTAATGTTAACCTAATAGCTCATACTGATATTTTATCAACTGTAAGTTAGGAAAGAAGATGAAATAATTATGGATACACATCATATAGGATCAGATCCAAAAAGGAACTTAAAACCCAGATTTAGGTACCACTGTAATCCACAAGATCTCTGCTTGGCTGTCCCTTAAGTTGGTAGATGACTAAAATCCACACCTGTCTCTCCTAAATGCCTAAACTCTAGCATGATCTTCAAACCATGTGAAGATAGGTAGGGCAATGCCTCGCTTGCCCACAGGGCCTGCTCTGGAGGGCATGTGCTAAGCTTGCCTAATACCTCGAAATTGTTGGAGGCAGACTGTAGCAGCATCTCAGTGGTTAGGACATTTACCTGGGAAGTAGTTCTTGGTTCAGCTCCCCTCTGCCTGCGCAAAAAAGAGTTCTGAACAGGTATTTTCAACTTCACAAGTCAATGCCCAGGTTACAGAGTCATGGGATATTCTGACATAAGGGTCTCAATCTCTAATCTTGAAGTCACTTGTGTATTTACAGTGGCCAGATGAAGTAACAATATCACTATAGTCCAGCAGTGAGGCATCCTATTAAAAAAAAAAACTCTATTCAAATCCTCTCTCCTTTTATGGCTGAAGAGGGAAAATAACCAGGGATCTACCATATCCAAGGTGAGTTTCCTAATCACTGTGCTAAAAGGGTAGAACGTAGGCATCCCTGGCTAGCGTGTGTGGCGTTAAATGCCACTTTTCTGGCAAGAAGCAACACCGTTATGTTTTTCACTGTTATGGCCACTGCAAGCTTTAAGTGTAGACCAGGTTTTCATCCCTTTGTGGATCTGGGTCACAGTTAGGGATGTAAAAAGTCGATTAAAAATAACTGCTGAAAACCTTAAGAGTTACACATGCTGTGGGCTCTGCAGTACGTAGCCGTAGTGATACCACCTCTCCAGTAGCCAGGTAGAGTTTAATTGATAACATTAACTGATCAGAGGATAAGAGAGCTATTAAAATATACTTTGGTCAGAACTGTCAAAATAAGGCTAGAAACCTACATAGATGGCATGACATTAAAAGACACTGAGCACTATTAGCACTCTGAAGTTGGTGTTACTTGCATGTGTTCAGCCCTCTTAAAAAAAATCTATTTACTTTAACATTAAACATTCATGAGTTTCAGTAGTCAGCCTTACCAGAAAAATCTATTTAAATTTCAAAAGGCTTTCAAAATATTATTAATTAGAAAGCAAGTAGTTAATACTCTTGTACTCAAATTTAAGTTGAAAGGGGGTAGAGAGGGAACCTAGGAAAGAGGAAGAGAATTCAGGCCACAAGTTGCACTGAGACTTCACCAATCCTGTATGAATTGGGTTTAGCTCCCTCACTTTCTACAACAAAAGGTCACAAACAGTTACATTCATAATGACTATGATGCCCATAGGTATTAAACAGCTACATCAGGGCTACTCAACATGCAGCCCGCAGCCCGTTTGTTTGCAGCCCGTGGTGCGGTTTGGGTTTATGCAGGGCTCAATATGCAGCCCACAGGTGGAATCCTTTGAACATGGCCTCCATTGGGAGCACACTCCACAACAGTAAGTCAATATCATGGTCTTCTGTTGATATAAGTTTTAGTAGTTAAATTCCTGGACTGTTATTGCTCATTAAAAGTGCTGTCATATGGGTGGAAATTGGGTAAATATTGCATTTCATTAATATCAGCAGAACAGACTTAAATGGGGCATGCATGTTTTACAGTCTTGCCTTAATCTTTGTATTCATGCATGTCAGTATGAAAGAAGCTATTTGCGTATGTATTTTCATGTATATGCAACCACACTTAAGTTGCAGCCCTCTGCACATGCTGAGTGTATCATTGTGGCCCCTGGGGCTTTAAAAGTTGAGAAGCCCCGAGCTACATCTTTCCTAGTAGAAGCAACAACATTTCATTGCACTATGGTAAATACTTTCCTTGTGAAATCTGTATAATAATGCCACAAGTAATACATTCAACAAATGCAGAACCAATCATGAAGATTATATATCAAGTCAATGTACAAGTGCCATTATAACTCATTTACTTGTAAGTTTCTGGAAAATTTTGTAGACACCAAGCAATTGAGGTGCATCTAAATCTAATGCTTCTAGAATTCATACAATTTTACACCCATCCAGTGAAATCATAATGATGCTGAAGCATCTCAAATCACTTTAAATTTATATCAGGACACCGTCTAGCATTTCATGGCTCTTGGCAACACACTGTAACAAGGATTTGCAAAATATTTGGGAGTTCCAAATGACAGGCTTTGAGAGTGAGTGGCAACGTTAGCTCTGCATTTCCAAGCTGTGGCTTTCAAGTTAGTACTACAGTATCTCAATATAACACATGCACACAAATAAAGTTTCCACCCACCATACAACTTTGCCTCTTCTACCAATTTCTGGCTTCTTTGCCTCAAGTTTTCTGTATCTGCCAGGGCTCGTTTGTACTTATCCTGGGGAAGAAGATAAAGCATATTTGCAGAAGAGATCCCAATACAGCCAGTATATTGCATGCCAATTATTTAAACCCAGGCTCTCATTCTATTAATTTCGTTACAAAGGCACAGTTTAACAAGCTAGGCTCTGTGGTTTATTATGTTATTAAAAGTTACATCTAAATTCCAAACTATTTGTTCTAAGCACTTGAAATGAGTGTACGAAGACTAATCCTTATGTCTTTGTGATATAGGCATGTATTAGCTTCATTTCACAGACAGAAAAAACCGGGGAGGGAGGAAATCAGTACTGCTGTGTTCACTCTTTTGCCCACAAGTAGTTTTTTGTCCTTGATATTTTAAGGGGACTTGGGGCAAGGAGGAGATATAAGGCAGTGGCTTCCAGTCTGTCAGGCCTAACTCCATTGAGGTATTTAAGGCTCTCAATGTCTATCAATGTTTAACCAGTTAGCCAATTAAACAGGATTTTACATACCTACTCTACAGAACACATTCATATGTTAATCATCGCTCATGCCACTGCTACTGATATCAATATAAGCACCTCTCTCAGATTTTGTTCTATAAATAATTAAAAAAAAAGTTTACAATTCTAGGATTACTAAAAGAGAAAAAGACAGGCCATGGAGAATCAATGTGAGTAAAGAAAGTAGCTTATGCTCCCAGGCCTCAGTGATGAGTATTATTACCCACATTTTTCTAGATAGACTCTCTGGGCTTCAGTTTTCAATTAGCAGATTGTTCCCAGCAAAAAGAAGATATATTACTAATGGACTAAGCTTTTAAAGGGAAGCATCCAATTAATGTAATCCAAACCTGTAATATTTCATTCATGATATAACTGCTACAAATTCTTATCTGGCTTATTCCAGCTTGTGTAGCTGGAACTTCATACTTTGCCTAAGGTATGTGTATGCTGGCTGATCAAAAGACCCTTACTGCAATTTCTTTTAATTGCTCTTCAAGTTTGGCTTTTTCTTCAATTAATATCTTCTCAGAAGAGTTTGGTTCAGCCTTTGGCTCATTCTGGCTCTGACTCGGGTCATCGTCTAAATTCTGTCCAGTGCTTTTCTGTTGTGTTGCTATGCAAAGCAACCGTGGAGAAGTCCTAAAGCAAACATACAGCATTAGTCAACTACTCATCATAGGAAATATTAATGGTTTTTGGACATACTGGACACTTGATTTGCCTTGCCTTGTGAAGACCAGGACTTTAACAGCATTCAAAAAAGAATTCATGGAGGATAGGCCCATCAATGGCTATTAGCCAGCATGGGTGGGAACGGTGTTCCTAGCTTCTGTTTGTCAGAGGCAGGAAATGGATGACAGGAGAGGGATCACATGATGATTCCCTGTTCTGTTCACTCCCTCTGGGGCATCTGGCACTGGCCACTGTTGGAAGACAGGAGACTGGACTAGATGGACCTTGGTCTGACCCAGTATGGCCGTTCTTATGTTGAACGCATATAGAAGAAACTGCCATCCTAAAGCCTGAAAAATTATTTGTCAAGTAACAAAGGCTACACTCCTGCAAGCCACTGTTCACATTAGAGATGTTAAATATTGGTTAATTGAATAGTCGAGTAACCTCATGAAATGTTATCGGTTAGTCAACTATTCTATAATCTCCAGGGGGAGTGGCAACAGATCCTGTCTGCAGGTGTGGCGGGCTCCAACACGAGCCAGAACTGAGGTGGGCTGCCTGCCCAGCCAGCTCTTAATACACTTGAAAATGCAGAGCTGAAACTGGGGTAGGTCCCAGACCCAGCATGAGCCAGAACTGAGCCGGACCATCTGCCCACGTGGCTCCTAATACACTTTAAAAGCAGAGCTGCAGCAGAGGTAAGTCCCAGACCTGTCGCAAGCCAGGACTGAGCCAGGCTGCTGGCCAACCTGCTAAAAATGTACTGAGGGAGAGAGAGGAAAATGTGTGTAGTCTATAGCACTAACTAACCTATAAGCTTTTGCTTATCAGTTAATCAGCTACACTATTACATCCTTAGTTCACATTCTTAACTGTGGGTAGTCCCACAGTGTGTAAGATTTGCAAGACTGAGGCCTGAGTCTGAAGTTCCTTGCTAATTGTAACTCAGTATCCAATGTGACATGGAACGGTGTCCACAATAATTTCTTCAGTCTTAACAGTCCAAAATAGGGATGTGAACGACTAGTCGACTAGCTGATAAGCAAATGCTTATTGGATAGTCAACATGCTAGTCAACTAGTTGCTTCCCCCCGCCATTGCTGTCTCTATCAGAAAGAGGCAGCGAGGGGGAGGAGAAGGAGATGCTTCAAAGCAGCAATGTTTCATGGAGTGTCCGGGGTCTGCAACTTTGAAAAGCCGTGTGCAGCCCGGGGCCAGCTGGGGACTCCCCCATTGACCCTGCGCTCCTTGCGGCCCTACCGCTTTGAAATGCTGCGTGGAGCCTGCTGCTAGGCTCCCAGCGGTGTTTCAAAGCAGCAGCACCACATGAGCCTGGTGTCAACTGACCTCAGGCTCACGAGACACTGTTGCTTTCAAGCGCCATGGAGAGAACGGGGCCAGAGGGGGACTTTTTTAGTCCCCCCTTGGTCCCATGCTCCCCGCATTTTTGCCTTTGAAGTACAGCAACAGTCTGTTGCTACACTTCAAAGGCGGAGGCGCCCTTATCGACTAATCAAACAGTAGATGCAAATTGAGGCGTCAAGTCTTTAGTCACACCGCTTTATTGTTCGCTAGTATTCAAAGAGGATGGGAACTGGCTTGCAATATTTTATTGAGTACAGTAGAGTCCGGATTATCCGACCTTCAGTAATCCAACATTCCGCTTTATCCAACTCTACAGCTGCTGGGGACGAAGCGGTGCCAGCAGAAGCAGCATCAGCGGCTCCAGGGCGCGGGCAGGGAGATTGGCCCCGCTTGCTGCCCCGTCGCTCTCCTGGAGCCGCTGATGCCTGCAGCTCCCGGGGACAAAGCGGTGCCAGCAGCGGCTCCAAGAGAGCGACGGGGCAGCGAGCGGGGGCCATTCTCCCGGTCTACACCCTGGAGCTGCTGATGCCGCTCCTGCCAGCGCCACATCGTCCTCGGGAGCTGCAGGCATCAGCGGCTCTAGGAGAGCGACGGGGCAACGAGCGGGGCCATTCTCCCTGCTCATGCCCTGGAGCCGCTGATGCCTGCAGCTCCCGGGGACAAAGCAGTGCCGGCAGGAGCGGGATCAGCAGCTCCAGGAAAGCAAAAGAGCAGGGAGCAGGGGCCATTCTCCCGGGAGGGAAGGGGCCAGGACCAGGCAGGGATGGGGACCAAGCGGCCCCAGCTACAGTAGAGTCCCTATCATCCGACATTTTTGGTAATCCGACCACCTGTCGGTCCCGTTTAGGTCGGATGATAGGCACTCTACTGTAGCTGGATTCAGGTGCACCTGTTCAGCTTCAGGTATTGCTCTACAGCAAAACAGCCATTCATCACCAGACAGTGCAGGCAAGCACATTTTAATTGTTTCAAATAAAAATGTATTAAATTTATCAGGGAAAGTTTAAGTTGGTAGGCAAAAATGAGGGCTACTTTCTTTGCATCGGCTATTTAAATAGCAAATAAATTCACAACAATTTAGTTTCCTAAGGTCCTGATTAATTTACATTTAGGGCTGAAGTCTCATGATGCAATAATCTGCAACATTTCAATAACTAAATTTCCTCTAAAACAAAGGAATTAGAGTAACTACCTGTTATCTCATTTTTAAATGTTTCATCCCCCACAGTTTGTGAATATCTACTTTAGGATGATTTTGTGCCCATTTTTCAAGGTGAGCAGAGGACATGCAGAAATAAGAGAACACACGAGGACAATCCTCTGGAGGTTTCTCACTGTATCTTTGCTTCTACTCCTATATGTAACTCTAGGCCTTTTTTCCCAAAGCCCCATGGCTATGTCTACATTGCAGGCTTCTTGTGCAAGAACTGTTTTGCACAAGAGTTCTTGTGCAAGAGCACGTCCACACTGCCATGTGCTTTTGCACAAGAGCATCCATGGCAGTGTGGACACTCTCTTGTGCAAGAAAGCCCTAATGACCATTTTAGCCATAGGGGTTTCCTGTGGAAGAAACCCCTGTTGCCCATCCACACTGCCATCTTGCACAAGAGGGCTTATTCCTCGTGGGGAGAGGAATAACTCTTGTGCAAGAAGCCTTCTGTTCCAATGCTTTACTGTAAATTTACTTTTGCAAGAATGCACGTGCAGTGTAGACACTCCGCAAGTTTTTGCGCAAGAACAGTTGTTCTTGCACAAAAAGCCTGAAGTGTAGATGAAGCCCATATGTTTAGAACACCTCCTTCTTACTATGCCTCAAAATCAATAACTTAAAACCTAAAAGCCTTATTTAGATGCCTTAATAAAATATAGATGCAGCTGATTAACTTGAGCGAGTTTGAAAGTTATCTGAGTTTCTTCATGCCAAACTGTGATCTCTTTTAGGAAATGAAGCATCCTTGTCCTAGATACCCAAGGCTGAATAACAGTAACTATTAACTCCCACCCACTTGCCTTGTCTACCTGACCACCAATTCCTTCAGAAACATATCCAAACTGCATGAGCTGTGAAACATGACATGCAGTAATGTCATTACAGCATAGCAGCAGACTGGGTTTAGCTACTGTTTATTTTGCTTTCACAGGAGATTTCTCCCTGCTGTTACATGACTCATGTAAGTTGGGCAATAGCAAGGTTTTCTATTGACACATTTAAAATGCCTCTGAGTTGGAGATCAAGCACCGTATTACACACAATCCCGCGGCCTCTATAGTACCAGTGAAAAGCGTGGCCACTAGAGCGTCAGAGTTTTGTGCAGCTCCCTGTGGGACACTTCTCACGTGATTTCCCTCACATGCACTGCCTGCCTCCCAATAAGCGGGTCATGCTCGAACCTTGCCCCCCCACGGGGAGGATTTTTTTTCTCTTGATGGCAAGGAGACAAGCCCTCCTGGAGCTGCACCACGCACCCCC
>JANRFK010001234.1:105428246-105439222 GCA_030068395.1 Apalone spinifera
GCATCCCAGAATCATGTTTGCTTTCTTTGCAACAGCATCACACTGCTGATTCATCTTCAACTTGTGATCCACTATAACCCCTAGATCTCTTTCTGCCGTACTCCTTCCTAGACAGTCGCTTCCCATTCTGTATGTGTGAAACTGATTGTTCCTTCCTAAGTGGAGCACTTTACATTTGTCTTTATTAAACTTCACCCTGTTTACCTCAGGCCATTTCTCCAATTTGTCCAGATCATTTTGAATTATGACCCTATCCTCCAGAGCAGTCACAACCCCTCCCAGCTTGGTATCATCTGCAAACTTAATAAGCGTACTTTCTATGCCAATATCTAAATAGTTGATGAAGATATTGAACAGAGCCGGTCCCAAAACAGACCCCTGCGGAACCCCACTTGTTATACCTTTCCAGCAGGATTGTGATCTGAGCTCCGGGGGTCCCTGAAGCTGCTGCCACATTGCCACCATAGCGATATTTAAAAGGACCCTGTCAGGATACCGGAGCCCCTTAATTCCACCGGGTCCCTGTGCAATTGCTCCTTTCTTCCCCCCTCCCCCCACCTCATTGGTGGGCCGGTCAGGAATGGTCTAGTTATTACATAGTCCTGCCTTGTGTGCAGAGGACTGGACTAGATGGGGTTAGAGAGCTTCCATTTTGCTGCTGTCTGGAAAATCCATTTAGAATTGGCTGAGTTACAGCCAGTTAAAAATTGGCTGTTCCCATCTGTGCCTGGCTCAGTGGGGAGTGCTGCTACAGGACCCTGCTCATTCTATTGGGAGTGACAGCTATGTAACCTAGAGGCACTGAGCCCACGGAGGGAGTCTACATGACAGCCTTAACTCAGGGGGGCTTGGCTTTTAGCTCATGCAGTAGAGGCTCATGCCTTTAGTTCCAAAGGTACCATGTTCAATCCCACCTGCCAACATAACTGGATACATTGGCATTGCATGTGCTTCCCATCCCCTTGTTTCAACACGTTTCACTGAACTGAACCTCTGGGGGGTATATCTCCACTGCAGAGTTTTTTCAGAAAAATGGCCGTTTTTCCAAAAAAACTTCACTTACATCCACACTGCAATTGTGTTCTTTTGAAAAAAAAATTGAAAGAACAGAGGGTTTTTTTCAGACATTGGTAAACCTCTTTTTATGAGGACAAAGCCTTTTTCCGAAAGCGCTCTTTTGTAAAAAGGTGTGTGTGGACAGGGAAGAGGGAGTTATTTCGAAAAAAGAGGAAAAAGCACAGGTGCCCTGGTGGCTACTCCGTCCATAGTAATCACAGCTTAAATGTGACAGAGCGTCCATTCAGTGTGGACGCTATCTTTTAAAAATGCAGATCACTTTTTTGATGTGCTTTGGCAGTGTAGACGCTCTCTTTCGGAAGAAGTTTTTTTGGAAGAGCTCTTCCGGAAAAGCTTCTTCCAGAAGAAGTCTGCAGTCTAGACATAGCCTGGATGTTGCTACCATCACTCTTGTTACTGACAAAGATTTCATTTCCACTGAGGGTATGTCTACACTACAGAGAAGATTGAAGTTGCTGCTGTCAATCTTCCTGAGTTTGAATAAGTGGGTCTAGTGAAAACATGCTAATTTGACCAGGGTGCCCCTCTCAGTTTGATATTGGTAGTCCTGCTTCCACAAGGAGTAAGGGAAGTTGAAGAGAGAATGTTCTCCCTTCGACTTCCTGCAGTGTGGATAGTGCCAAAAGTCAAGTTAAGGTAATTCGACTTCAGCTGCACAATTAACATAGCTGAAGTTGCGTATCTTAATTCAACCTTATCCCGTAGCGTAGACATACCCTGAGTGATTACATCAAATGAGAACAGAACCCAGATTGTTATATGGCAGACACCCATTACATCTTCCCTTATTCATCATAAAACTAAATAATATTTTTTGTCACTGCATCCCCCCTTGTTCAGTCTAGCTGAATTAGTTATGCTGTGATTGTTGGTCTCTCATGGTCTCATAAAAGCTGCACAAAACCAATTATTTTCTGTTATCACTGCTGAATTTATTTTATTATGATAAAAATCCACAAAACTGTACTTTGATAAGCTTGCAAAAATTGTCCTAATGAATTGGGCTCCATGAGAAAACTCCACTCGATCTAACAATACTTCTCAAGACTTAAGGTTTGGTTTTGTGTTCATGGATTTCTGTAATGGTTCCCGTACTGCAATACAACATAAGAATGTTATATGGGACCCAGTTGCGTTGCATCGCTTGCATTCCCACAGATCAATAAATGCACTTTAAGAAACCAAAACCTTACAGTAAGAATTATAGACATAGGCAAGGGTCACTCTACCAATCAAATTCCTTCCCTCCCTCCCCCCCCCCATTTCTAAAATGGAAAGATATAAAACAAGATGTGATTGCTTGGGCTAGCGAAACTATTGATTTTCAGTGTGATGAAAATGAGGCTGAAGTAGAATGGAAAAAAAGTTACTTTAAAACCTTTCTCATTAAGGAAAAAACAGAGGAGTCTCCTGGCTTATTGTCTATTCCAGCTAAGTTAAAAGAAATCAGAAGCTTTGTTGTTCTCTCAGAAGTAGCATGTGTATGTCACACTAAGGGGTGCTTCCTATTGTCCTGCTCTGACAATGAATCCAGGAGTCACCCTGCACAGATGCAGTAGCTGAACTGGGACCTAAATTGGTGTTCTACGAAGTTCGTCATTTTTTAAAAGACCTTTCCAAAGTAAATACTTTAGCATTGTCTAACGTTTTCAAGCCCTGAATGCTAAATTGAAACATGGAATATAAAGAAAGCAGTGATGCAAGGGAGGAGAAATATCTAGAAGAAAAATGGTAACCAAAATCTCTGTCAAAGATTTACTGGAAAGAAATGCAAAGTGCCAAATAACAAATTAATATTACAGAAGAAACTTTACATACAGAGATGTCTCCACAAATGTGAAGTGAAGTTAGGTTCTGAAAGGGTTTTTATTTTTATTTTATTTAGGACTTTCCAGGAAACACTTCACTGAAGCCATATTGGTTAAAATAACATCTTGTTTAATTTATTGAGCTGAATGTGGCAGTGTTTCCCAAGTATTCTCCTCTCCTTTAGCTCTTTTTAATTGTCAGTGTGGTAATACAGATTTTTTTTATTTTAAAGATTCTGTCATTAATTTTGAATTCCACAATGTTTTCAGGATGAAAATTATTATTGATTCCACTCATAATTGGCAATAACTGGTTGTGGTGCTAGGTTTCATACATCCTGAATTTGTTTCTCCTTTCATTTACACCAGTCTCATACTCTGTAACTCTGTTGATTTTTAAGTTGAACTACATCTGATTTACACCTATGTAAGAGCCCTGTCCAAAACGTATTGAAGTCAAAGGGAGCTTCTCTATTGACTTTATTGGGCAGTGGATTTGGCGTTAGGAGTCTGATCCTTTTGAAAGTCAAAAGGAAGGTTTTGAGGGCTTTGGGCCAGGTCTATCAAAGATGAGTCCTCCAGTTTTTCAATTTCCCTTCCCTCAACTTTTTGTATCTTTTCCAGCTGTCTTTTGTTCTTCCCTGCTATGTGTGAGTGAGCAAGGAATTTCACAGAACCATTTACGCATGTGTGACAGGATCTTAAAGGGAGGAAACATTTTTTTCTGTTCCCATACTAATGAAAAACAGGTTTGAATGTAGTATCATCAATACTTGCTGTCATAGCAGAGAATCTGGGATTTTATAACTCCCTTTTTTCAGGGCTGTAAATGTCAGCTATAAACAGCATTCCAGGTGGAAAACTAGCACAGCAGTTGTCAGTTCAGAATATTCTGAACTCTTTCCTTATGCAAGGCCAAAGAAACATTTTAAAGATATTTCGGTTCATTGGCTGATGTGTGGGGTAGTTGTTTTTTTAAGACTTGTTTTGAGATTTGTTTTCATCTCCCAGTCAACCTTCCATATGCCTGTTGGTAATATGAGGGTCCACAGCTAACTTCAAGCCTGCTTGTTGATGTGACATCCTTTCTAGAAGCAGGAGACCCGAGATAGTATAAATAGGGCCAATGGACAGGACTGAGGATCAGAATCTGGGACTTATTCCACAACCTTCTTGTGTGAGCCTGGGCAAGCAGCTTAATTGGTTTCTGACAATTTCCTCATCTGTAAATGAAGATGATAATCCTTACAGGTGCTCCAGAGCTTAATTAATTGGCATAAAGATTTTTGAGTGGTAGAATGGTCCAGCATACGGGGCACTGAGCTGGGTCTCTTATCTGAGATCTATTCTTGGCTCTGCTTTGTGTGTGAATTTGGACCGGCCTCCTCTACTCTCTGTGCTTGTTTCCCTTTCCACTCCTTCTCTATTAAGACAGTAATCTTGGGAGAGGCAAGGACTGTCCTTTTTACTGCCTGTGTAGCTCGCATAATGGGGCCCTCCTCTTGTTTTGGGCCTCTGCATGGTACTTACTGCTTACTGTAATAGAAATTATAATTCAGTGATGGAAAGTGTAATAGAAATAGCAAAATATTGTTATCGCTGGAATTTTCTTCAGACAGTCCTGATCTACACTAGAACTTTATTTTGAAATAACCCTCCCAACGTTGAATTTAGAAGCAGAGAGTCCACACTGCTAAACCTGTTATTTTGAAATAATGTGCCACAGAATTATAAATCTGTACTTCCGCTTTTCATCAGGAGTAACACTAATTCAGAAATAGCTATTTCAAAATAACAGTAGTGTGGATGCACCGGTGCCACTATTTCAAAATAATTGGCCTCCCGAGGCCTCTTGCAGCTGCAGCTCTGATTGCTCTGGCCACACCAGGTGTCTCCACTGCTCTCCTCCTCCTACGGAACTATACAAGTCCTGGGAGCAGAAGGGCTTGTCACACATGGCCAGCTTTGCAAGCCCTGTGTGAAGAAGCACCACAGGGAGACATGAGCAACCCTACTGTCCCTTCGGACACCCCAATGGCTGCCAACACTTCTGCTGCTCCCACAGCTTCCACTGCCCAGGGACGCAGAAGAGCTCTGGCCTGGACTGGTGCAGAGATCCTGGACCTCATCCAGGTGTGGAGGAAGGAGAAGAAAAGGAATGCAAATGTCTATATCAGGATCACCGCCAGTCTGGCAGAGAAAGGGCACAGCAGGGCTCTCAACCAATGCTGCATGAAAATAGAGCTGCAGCAGGCTACCACAAGGCCAGGAAGCAGAGTGGTTGCTGTGGGGTGGCACCGCACATCTGCCACTACTATGAGCAGCTTAATGCCATCCTGGGAGGGGGGCTGGTCACCTCCCCTGCCATCATAATTGAATCCAGCCAGGACATGCCTGGCATCAGCCTGAAGGAGGGTGATGGAGGATCATGACGATGAGGAAGAGAAGGAGGTCAGCCAGGCAACCATGCCCACAAGCCAACAGCTGCTTCTGACCTTGGAGCTGGTCCCCCCTCAAAGGATGTCTCCCAGGCTTCCAAGAATCCTTGGGTGGGCACTTTTGGTGAGTTCTCTACCTTCCCTATCTTCAAGTAGGGTCAGGTGACAGGCTGCAAGGGGCTGCATGCTCCTTTCTCGGCCTACTCGGCCTGGGGGTCTCAACAACTTGTTCACATGTGTGCACATGGAGCACTCAGCTCCATGACGCTCTTACACAAGAACCCCTTGGTCCTTCTCACAAGGTTCCTGGAGAGGGATGACTGACCTTGCAACTTTTGTTCACAGCTAGGCCAGCTACAAGCGTGGCACGTCTCCCACCTCCCACTCTATCTACCCGACTGATTGGGATCCGCAGGAGGAAATGCACCTGGGAAGAGCTCATGAGAGAGCAGATGACCTGCCTGCAGTCTCTCGTCAAGGGCCAGGAGCAGGCAGCCAACTGGGAGGAGCGCTGGGCTGACTGGGAGCAGAGAGAAGCTGCCTGGGATGAGATGGTGAGCCAGCACAACACCATAAAACTGGTGTCCTGCTGCTTGAACTCTCTGGCCCGAAGTTTGGCTTCAGCCCCCCACCGTGGCAGAAAAGTTTACACAATCTGTGCCAAAACGAGGGGGAGCACACAACAGGCTGCTACCATAAAGGGGATGTTGCACTCACTGAGGTCCAGATTAGGGATGTAAAATTTTGATTAATTGGCTAATCGAATAGTCGATGCAATTTGCATCAACCATTTGATTAGTCGATAAGGGAATTTCTGCCTTGAAGTTAGCCCCAGGGGTGTCCCGAGCTAGGCCCGGGCTGCAGTGTTTCAAAGCAGCAGCACTGTGTGGTGCCCGAGGGTCTGGCCCCAGGCTCTATATGGTGCTGTCACTTTGAAGCACCGCCTTGTCTCTTCCCGCTTGCTGCCTTTTTCTGATAGAGACAGCAAGGGGAGGGGGAAACGGCTAGTCAGCTACCATGTCAACTAGTCATTCACATCCCTAGTCCAGATGGGTGAGGAGACTCCTGAACCTCCCCTTTAAATGCCTGAACACACATTCCATGACCATGCGGCACCTGCCCAGCCTGGTGTTGAACTCCTTTTTGCTGGGGTCCTGGCTGCCCATGTAGGGATTCATGAGCCAGGGGAGCAAGGAGTAGGTTGCGCTGCCCAGAATCACTATTGACATGTCCATCTCTCTGACTCTGATGGCGCGGAAGAGGCAGGAGTTTTGAAAGATGCGGATGTCATGCACCTTTCCTGACCATCTAATGTTGATGTTGGTGAAGTGTCCCTTGTGATCCACGAGGGCCCGCAGCACCATGGAGAAGTATCTCCTTTGGTTGATAAACACTGAGGCACGATGGTGGGGGCCAAGAAGAGGATGTGCATGCCAACTATGCCCTCCCCCCTGCAGTTGGGGAAGCCCAGGGCGGCAAAGCCATTGATGATGGTGTCCATGTTGCCCTGCGTAGCAGCACCTGGTTGATGGCCTTGACTACCTGCACAAGCACGGCCCTGATTGTGGATTTCTCCACACCAAACTGGTTCCTGACTGAGCAGTAGCTGTCTGCCGTGATGAGCTTCTAAAGGGCGATGGTTACATGCTTCTGCAGGGGGGTGGAGGGTCTTATGCAGATATCCTGTCACCTGAGGGAGGGCGTGAGCCACTTGCAGAGCTCCAGGAAGGTGGCCTTCTGCAAGCGGAAGTTCTGCAGCCACTGATAATTGTCCCATCTCTGCATGATGATGTGGCCCCACCAGTCCGAGCTTGTCTCCTTCCACCAGAAGTGGCATTCAACGATGTTCAGGGAATTGAGGGACATGTGCAGCAGCAGGAGCACCAGGACCTGGGTGAGCAGGGTGTGTGAGCCATGCTGGGGTTTGTCCTTCTCATCATTGGCCTGCTGGAGCAACATGCAGGCAGTTTGGAAGAACTACGCCATGAGGCACAGCATGAGGCCCGTGAGCCTGGCACTGCTTTGCAGCAGCTCTGGCATCTGCACGGGCAACCAGAGCACAAGATGATGCATGCCCAATGCATCCCTTTTCTGTCCTGTGAGGGGGAAGGCAGTGGAGGAGTGGCTTGTGAGATGCGGCTGTAGTGAGGAGCCCCTATAAGCATGTGCCTCAGCTTGCCAGACCAACCAGTCACAGGAAGTATCCACCCTTCTGGTGCCCTCCCCAAACTGCTTCTGGAGGCTCTAAGTCTGAGGCAGGCTTCATTCAATATGGATGCGCAATTTTGGACTAATTTGAACTAATTTTGAGGTTTCCCCGAAGCAAGGACACGCTAGTTTGAATTTGTTAAATTGGGAGTTAAATAGAATTTACTAATTTCAAAATAGTTTCTAGTGTAGACATGGCCACAGCAACTACACTGCTCCTAAATTTGTCGGATGTGTCATTCTATTCAAGGTGTTCTCTCTCACCCTCCTGTCACCAGCACAGCGTAGATCATTCAGGGAGCGAACTCTCCTGCTTCCCCAAATCTCATGACCACTAACTTTTCTGTCTCTTGCACCTCTCTATGTTTCTGTGCAAACTCCCTCTCCTTACTGACCTGCACGTTCCCCCATACACAACCGCTCCCATTTCCCTTTCTCTCCTTCACTTTCTAGGTTCTATTTTATTGTGTGCATGCACACGCATGTATACACACACTGGTCCCATCTCACCCATGGTCTGTTACTCCTACACTCTGCTTGAGTAGATCTGGTTGAATAGGAGACGTTTTGAAAATAAATATTTAGCTTTAATGGTAATATTTGTGCCATTATTTTTCATAACTGAAAGATTATCTGACAGCAGAGGCTGATACATAAAGTCTCTGGAGAAATTCGTGACAAATGGCTGACATCTCCCTTTGTTCTTATTGGGACTGATGCTATGGCTGCCCTCTTTTAAAATGACCACAACATCCCATTATTTCCAGAGAGACTGAAGCTAGCAGCCATTTTTGTTATGTTTGTGGTCTCAGTTCTTTTGAGATCAATGAATGACAGCTATTTTGAAAGAGGTCATTTCCACATGCCATTCTCCATAGTAGAATACTATCTTTCAGTATCTGCTGATAGACAAACTTTGAGTTATAAAGAATGATGGGGGGACAGGAAATGATCAATGAAGCTTAAAAAAAAAAGCTACCAGCGTAGCCTATGTGCAAAATTTCTGTAAGATTTAACTATAAGGGGAGTTTAAATTGTCTATTATTCTATTAAGAAAATCTAGAGCCAAGAAAAGGTGCTAATGCTAAATTTATTAAAGGACCCTTTTTCTAATGATTTTTAACGTATAAATTATCCAGTTTACTTGTAAATGCTCAGAAAACTAATTCTATTCTCAGAGTAAGTGCTGTAATTCTAAGGTGGGATGTCATATGTTTTGGAACCAAAGGTGCAGGAGGTGCAGCAGTTTGAAGTAGTTTCCATTAAATACAGAGTTTGCAGTTTTGTTCAATTGTTTTCAGCACCCCCACTATAAAAATTGTTCCAGCATCTACTGGGGGGGAGGGAGGGGGGAATTATGCTTTATTCTTCAACAGAACAACAATTAAATCCCTGCTTTAAGTGCAAAACTCAGCACAGCCTTAACTACACAACTATGCTGATTCCTGTTCCCCTTCCCCACCCCTCAATCACCCTAAAGGAAACTAGCTTTGATTGACTTTAGTTAGGATTGTAGGTGCCCAACATCTCTTGAAACCAGGCCTTTAATATTTAACATTAAGTCTCCCAAAAAGAAGGCAATCAAAATCCGGGGCTACTCTTGAAAATATTGGCTGTATCATGTTAACCTTACATACACTTCTCTGATTTAGATGTTACCGCGTCCATTTCCGAGATGGATGAACAGAAGCCCACAGGTTAAGTGTCTTGGCAAAGGACACACAGAATGTAGCAATTTCAGAAACAGAACCCAGTGCGCCTAGGTATGTGCGATTATGCACCGTCAATAGAAACACACGCGAGTGACTGTGGGAGGCTGTGTGTACTCTGCTAATCAGTTGGGTGGCATTTGAATTTCTCCTGGGCCACCACCCAAGCACTCCGCTTATAAGGAATGCTGTCAACTACCCTTTATATAGCCATTACAGCAGGGGTGAAAAATATTTTTGAAGGGGGGACACGTCATGAATTTTGGAAGTGGTCACAGGCTGCCCTGGAAAGGGTGGGGCCTCTGGAGGAGGGAGTGGGGCCTTAAGCGGAAGGGAGCTGTTCCCTCTAGGTGCGGCTCACCCTGAGGAGATTTTGTGTGCTCCCCGGACCACAGACCCTGACTGGCCTGTGGATGGGGGAGCACATGAAGTCTTTGCCCCCTACCCCTGTCCTGCCAGGGGTGCACAGTGCCTAGAGAGAACCGCCAGCCATTTTGAACAGCTGGCGCTTCCCTCTAGGCACCACGTGCCCCTGGCAGCGGGAGGAGATTTTGCATGCTTCCCCCCACCCCCAGGCCATTCAGGGGTGCACAAAGTCTCTCGTCCCCTGTCCCCACTCTGTCAGGGGCACGCAGTGCCTAGAGGGAACCGCCAGCCATTTTGAATAACTGGTGGTTCCCCCTGGTGCCGCATGCCCTTGGCGGGGAGGAGAAGACTTTGTGCACTTCCCCCGTTCCCAGGTCTTCATTGGTCTGGGAGTGGGGGAACAGTAGAGTGGCCGGGGGCAGGATCAAATGGCTTGGCAGGCTGAATCGAGCCTGCAGACCCTGTCTTGCCCACCCCTGCATTAGAGAATACAAAAATGCTCAAAGCTGCAGTGATGCAAATAACAAAATACAATATGTTGTTGATTTTACTGTGTTAGTGGCTGGGAAGTGTGTGTGTGGTAGAGGGAGAGGGGGCTAAGTGGTGAGGCTAATTAAAATAATCCAGGAGGAAGATATTGAAGAAGAATCTGTAATCCTCACGTGAGAGCCAGTCTCCTCCCCAGTTCACTCCCTCCCCTTCCTACCCATTTCCCCACTCTTCAAATTTAAAAAATAAAATGTAGCAGCATGATTTATACAGCTTATCACTCGACCTTCTCTGTATTGATGCTGTACTTTCAATAGGAAGTGGCGAGCACCCAGGCGCTCACTGAGTTATGTGAGATGCTTGCAGGATTAAGAGCTATAATTGTTCAGAAAAATCTTTGTGCTGTTGACCTCTTCTGAGGTTGTCTAAATCTCTATAGGCTTTTGAAATTCTCTTTTGGCAAACTTTGCTGCTACTAAAACCATTCCTGGCAAATTCTTTTGCAATTACAACATTAGGTCATTCATCAAAATGAACGTGTCATGTCCAGATTGGGCGTATGAAGTGTTGTACAGCATTGATCCCAACATATGAAAGACAAGGTGGGTGAGATAATATGTTTTGACTGGACCATCCTCTGTTAATGAAAGAAACAAGCTTTCAAGCTATGTGGAGCTCTCTGTATGATAGTCCTGTAAATTCAGTCCAGGGGCCCAGACTATAGTTCCCAGAACAGCTGTTTGCAACCATTCTGGCAATACAAAAGAGTCATAATGTAGACTTAACTGCCTAGTGCAGGGGTGGCCAATCAGATAGCCACGAAGAGCCAAAAGAGCTGTGGATAGTAGTGTAAAGAGCCACACATCCCTCCCCCAGAGCCA
>JANRFK010001234.1:105447393-105458168 GCA_030068395.1 Apalone spinifera
ACAGGAGGCGAAAATACCAGACTGTCCAGGTGAATACCGGACACCTGGCAACCCTAATCCCTTTGCTTCCTGACCTGATCACTTTCCCAATCCTTTAGCTCTCTCACAATAGCATTTTGGTCTGTTCATAGCTTGTCTATGTTCTATTTTCTCTGACTGAGCAGAGGAGTGGTCCAACAAATTCTTCAGCTTATTGGCACATGTTCTTGGCTTCTTTTTTTCTTGCTTGCCAAACTCTATCTGATGATGCTATACAAGATGGCAGACTCTTCAAGGTCTGGTCTGCAAAAAGTAACCATTAACAATAGAGTTATTGTACTGTTCATGATAAAATTGTTACAGGACTGTCTGTAAGATGCATGCCCTTGAAAAAAAATCCCACTTTGTGGGATCTTCCTGGAGGCAAGCAGACCTCTGCTCTGCAGACACTTCTATATCATGGCGAGTTTTTTTAAATTTGGGAGTGAAGTGGTGGGGGTAAGAAGTTTTAATTAAGACTCCCCCAAAGTACAGATCACAGTTGTGCAGCACTCATACATGGAAACAATTTTTAATTATCCTACACCTGTCCACAGGCTGCAGTCATTGACATATCTTTGCAGAAGGTTAACAATCCAACCTGGGCTGAGCTTTTGGAAGTGGGTGGTGGGCTCTCTGGTCCATATGCAGCCAAAGTGTGTGCTGCCTTGGTTCTGGCGGCACACATTGAGGGCTGGTTTGGGAAAGTGTCATACCAGGAAGCTGGGGCAAAGGCAGCCCTGCCACGGAACTTCTGTGAAAAAAATCAATAAGTACATCAGGCAAATCTTCTACACTGTTTCACAGGAAGATTCTATTGCTCTCTGTGCCTGCATCAATGCTGTGTTTGGCCATAGCGAAATGGTCTTCCTGTACTGCGGCCTCCCCTCCATGATTGCATAGACTGCCCTGCATGGCCGCCAATGGCTGCCACGCACTCAGCCCCCAACTCAGCCTGCAAGTGCTCATCAGCAAAACCCCTCCATCCCGTCCTGCATAGCCGCAGCGCCAGTCAGCTTAGTCTCTAACCCCACCCACCTGCACAGCAACTGCTTGCTGGGGAGCCATCTCCATCCTGCCCTGCAAGGATACAGCGCCAGTCAACTCAGCTAACAACCCATACTATTTGCACAGCATCGTACCCTGCGTCCCTTCCGTTGCTTCAACATATGGCGTCTCTTCCACATCCTCACAAACACCATTTGAGAACAATTCCTCATGGCCAGGTGCATAGGTTGCCACCAGATTGACCTTCACCTCCCAATCCTCTTCAATCTCTTCATCAACTTGTGTTTGTGTACCTGGAGCAAGTATTTCTGGCTCTTTTCTCTTCTGAGAACTATTTATGTTGTTCCTGGGTTTGGTCATTGGGTGCCCAGCCATAATTTCATCTAGCTCTTTATAAAACTGGGATGTTTGGGGTTTTATAGACTTGCTGTTTGCCTCCTTTGCTTTGTGGTAGACTTGCCAGAGCTCCTTGATTTTGGCTCTGAATTTGTAGGGTGTCTCTCTCATACCTCTTGGCATATAGGGCTTGATAAATGCAACTGTATGTGTCAGTTCTTATGGGTTATCTGCAGCTCTGATTGCACCAAATCTTTACCCTACACACCAGTTAGACCCAAAAGCTCTGCATTGCTCCAATCAGGGGAGTGTTTGGGTTTAGAGCTGTCACTTCTGTTTCCTGAAGACGCCATGAGGACTACTATACAATGTGCCAGGGACACAGGAAATGGATTTAAATTTTGTGGAGTTTGCAGGTGGGAGGGAAGCATTTTACCTCTAAACATTACATAGGTGAAAGGCAGTCGAGTTCATGTTGATGTCCAGAATGGTTAAACAAGGCATGGTGGGATACATACTGGAGTCCAATAAACTTCACAAAAAATCTGCCTGGTGCATACCTCATGACTATTGACACCATTGTGAAAAAAGTTTCTCGCAGAGGTGGAAGTTTGTGTCATGACAAAATGCTGATTCAAGCAACAGTTGTCATGTTATAGTGTGAACACTCAGCAGTTTTTGTCGTTCACGGGCAATTTTTCTCAACAGAAACTGCAAATGTAGACAAGTCTTCTAGTTTCTTATTCCCCCTATTTACTTCCCTCGGGCCCTCCTCCACCCTTTTATGTCCAGGAGTACTTAAAATATAATAGAAACATGGAAATTGGATCAACAAATGCAGTTCACCTTTGGATATGAACTTGTTGCAAAAAATCAAGAGAGGATTAATTTGGGTTGAAAATGCTGAGCTGTATTTTAATTGTAAAGTTTCTCTGTGCTGTGTCTTCAGGTTGCTTTCAGTGGAGTTAGACGGTATGTGATGAATGAAATATTGATTGGTAGCTTCAGATGACAGATGCTACTAGATCTAAACAAACATTTAACTAATATGAAATTCAAATTCTGATCAAACAAAACTAATATGAATTTCATATTTCATTTTAATAAACACCTATCTTGCTAGTAGCTGAGAATGTTGTCAGGCATCACTGCATAAGAACACCATTTTTCCAGGCTTAGACGCCAAGGTAAAGAGAGTGTTTTGTCTGTATGCAAAAGCAAACTAATTAAAATTCAGAAATAATTGAAGTTGATTTCCTCTGGTGGAAAATTGAAGTTATAATATATTTCCCCAATATGACAGGTACTTTGTACTGGTCTAAAATGGATAAAATATGCGTGGGCAATATGTGTTATCTCGTACTGCCTTTGAAGATACATAGGGCCCAACTTGAAATGAAATGTCATCTTTGTGAATAATGACGGGGGAATACATAGGAATTGCCATACGGGTCAGAACTGTATTCCAACCAGGGCTCCCTCTAAGCTGTGCATCAGCACAGCTTCACAGGTGATTAATCAGATCTGCCCATTCTCAGGGCTCCGTGCATGGAGCTGACTGATTCGGCAGGGCTGATTAATCACCCATGAAGCTGTGTTGTCCTGCCGTTTAGAGGGAACACTGATTCCAACTAAGCAGTATCCTGCTTTTGATAATGGTTTGTATCAGTTACTTCAGAGAAAGAGGCAAGAAACTCTACAGTGGGCCATTAGACAATAACATGCCTAAAGAGGACAATTCTTTCTATTCCTTTCAGTAAGTGGTTTATTCTCTGAAGCATCAGGGTTAATTCTCCATCTTGAAAATAATTCTTAAATTCTCTCTGGTGTGACTTGGATGGTCTCATCTATCTACTTATTTTAAAATGTCTGTCTGTCCGCCTGTGAGTCCGTTCAAGAACTCCTCTGAACGGTAAGAGCTAGGGCCACCAAATTTGGTATGCAAATTTGGTATTCCTCTTCTCCTAACTTAATGCAAGGTCAGAGTTTGGTTGTGCCAGGACAACCGGAAGCCCTAGGATAGGGACTGTTTTCCATACTATGCAAAGGGAGCAAATGCTGTTCGGAGGGATGCAATATAATAGTAGCCACTGTGGGAAGTGAACTCGCAGGGGAGAGCTATCCTGCAGAGTGTCCACTGGAGGCAGTCATACCACCAAGCAAATGATCAGCAGGGCTAAGGCTCCATCATCTTGCCTGCCAGCACACTGAATAAGTAGCTTCCCTCAACCAAACCTTTTCCCATCCTCCCTCTCTCCCGGCCCTTGGCAGTAGCACTGTGGGGGAAGGATCCTGGTGGCTGGGGGGTGGGGAGGGAGTCCTGGAAGGAAAGAAAATGCTTTTGCCAGCTGGTGGGACCTTGGGGAGAGAAAACACTCCCGGCAGCTGGGTGGAGATTTGGGGGAGAGAAAATGCTTGGATACGTCTACACTACGCATTCTTGTGCAAGAAGATATGCAAATGAGCCCCGTGGGTGAGGAGGGAGGCAGGCGATGGGGCAGCTCGGCTTCCCTTGATGCCAGACAGACACTGGGTCTGGTAGTGGCAGTGTCCCACAGGGAGAGGACTTGTATCTGCTGAAGGAGAGTGGGGGAAGGTATTGTGGGCTGCAAATGCCACTTGCCCAGGAGTGTGCTGTAGGGGTCCCTTCCACTTCATCCCCCTCCCATAGATTGCAATTAGCTTTGCACATGGAATGACAAACCTTATGAGCTCAGTTTATTATCTTACTGATGGTCAGAATTGTTTAGTAGATTTTTTTGCTTTCATCAGTAAGTTTTTTTCATGGTGATTTTGCAAAAAATAACTGAATGCACCAAATAAATAAATTCAAGTCTCTATCTCCCACTCTACTGCTCCAAGATTGTGCGATTGTGATTACAACATAGTTTACTGTTTTTGTGGCTTGATTGTTATCAGTTTATCTTTAGATGTGTTCACTCCATTGAAATTGCCCTGGACACCGTTTCTAGTTACTTATCTATTACTAAATTCCAAGGCTTGAAGTCAGTCTAGGATCTGCTCAATTTAACTGCAGCCTTTGACATGATCGATCATAATATTCTTATCACTTGATTCTTCTCTATTTGGCCAATGTAGGGTAATGCTTGATTAGCTTTCATCTTATCTCTCCAACCGCTTGTTTCTGATTAAATAAGGAAAAAAAAGTTATCAGGACCCTTGATAATCAGTTTTTAACAGGTTCTCCTTTTTTATATGTCTGAAATGCTGGCCATGCTGACACACACGCATACCAGTAGTTTCTCTTATGTTGAAGCTCAGGGATGTATTGAATTGATAAAGTCATATGAAGTTTCAAAAAAAAAAAAAATCATCCAGTGACTAATTTTTCCATTATTGTTATAAGATACCATCTGTCCCTCTTCTCCACCACCCATCATTGGGTGAATTGACAAAACGACCTATATACTCTTGAAGAGTAGCTGGGCCAGTTTCTTGTCTTGTTTCCTAAATTTCGAGTATTTTCAGTGGACTTCACAGGGGCACTTGAGTTCAGAATCTGGCTCTTTTTATTAAATCCTGGGTCGGGGTGGGGGGAAGAATTGGCTTTTATGAGAAATTAGAAATGATGGAGGAAAATGCTATAAGTAGGAGTAAGAAGAGAGCTGGGAGAGTGAGCGGTTATTGGGAGCGTGATAGGGTGTGCCAACCCTCACACTGAGTTAACTGCAAGGGTTAACCAGGATTACCTGGCCTAGAGATCCCTGCCCCCACAGTCTTGCAGGGCATGCTTCAACTGCAGGCCATCTATAAAGGCTGGTGGAGCAGCTCAGTCGGGGCTGACTGCTGCTGTAGCAGCATCATCATCAATATCAATCATCATCATGAACTGAGGCCAGCCAGTGAGGAATGGATGGATGGAGAAGTCCCCAGCCTGGAGGAAAATGGTGAAAAAGGCTCCTTCAGTGAGTCTGGTGGGAAGTAGGCTAGGATGGGAAGTTGGCCCCTGCCAGAGCTCAGCATGTTTTGTGCAGATTCACTGCTGAGCTAGTGGTGGGCCCTTCCACCACTGACAGGGGCCCTGGGCTGGGACCCAGTGGAGAGGGTGGACTCAGGTCTTCCTACCTCATCTCTGTTAGCCCCCCAATGGAGGCACTACAGTTAGTGACTGCAACCCTTAGGCCTTAATGCCCTGTGAGCAGGGAATGTTTCTACTGACTCTGGCTGCTAGGCCTTACTGCCCTTCAAGGGGCAGTATTTTACTAACTGTGGCTAGACTGCCTTATTGGAGATTGGAGACTGCCTCATAATTGACCCTGAGCCATAGGAACTGAGATGCACACAGAGTAGAACATGCTTTGAGAGGTCTTAGAGGCCTAGTGCCCTGCCCCTGAGGGGGCTGGGTGTACTCACCCAGTAACAGGGAATCAGGCTGCTTGTTCCTAGGATTGCCTCCATAACTGGCCTTTGTCCTGCAAAGGTCTCCTTCCTTAGATCAATTGGCTTCAACCTGTTTAATCACAAGATCACTTTTTCAATATAAGTGCAATGTAAGATCTACCTCAAACCCAAATACCCTTGATCCACTTCCTTCCTGCCTCTTCTCTGAGGCCTCACCTTGCTCACTGCATCCCTCTTCCTCCCCCATCCTCACTCACTTGTACAAGGCTGGGGTAGGGGTTGGGGTGCAGGCTCTGGGGGTTTGGAGTGTGGGAGGGGATCCAGGCAAGGGATGGGGTCCAGGAGGGGCTTCAGGGTGCAAGCTCTGAGAAGGAGTTTGGAGGCAGGAGTTACTTCTGGGCCAGGAGATTGGGTGTAGGAGGAGGTTCAGGGCTGGGACAGGGGTTCAGGAAACAGGCTCTGGCTGGGCACCATTTAACTGAGATGGCTTCCAGGTGGTGGAGTAGTGGGGTTAAGGCAGGCTCACTCCTGCCCTTGCCGTAAGTGGCGGGTATGTATAGCAATGGTTCCATGTCACCATGTGTTGCCCCTCAGCTACAGGCACTGAGCCCACAGCTTCTATGGACCATGTCTCCCAGTTACTGACCAATGGGAGCTGCAGGAGTGGTGTCTGTAGGCAAGGACAACATGTGGAGACCCCCTGCTCTGTCTCTCTCCGGAGCTGCAGGGACATGCCAGCCACATCCAGGAGCAGCAGTTACCACGGGGATAATGACTCCAGCCATGACAGGTTAGGCATGTTAGAACTCACTCCTCAAAGAATTAAATTTAAGTGTAAGAGAGAAATGAAAATTCTGAGATGCACAGACCAGTCAAATCCCAAAACTAACACACTCTGCAAGCAGTAAAAGTAACAACAACAACCCAAGTATGTGTTGGGTCAGGAGATGAGAAAAGGACAGTGTGTGTTTGTGAGAATGACAGAGACCCACACAGTGTGTGAGAATGTCAAAGATTTGCATTGCCAAGCTCCCTCCATTCCCTTCTCTCTGTGTGGAGACAGGGTACAGAAGTGTGGGAAAGAGTGACATCCTGACATCAATGCCCCCCTCTTCTCCCTCCCACACCTTGCACAGCAAGAAGAAAGCTCCCAGGGGGGCAGCTCCAAGCAGAGGGCAGGCGCAGCAGGACAGTGGTTGGAGGGGCAACTGAAGTGCCAGTGCTTGATAGCTTCCTGGCCAAACCAGTCAAGGTCACCTGTCAGGCTCCAATACCTACCAGTAGATCCTTATCTACTGGTTGGTGACCACTGCCTTAGATCAAAGTGCTAAATGGCTAGAGGCATCTTACTTTTCTGTTAGGCTTCCTGCAGCTGAATCCATTCTTTTTACACCTAGACAATGAATTAAATTGTGACTTTGCAGCTGACAGCATAGCTTGATAAATACAGTGGTTTCCTTTCCCTGGGAACTACAACAGCCAGTCAGCCACCCATAATTGCTCATAATAATAACAGGACTCAAATTTTTTGAGCAGGGAGAGTAAATAACCATTAGAAAAACTAACCAAGTGATATGGTGTATTCTTTATCACTTTAAGTCTTTTAACTCAAGATTGGATAGCTTTGTAAAAGATACACTCTAAATTATTAGGCATTATTAGATGAAATTCTATAGCTATTTTATCAAGGATTAGATTATAATGGTCTCTTCTAGCCTTAAAATCTACTGAAAATTACCTTTCTAATGTTACAGCAGGACCTTAAACTACTAAGAGGAGATAAAGGCAGACTGTTAACATAATAAATCCATGGCTACCTAAGAACTTCACGAGCTTCACAGGGGTAGCTGTCATCTGAAGAAGTGGGTTGCACCCATGAAAGCTCATGATACCATCTACATGTTTTGTTAGTCTTTAAGGTGCTAGTAGTCTATTTGTTGTTTTGTTTAAGAACTTCATGATTGTCATATCATAGCCACTGAAAACTTTAGGGCAACAGCAGATTTTCCTGTTTTAGGAAGTTTAACAGCCTACCACTTGACCTAAAGAAGAATCTTCATTTAACTTCTAGTAGTATAGGCTCTACGAGGCCCAAATAAGCAGAAAAGGGCTGTGGTACACATACTCTCATCAATATGTCAGAGTATATTCAGAGCTTTCTTGTTTTAGAACAGGGTGGTCTGGATCTGGTCACCAAGCCTTTTGATCCAGCCTGTGCCAGCCCCTGCAACAGGGAGTAGCACCGATCAAAGCAGCTAGCTGCTCCCTGTTGCTTTCCGCACTGTGGGGAGAAGGGAGGGAGAGGCTTCAGCACACTGCCTCTGCCCCCAGCGAAATATCTCAGTTCCTATTGGCTGGAAACCATCCAATGGGAGCTGAGAGATTTTGCTAGAGATGGGTAGTGTAGCATAATTTCTCAGCTCCCATTGACTGGTTTCTGACCAGAAGGAACTGAGAGATTTTGCTAGGGGCAGGGACGGTACATGAAGCCTCTCCCACCCCCACCTTCTGGCTGTGCAGAGAGCCACATATACATCCAGTCAGTGGTCTGGGGCTGCTGGGGGGGAAGTCTGCCTGAGAGCTCTGCTGGCTGGGAGATGCTTAGGTAAGCGCCTCCTGGCCAGAGTCTGCCTTTGGCACCCCTGTGCCTCTCTTTCCCCTCCTCCCCCCCCCCCAACTCCCTCCAAGACCCTGCACCCTTCCTTAGCCCTCCCTCAGGCCAGAATTCTTCTCCTGCATCCATATCGCACTCCTGGACCCTGCACCCCAATCCCCTGACCCAGGTCACAACCAAAAACTCTTTATCCTCCTCTCCTTGCCCCAGGTTACAACTCCCCCTGACCTTCCACCTCCCCAAGCCAGAATTCTCTCCTGCCCCCCAATTCCCTGCCCCAGATCACAGCCCCCTCCTTCACCCAAAATTCCTCACAGGCCCCACATCCTCTCCTGCACCCCAGTTCTTTATTTCAAGCTCCCTTCACCCAACCTCCCACAGATCCTCAATAGAAAAGTATGGCTCTTGACCATTTACCAAATCTTGGCATAGCCCCCATCAAAAATTATTTCCCACCCGTTTTAGAAAGTGGGCCTATACTAATTTCCATTCTCAATTTATGCTGTCTTCTTACCCATTTAAATCCTGTTGAATTGTCCTTCTGGTTTTTAAATCTCCCTATAAATCTATGCCAGCTGACTTTTCCAATTGCTAGTCATCTGTGTTCTCACATATACATTCTGCTTCTGCAACCTGGCCCCCTTCCTGTTTCCTCATTTGTAACAATTACTACATAATTTATTTGAATACATCTGTTATTCAGTCTTTCAACAGGTAAACTAAGGATACATGTAAGAATGAGGGGAGAAATCTACATAAGGGTTATAATTCAGACAAGAAAAATGTTTGGTAGGAAGATTAAAACTGTAGTAGGTAATAAACAGAGAGAGAAGAAAAACCTTAGTTTCCAGAGCCTCTTTTATGTTGGGATAATATGTCAGGACAGATAAAAAATTCAGTCATGAAGATCAGTTAAATATAGTCTGTAAGCAAACCCAGCCAGTATGCATAACAGCCATGTAGTACTGTGGCAGTTTCCTGAGTAATGGAGACTATAAGTCTGTAAAATAGTCCTACTTGCTCAACTGTTTGTAAAGTCATCTATCATATGAAATAATCTAATAGAAAATGTACCCTCTAGTCAAATGAGGCGGGACTGAGCTCTGCTCACGTCAGTAAAATACCCTTTCTTTTGGTTACCACCACTGATCAGGCAGAGGCGGATTCAGATTTATTGGGGCCCTGGGCACAAAGAATATGTGGGCTCCTCCATACCAGAGGCACCAGAACCAGGAAGGAATATGACTTCCCCATGGAACATGTCCACCCATTTTTCAACATGGGCATAGTATGGGGGAGGCAGGGGAGGCACTGCCCCCCAAATTGCATCCCTGAAACCCTTTCCTATATCTTGAAACCATCATTTCTGGCCCCACCCAGAGCCTGCACCCCCAGCTGGAGCCTTCACCCTCCCGCATTCTTATCCTCTGCCCCACCCTGGAGCCCTCTCTTGCACCCTGAAACTCTCATTTCTGGCTGCACCTGGAGCCCTTGACCCCCTCCCACACCCTAACGCTTTGCCTCAGCCCAATAAAAGTGAGAGAGGATGGGGGGAGAGGAAGCAATGAAGGGAGATGGGATGGGGGGGGGCATGACCTCAGGGAAGGGGCTGGGCCTCAGGAAAGGGGTGTGGCAGAGGTATTTGGCTTTGTGCGATTAGAAAGTTGAAAACCCTAGTCTGTAGATCAAGGTGAAGGGGCAGGAGGCTGGCCCAGAGCCTCCACCCTTGCATTTTACTGACATCATCCCCACCCCCAGGGGAAGGGGAAACAGGCTGGAGGCTACTCTTGGGCACCCCATACTCCACCCAGGGAGGTGGAGGGCCAAGCCTCCTCACGGTGGCTCAGGCTCCTTAGGTGGTTCTTTTCACAGCTTGGCTCTAGCTTCTGGCCCGGCCAGCAGGTGGGGTCCCTGGAGGAAGAGGAGGAGCAGGGGGCAGGGCCACAGTTCCAACCCCTTCCCATTTTTACCTAGACCCCCAAATTGGTCATGGACTGTGTGCCCATGCATTAATCCTCCACTAATCATTCAGGTTTATGATCTACATTTTATTTCCTAACAATGGATTAAATTCTGCTCCCATAAATTTAGTATCAGAACTCGTGAGCATTTCAATGGGAACTGGATTAGATCTATAATCACTGATACTATGATAGGTTTATGACAAAACTGCCCAGATCTATATGACAACAGATCTTGTATCTTGGTACAATGCCACAATCACATAAATGTACCATATCAGGTTTCAGCTCTCTGGATTTTATACATATGAGCAGTAAACATATGGAAAATCCATTTATCATTAAACCCTAAAAATGAAGCTGTTACTATAAGGCAGTATTTCCCAATTTTATTTGGCCACGGAACCCTTTCAGCTTAAAAGAATTTTAAGGAACTTCTAGGGTTTCCAAAGTAAAATTTGTCAAGCAAAAAAAAA
>JANRFK010001234.1:105458260-105469648 GCA_030068395.1 Apalone spinifera
TGGAACCCCAGGGTTCCACAGAGCACCAATTGGGAAACACTGCTATAAAGGAGATTTAGAATTGATTATAAAACCCATTGTCTATTGCTCAGGAACTTAATAGTTTGTAGATTTCTCATCCAGTTCAGCATTACTTGATGCCTAAGAGTTCTTTAAACTTTAGACAAAAGTTGTTGCTCAAAAGGTCTAATAATAATCTAGCTAGCAGGGATACACTCTCCAATCTGATGTTTTAAGCCTAAGCATTTAAATACCAGAGCTAAAAATTGTGCTGCATGAATGGAATCTATCCCAACAGTCCAGGATATATACACACTAATCTGCCATCACGCTGTCTTGGAGACATTGAGTAATTTCCTCTTTTAAAATCTTCTCTTAAAGCTTTCCTTTTCTTTTAATTTATAATTGACTCAGTATGTGATGCGTTTTGTCATGCTTCAAGTATGGATGTAGTCTAGGGATATAGTTGTACTGTATCTTCTGTATGTTCTGCTACAGAGACTCCTCTCTTCTCTGCACCTCACTCTGTTGCATCTTTAAGGTGTCATAGGACTCCCCATTGTTTTTGCTGAAACATATTAACATAGCTACCATTCTGAAACTAGTCTTTAAACCAGGGGTTCTCAAACTTTCTCTGAGGCTTCCCCAAAATTCTATAAAAATTCTACCACCCACCCGTGTCTCAAGTGTTTTTCAGTAGATTAAAAGCCAGGGCTACCATTAGAGCATAGCAAGCAGACCAATTATACAGTGTCCCATGCCACATGGGATCCACAGAGCTAAATTGCTCAGACTTTCTAATCAGGCAGAGGGGATAAGGTTTGAGCTTTCTGCCCTGGGCCTAAGTGAGTCTGACACTGGCTATGTTCTGGTTAATTTTGGCAGACCCACTGAAACCTGCTTGTGGACTCCAGGGAGCCCTGGCAGCTTGCTTGAGAATTACTGTTTTAAACTCCATGGCCCTGATTCTGTGGTCTATCCAAGTGGTGTAAATCAGGAGTTCCTCCACTGAATACAGTGTAATTATACTATAAAATGGGTATCACTGAGAGTAGAATTGTGCCCTGTGCCTTCATGCATCATATTCTATCTTGCTGGGATCCAGGATGTTCCTTTGGTTGACTCTCTCAACAGCTTGTGAAAGAGAATACACTTATAAAATATTCACTAGTATGCTATCAGTTTACATCAGGTTAATGGTAACATGACATGATTCTGATATTTGTCATGCCAATTTGGTAAGACCTTTTGAAACTAGTGGAAAGTGTTGTATAAATAATTTAACTTCACATCCACTAAGCTCTCATGTTTTGCCAGCATCGCTCTGTATCTGGAGCTACAATGTCCTTGCAGAAGCAGTAAAGTGTGTTTGTCACCACTCTCCTATTATGGTAAAGCTCCCTGATAGTTAAATGGTGATACAAATAAAATGAGGCGTGACAGTTCTTGAGGCTGTTTGGCCGCTAACCCTGCTGTAACTAGAATGACACTGTTGCTCTAAACAATTACACACCACCTCCACCTGTTTCTCAAAAAATACACTGTTACTAATGGGTTCACTGCCAAAAACTCCTATTGACCTCAAAAGGAGCAAGTCTGAGCACTTAAACTTTCAGGTTTCATTGCTCCTGAAGGGCTGAATCAGAATTAATCTGAAGGCCCAGTTTTCTTGGCTGGTTGAGAAGTTCCTCACTCTCAAGGGTTGAAACAATTTGTATAGTTGGGGTGCTGAGAGCCATTGAACCAAACTGTAAACCCAGAATATGATTTAAATCACTTCAAACCAGAGTGTGTGCAACACCGCTAGTTCGGTCCATATGCTCCATCTCCCACCTTCTGTTCTTATCTCTCAGAGGCCTGCCTCTTCACTCCCCTTCCCTCCCTCCATACACCGTGCACTTTCCTAGTACTGCACGCTTGCTGGATACAGCTGCTGGTCCCTGCATTGACTGTGTGGAGGTGCAACCTATCAGGTGCTTACTGCCCTGCTTAGTTGCCTAATTCATTCAGCATCTCACATGGCTCGCAGTCCCCCTTGCCTATATCTCCTGGCTTCATTTCTCCTTCCTCCACTGCTTCTTCTCTGCATCTCCCACATCTCTGCTAAGTTGACATTGTTTTTCTTCCTCTTCCCCCAGGCCTACCACTTCTGGAAAAAAAACAGAGATGATATTATTATCCATTGTGCTAAATATTGCACAAAACTTATGGGAGCTTTAAGACCAGAGTCCCATTGCACTTGGTACTGTACAAACATAACAAAAAGACAGTCCCTACCCCAATAACTAGGTATGACAAAGGAAAGAGTGGAATAAGAGGTAATAATGACACAGCACAAATAGAATAAGCAGATATCACAATTGTTTAAAAGTAGATATGGGTCTGAGCCAAACCTTGATACTTAAATATCCTTGAACTTTGATCTGAGAATTTGGGCTCAAAATCCAAATCTAAGTATTGCTAAAATGTTTACAAATGACTGAATCAAATGCCTTATTTGAACATTACTGAACTCTGAAAAAGAGGTGTTAAAATCCAGAGCTGCTGCTTTCATAGTGTGGACCCATGTTTAAATAAAGGTGTGTGTGTGGAAGCTCACTGCAGTTGTACTGAAAAAATAAAACAAATTACAGAATGTGATTTACTACAGTCACATTCATATTGAAACATTGCAGTCATACAATGCACAGGAAGGCTTTTGCAGGCATGCCATCCTAACAAGATAAACTGATAGATAAATCAACAGTTAAAAAAATCCTTATAAAATACTCCACTACCAACAAACATTTACCTGAGGGGTACTTTTCTCCTTTTTAATTTTGTTTTAGTATCCTAATCTCAGAGGTTCTGTTGGAGCTGTGAATACAGCATATAAACTTTTGAAGAATAATAAGTGAAAGTCACTATAGAAATAATACTAGAGTGCTTAAGAATGACTTTTAAATGGTGCGGTGAAGTAGATACTGGAACTGCAATTTAAATTCTATCAGACAAGGTAATGGAGGATGAAGAAACTGGTATGCAGAAAGACTAGAAAGCTAAATGATAATGTAAGCTTAAGGTACAGAAGAATTGTGAGCTTTGATAACACTTTTATAAAGGGGGCAAGAGGTGGTAATGCACGTATCTATCTAAGAGGACTGTAATCTGAAACAGGAAAAAATGAATATTTAGCTTGTAAAGATGCAAGGAGAGGTTCTGGCCCACATTTCTGTTGTCTAATTGCTTGGCCTAGAGTAACTATCGGTCTCCTGCAGGTTTTCAGTGTTTTGGTTTAAAGACTTGTTCTGTTTAGTGCTCATGAGGATCTAAATTGTGTCTATTGTCTCACTTACTGTTTTCTCTCATTGGTGGATTCCATGAGGAGTTTTTGTTGCCCCTATTATAATATCAGTCAGTGGAGACTGGAACATCTCATTTTACTTTGTAAACCTGTTGTCATGTGTTTGGCAGTAAGAAACGAAATCAAGGCTCTTGCAGTAGTTTGGCTGTTGCACAAATATTACATCTGGTAGCCCTCCTCCTATATTTCTTATGCTCCTGATTTCTAGGAAGGGTTTTGCACAAAGGCAGAGTAAAGGCTTGGTGGAGTGTGAGATTATTTTATCTCTAAGGGTACGGCTAGACAACAAGTTTTTGTTGGAAAAAGGTACACAAAATGTGCTCCACATTTTGCATACATTTCTGATTCTTTTGTCGGAAGAGGCTTTTTTGACATTTTGCCCAGTCTAGATGGAAATGTTTGGAAAAAAAACCCTCTTTTGAAAGCCCCCCTTCTTCCTCATAGAACGAGGAATACAGGGGCTTCCGAAAGAGCGTGTTTGCTCGTCCACAAAAAAAGTGGAAGAGCAAACACGTTCCCTGGATGCAGCAGAGTTTTTTCAGGATACCTCTGGTATTCCGAAAACCCCCCTCTGTCTAGCTGTACCCTAAGAGGCAGTACTGAAGACATGAAAAAAGAAGTAGAAGAAAGAAACAAAGGGGAAGGAGAGGCCAGATTTTCAAAGATATCTGGGTGTGTAAAGATGCAGAGAGATACCTACTGGGATTTTCAAAAGCACTTCAGTATCTACCTTGAGTGATGTGCCTAATTTGTGTAGGTGTTTTTCAAAATCCCTTTGGGAACCTATTTGCATGGGGCCTAAATACCTTTGAAAACCTGGCTCAAATTAGCTAATAGGATGAAGAGGGATGTTAAAAAGAATAAAATCTGAGCTACAGGCCAGGGAGAAGTCTTGCAGGCCTTGAAGGCAAGGATAAGAGTTTCCACTTGTTACAGTAGAAAAGAGGGACCAATGAGAGGGTTCAAAGAGGGGAGTGATGAAGACTTTATTGGGAGAAGATCACTTTTAGCAGCTGTGTTTTTGAATGGGCCGGAAGAGAACAATGTAAGCCATGGAAGTCTGATAGGAAGTGGTTATAGTAACTGAGAAGCAGACCGTGATGATGCTGGATTTTGCTGTGCTGGGGTGGAAGAAACAAGAAGACTTGGAGACAGCCTGGGCTCATGGGATAAACTTCCCCTAACCCAGGCCTGTGGCTCCCTCCTCACTTCCCCTCTCCCCTGAAATATTCAGGGGTTCTGTGCCAGCCAGTGGCCGGGTGCTGGAATGATCTGGGGCAGCTTGGGCCGGCTGGCAGCCAGTACTCAGGCCAGCTGGCACAACTGGGCAAGTGGTTCAGGGCTCCTCCACGCATGGGGGGCCCTCGGGGCTCCAGTGGGTAGAGTCTTGGGGGGAAGGTGCAGGGCGGGGGGCTAGCCTCCCTGAAACGTTTTTGCCCTCCACCGTTGGTTTTAGTTACACCCCGTACACTTAACTTTGGAGTTTTATTGTCTACGTGCTGTTTCCCTGACAGATCGGAATGTCTCACTGTCAGGACTCATCCGACTCAGCCTTAATTGGCAGTGGGGAGACGGGGTCCGGGCCTTCCCTCATTCACAGATCCCAGCCCAGGGCCCTATGGACGCAGACCTGTCCAGGTCTTGTCCGGTTGGCGGGGCGTCCCGCCGAAACGCACCAGCCCGCGGGCGTTAATGCCCTGCCATGGGCTGCTTCCTCTCCCCTTTACCTGGTTCTCCTGACCTTCCAGTCCCGGGACTTCTCTTTTCCCCTGACTCTACCGGGTCCCTGCAGCAATGCCTCTTGGAGTCTCCTTGGGGTTGCGACCCAGTGATGGCTCCACTGCTCTGTTGGTTCCCCCTTCCGAGACCGTGGAGGCCACCCCCTTTTGAATTCCGGCACCCTGGTATTACGTCACGCCCGGGCGCTGCCCCTACCACTTGTCTCTCCCCCTCCCATTGTGCCGCACCTGCACTTACCTTTCCTCCTACTTCTGCCCACCCCAGCTGTTTTACGGCGCCTGAGCACGCCGCGCATGCGCATGTCTCTGCTGGCCTCTGTCTATGCCGGGCCGGCGTACGCGCTTCTAGAGTGTGGGGCTGTGGCGCCCTGTCACACTCCCTAAATGGGAGATTCACTTGCTGTCCATGCCTGGGAGAGTGAAGGGGAAATGGAGAAAGTTGACCCTAACGTTGTGAACCTAAATGATGGGGAGAATAGTGGTGCTGTCCATTGTGACGAAGAAAGTGAGGGTAGGCTTGCAAGGGAAAAATGAGGAATAATGTTATGGCCCTGATTCACTTGGCAGGCCCTCATCTTGTGACAAACCACTTAGAGTGGGGTTGCATATCAAAGTGTGATTTGACAGCTTGATGCAAAAGTAAAGACTATGGTTTGTCTGTTAAATATTAGGATGAAATTCTGTCTTCAATTACATAAAGCCACTGACAATATGTAAGTAAAATGGGACCATAGCTTTTGTGGGAACAAACATGCAAATGTGGTAAAGAGGAAAAAAGGAAAATTACTTCATTTTAATATGAAATGTCAGCTAGAACTGTTCTGAAAAAGGGAAAGTTTATTTCTCTAGATAGATAAGCCACAGTGGCACTTATATAAGAAATGCATTATAAAAAAAGAGCACGAACAATTTCTATCAATGGTTTATCAACAATTGACAAAAAATCCTTCAAATGTTCATCTAGGGTGTGTATAGACTGCCAAGTTTTTGCGCAAAAGCAAGTGCTTTTGCGCAAAAACTCGATGCCTGTCTACATTGGCCGCGAGAATTTGTGCAAGAACACTGGCATTCTAATGTAAGAAATCAGTGCTTCTTGTGCAAATACTTTGACGCTCCCGCTCAGGGATAAGCCCTCTTGCACAAGAATACTTGTGCAAGAGGGCCAGTGTAGACAGGCACCTTAAATTCTTGCTCAAGAAAGCCAGATGGCTAAAATGGCCATCGGAGCTTTCTTGCGCCAAAGCGCTTCTATACTAGGCACTGATGCTTTTGCGCAAAAGCAAATCTTTTTTGCACAAAGGCACTTGCCAATCTATACGCTCTTTTGCAGAAATACTTTTAACGGAAAAACTTTTCCGTAAAAAGTATTTCCGCAAAATCATGCCAGTCTAAATGCAGCCCTAGAGTTTGAAGTGTTCAGCTCAAGGGCAGGTTTGTTCAACAATGAAAGATGCTCAGAGAAGAAACCCGAGCAAAACAAAGGAGATGTATGACAACACATTGTGAATAAACAGAGTTGACATACTGCTCATGCAACAAAAAAATGAATTTTTTAATTATTTTATGGATACTAATGATTTGGCTCTTATTAAATACTGTAAAGTAGCATATGTTGTGCTGAAATTTTAACCTAAAGAGATGATTGTCAATACAAGTAAATATAACTATCTGGAAGCGCAAATGATTTTTAAATGTCTTATCAAATATCTTTCCTTGAAGGCTTAAAAAGAAGCTTAGACAAAAGATAGCTGAACAGTGATTATTAGCATTGATTATTAACAAAACATACTCTGTCAATAAACACAGCTAAACTCCTAAACAGCTTAGTTCAAATCCGCTTTTCTGATTTGTCTTCCCTATAGACATGATTTCACTATATTTTTAGCTGATTGAACAGTGCCATCCATGTAACTCAGATTGGCTCAGTTAATGCACAACTGCTAATAAATATTAAACATGTCAATATTAGTATTTGTCATACAGCAGTATCACTTACAGTCTCCAAGCCTTTTGATCTTCACCCAGAAGTGCAGGTGTGCAAGTGAAGAATATTTTGGCAGTTAAACAAAGCACCTTTCTATCCGTTCTGCCCATGTTTTAAATGTGAAAATGACAATCAGCATCTTTTCTAAACTACAAGGTACCAGTACCCCCAGACCAGATAATTGAGGGGCATGCACAGATAAGTCAAAGGAGCTATAGGGGGAACGCAATCATATGAAGTGAAAAATGCCTTTATTGCACTGAAGTTTATGGGAGAGAAAGATGCTTAGCAGAACCTTGTAGGAACCACTTGACACCATGCAAGATTGAGCCTTGCTCAGCAGGTATTACTGTCTAGTGCCCGATCTTCAATGTATCCCTTAGCAACATTTTATCAGGTTACATTTCACATCTGCTTTTCTTTAAAATGAGGAATTTCCATCCTTAGTTCCACTTGATTTTTATTCAACAAACTTTTTTCGTTGCAATGTCAGGACAGGTTTATTATCCCTATTGCTTTTCACACTTCACTGAATTCAGAGAAGTTGCATCTGCATAAATAAACAATGAGAGTGGACCTGTGTCTTCAAATGCACCCCATCTCAGTTTCCTTTGAGAACCAGAAACAGTGCTAGCTGAATGATTGTCCTTCAAAGATACTACTCTAAAATTAAATCTACACTGGAAATGCTGATACTAGAAGAGTCAAATCACAAAACGGGCCAGTTCACTGCAGCTAGCCTGCCACAGATCGTATTGAAGAGTTCTGTAGCTGCAAAGTCCCCCACCAGAGGGATTATAAGGGTGTGAGATGCCCAGCTAATTAGTTCAGCCTCTAAAACTGGTACACTGGCTGGGGAGGCAATATGAGGGCATGAACTGGTTCAGCTCATTCCCTAGGCAGAATTCATCAGTGGGATTTTTATGGAGAGGATATTGACCTTGACTTATGTTTGCAGAAATCAAATAAGAGGGAAAGCAAATTCTTTGTATCCCAGGGAGAGATTCACTCGGTGAGCCAGACTGGTTCACAGAGATGCTATCTACACTTAGTTTGTCAACACAAGTTAATCTGGCCAGATACATATAAAATTTAGCGAATGCAAGCAAAAGGGGTGAGCAGTGGATGTGGTCAATTATTTGAAGGGTGGAAACACTGTAATGAAGACGTGGAGCTGTTCGGGGTGGCCCTGGGGACTGCTATCTAATTAGGAGTAATGGCATGAGATTGAGAGTAAGACAATTCAGGATGCTATTCGGAAAACAATTCTTCACTTGAGCTGTGGCTTTAATACAGTCACATCTAGTTATAGCTTATTTACAAATGTTATCTGTTTTATAGAGGGGTTTAGTCCAGCATACTACATGGGCATTAAATTCACTTAAACAAATAAAAAGGAAATTTTAGGCCTGCCCTCTCTACGCATTACAGCTAGACTGCCCAAGGGTTGGCGAGAATGATTCATAGCATAAGGGGAAGATATAAAAGTAAATGGTTATGGGGACACCATTAGGTCATTTTAATTGTGCTGCTACTGGGTCCCTTGCTTGAGTACAGAAGATGAGCCCTACATATAGTTTGCATGTGAAAAAAACAGAATTACACAAATACAGCAATCTGCTTTTGGGTTATAGTGCATCATTAATATTGCAAATACTGTACTTATTTGGGGCTGATATTCCACATGCCGCTCATCCTCTGGTGAGGCATTCATACCCAATGAACTCAAGGGATGCAGGAATAGATTCTGTGGGGTTCTGTTCTTGTGCAAGTTTAATCCCTGATATTGCAAACACGAACACACTTAATTTTAAGCATGTGGGAAAACCTCCTGACGCAATGGGGCTAGTCACATGCTTAAAATTAAGCATGCTCTCAAGAATGTTGCTGAGGTGGGGGCCTTTGCACAGAATGGTCCTTTATTTTTCTTTCTGGATATGAAACATATTACATTTTTATTTTATAATATTTTATAGTCTGGCTGTGACAGGGCACTTAATCAAATGCTGCTTTGCTACTTAGTGCTTGGTTGTTTGAACTAATGGTAAGTGGGGGAGTGGTCCCGCCCTTGTGGGGAATTTTCCTAGCTTATTCACTACCTTGCTGAAATGGGCTAATGAAAGGATCTGAGTCCTCGCTCCTACTTCCTTTACCTAGAGGCCTCCTTGACCTCCAGGGCTCCCCTTCCACTCTCCTGTGTGGCAGAGTCCTTGTAACCCTAACAGGTCACCTGGTCACCCTAATGGCTACTGCTCTGCTTCCAGCACAGCTCTTCTCTTTGGGCTGCTTCTGAAGTTCTACCCCAGGAACGACCTGCTTCCTGAGCTGCTTCTTTGGCTTTTGTTGCCATGGCCCTGTTTCCAGCACAGATTGACTCCCTGGGCTGCTTCTCTGGTTGGAACAGCTCTGCTCCCCAGCTCTGCTCAGATCCCTGTGCTCTCTTAGATTGGCCCAGCCTGTTCCAGGGAATTCCAGCTCACAGGAAGAATGGGACTCCCTGATTAGCCTGCCAACCCTGTCAATCAGGCTAACCTAAGGCATTGGTGTCTCCCCATTTCCCAGGGGACTCTGAGTCTCAGGGTCCTGGTTTCTAGAGCCTTGCACACATACAACATTTGTATCTTTAAAAATGAGCTGTGGATCTCTGCATCCATATCCATAAATGCGGATACCCACAGATAAAGTGGATATCCGCTGATTTGCAGGGCTCTACTGATTTCCCATCAAATCTTCCTCTTTCTTTTGAACCAACCAAAAAACCCCTACTCTTTTTTAGTAAGAGGCCACCACAGTCCCTTTACATAATAAATCCAGAGGCCACGTGCAGTTTTCAAGAGATCTAGACTGGTCTTTGATAGTATATTTAAAAAAAATCAGTATATAAAACAAAATCTTGAATTAATCCAATTCCATTTATCACTTGATGCAGGACCATTAACACCCAGTAATTGCAGCTAAGAGATGGTGAACATAGAAAAGGAAGCTATTGTATGGATGGGAAAGAATAAACAGAGACAAAAAAATTCTGCATTAAGTGAGCTGTAACTAAGTATCTTCAGTAATATTTCTCTACCGAAGACAGAGACCCCGTGAGAGCGTTTTTCTCCTTTCTTCCAAAACAAGATTTGTCTGTCTTGCAATGCAGTTTCATGCATCTTGAAACTATAAGAGCACTGCTGGGAAATTGGAGAAACAGTGATTTATTCCTTGGCTGAAAGCTGAACAAGGGAAAACACATAAACACTGTACTGTAGGCACAAAGGACGATTATTTTTGCCACATGAAATTAGTTTTTAAAAAAATTCACAAGGAAAAGTAATTTTGACAAGACTGTGTAGGTATTTTAGGTTTTATAAAAATAAAGCTGTCAAAGAAAGGTTTGTCAGCAACTGCTCTCTCACAGCTTGTTTGGTTTTTTTCCTGAAAAAGCAGGAGTATTTGTTTATTGATGGCTGAATTTATAGAATTATAACAGACTCAAATCACAAAAATATAGTAGACACAAATCCATTTCCTAATTTTAGTTACTTTTTTGATTGGTTTGTCTTGCAAATAAATAAAATAAAATTCCATATTAATATTTCAGTTTGATTTTTTTTATTTCAAAATATCTGCTTATGAGGATAAATGCATTCTTTTTTCCAGATACTAGGCTTTGTTTCTCATATAAAATCACAGTAATTTGTATGGGAATTTAAAAAGCACTTTGGCACTAAAATATTTAAAAGTCACCTTCTGTTCCCTTAACATTTTTTAAAATTTAGATGCTGAAAACCCAAGATTTCCCAGTGCACTCTCATAAGGCATAGTTGTAAGTGAATTTTGTTGGTAGTGTTATTTCTTCTATTCTTTTTCTCCAGCTCTCAATTATAGCTCATGTAAGCCAATGTGCATTCTCACCAGCTGAAGATGGAGAACTGTAGTCCCAACAAGGGGTCCCTTTACATCTCTTTCTTAAGGTGTTGTTTTATATCCAAGACACAAATTCAAAACCAGAAGAAATCAATTCATACTCCACAGCATAATAGCCACCCTAGGCTTTTCCAGCTTCTGAAAGCAAGGATGAAAGAGGGCTCACCCTGCCTGGCTACTGTAGACCCACCCTAGTGCACTCCTTACCCGTATGGCGAACTCCAAACCTTTAAAAATTGAGTCCCTCCCCTGTCATTAGATTGGTGTGAAATCTTTGTATTTTAAAAAAATACTAGTGGGCTGCACCCTATGCTTGCTATGCTCGCCAACTCCCACCTCTGGCCGCTTTTGCTTTCGCAGCTGGAGAGCGTGAGGGCATCATTCTGTCACCCACCAGGAAAAAACTTTTA
>JANRFK010001234.1:105483501-105498844 GCA_030068395.1 Apalone spinifera
ATTACCTGTTGTGTCCCCTCCCTCTGGGGCATCTGGTATTGGCCACTGTTGGCATACAGGATTCTGGGCTAGATGGACCTTTGGTGTGACCCAATATGGCCGTTCTTATGTTCAGTACAGGCTTCTTCCATAACATCATTCCCCTTTCAGTCTTAACCATTGCTCTCTCTCCAAAAGTGAAAGAAAAAAAAATCAGTTTTCATGTCTTTTCAATCCTTGGCCACTTCTGAGTTGTAGATGAAAGGAATCTATTAATGACAAGTACACAGCTAGGTATTTTAATGCTGATACGTATATACCAGCTGCATTCAAATGTCATGGTGAGGGATGGAGGGAAATGGGAATTTCCTGAGCCATCTAGTTGAGTTTGCTTTGAAATCCTCGATTTACATTCCAGAGGTGGTTTATTTTTCAGTTTATTGTGTGAATTCTGAGTGACTCAGAAAGTTAGGGAACTTGGCTTTCTAGAAACACATTTCTACAGCTTGAAATGAGCTGTGCCTCGACAGCCTCTTCTCCCCACAGAAGGTTCACTACCTTCTATTTATTCCAGGCAGAAGCATGTGTGGAGCATGGAGAAGGCATGCTGAATGAATGAAATGGTCACCCTGGTTCTGCCACATACAGCAGGCAGTTATGACCATAATGTCTAACCAAGTAAACAACTGCACCAACAAATCTTCAATAGGACAAAGGCACATTCAACTACCATTCCACATTTGCTGAGCCCATTGTAGAAGTGCCCCTTGTTGCTGTCCTGGTGTCCAATGTACTGCTTCTTGAGACATGGAAGTAAACGGTAGGCTGGCTCTTCCAGCATCATTATTGGCATTTCAACATCTCCATTGGTGATTTTGCAGTCCTGGAAGAAATGTACAGTTTGAAGCTTTCTAAAGAGGCCTGTGTTCTTAAAGTTGTATGCATCATGCGCCTTTCCTGACCATCCTATTTTGCTGTTGGTAAAATGCCCCCACTGATTCACCAGTGCTAGCAATACCATAGAAAATTATCCCCTTTCTGTTTATGTTTATGTTTATGTGTGGCAAGGTGGCCTGGTACCAAGACAGGGATATGTGTGCCACTTATCACCCCACTGCAGTTTGGGAATCCCATTTGTGGCAAAACCATCCATTATCTCCTGCACATTGGCCAGAGTCACAGCCCTTCTTAGCAGAATGTGCTTAATGGCCTTGCGTACTTGGATCACAGCAACATCCATAGTGGATTTGCCCACTCTAAGTTTATTGCCTGCTGAGCAGTAACAGTCTGCCATTGAAAGCTTCCACAGTGATCTTCACTCACTTCTTCACTGTCAGATCAGGTCTCATTTTACTGTCACTGCACTGCATGGCTGGAGCAAGCGCCACACACAATTTCTAAGAAGTGGCCTTTTGCATCTGAAAGTTCTGCAGCTACTGTGCATCGTCTCAAACCTGCATGCTGATTCAATCCCACCAGTCAGTGCTTGTTTCTTGGGAACTGATACTGTACCATGTTCAGCTGCTCTGTGCCTGTCAACAGCAACCAGGAATTATTTTGTTTCATGGCTTCCAGCAAGGCTACTTGAAGGACACTGATGCTGCCATATTCCACATGGCAGCTCCTTGGGGCTCTCACAGCTCTTATCATGTACCACCCTCTCACAGCTCCTACAACTGACCAAACTGCATGTATTTCAACTCCATAGAGCATGCTTCAGCCTAAGACTGCAGGGGGCTGAGAGAAAAGGATTTTCTTTCTAACCACTGGCTGCTCCAGGTAGGAGTAGGGCACAAACTGAAACTGAGAACTGGGAAGTTGTTCCTGTTGCATTCTCAGTAATCCCATTGCGGGTACAAGCTAATGTAGAAGAGGAAGCTGCCCCACTCAGTTTGCATTTGAATGAAAGCCAGGCCAGCACAAGAGGAAGGAATAGACTGGGATAAAGAGTCTGATGAATGGAGAATAGAGTGGTGGTGGGGACTCAACTGAGAACAGTTGCTCAAAGGCAGAAGTCTTGACATTCAGTGATCACTGAAGTTGCTTGGAGCTGAGTTTGGTTACATAAAGTGTTGTATAATGAGTAATGTTCTGAAAAATAAGATCCTCATGTCTGCAGGTGGGTACTTAAAATTAGTGGATACTTTTGACTACAGTCTATCTTTGCCCCAGTTTCCCATCTGTAAAAAGGGAGGTAATACCACCATCTCCCATCATGTGGCTATTGTGAAGATGTAACTTTTATGAAGCGCTCCAATATTACAGCAATACAGTCCAGGGAAAGCCCTGGAGGAAATCATTCTTTCTTCAGGATTTGAATAGTATGTTATAAATGAGGTCTAAGGCCACCCACTGGACAGCGAAGATACAAACATTGAATAACTGTTCTTGAATTGAGCACCTGTGCAGTGCACTGAATGAGTTAGGGGGTCCCATGGAGAAATATATAATAATGTAATTAAATAATTTGTATTACAGTGCAAGGAGGTGGAATTAAGATTGCAGGTACAGCCTTAATTCTGGCAATTCCTAACTTTTGCGTGCTTGACTTTGCAACCTCAGTGTTCTTTTAACGTGATTTGTGTGTGTGCTGTGTAGTTATGATATATATGCACCCACCATTATTTATCAAGCACTTACAGTGTGTAAGTCTGAGCACGGGTCACACAAGAAGGATACTTCATGTGACCAAATATTCTACTCGCCAAAAGACAAGACGGAGGCTGCACCCAAGTCATCTGGGAGAGCGGGGAGGGTGCCTGGTCCATGCATACCGACCAGAAGTGAACAAAGAACATTCAAGAACCGCAGGAGTTTAGATTTTACAAGCGAGGAGCTAGCAGCAGCAGTGCTGCTCCTGTCCGCCAGACGCCCATTATTTGCAGCAGGGAGCTGCCCCACACCCAAGCCCACGGGTGAGCGCACAGGGCGTCTGTGGGTGAATGGGTCGCTGCTTCCCCAGTGCGTTATGTGCCGGGCTCTGCTTCTCTCCTGCTGCCTGCGCCTTGGGCTTCAGAGAGAAGCCAGCAGATGGCGGCGCCTCTCCTTGGCTGGGAGCGGAGTCCCGAGCACGTTGTTGCCAGTGTAAACCCTCGCTTTGGTTAAAAACCCTGCCTCCCTCCCCGCCCTCCCCCTCCGGAGGCTGTGTATCTGTCTCACATTCACATCCCAGCCTGTCACTATCGCATCCGAAGGCGAGCATGGCGCAAAGGGGGCCACGCGTGTCTCCAACGGGGACCCTCCCCAGGACGGCCCCTAGCCTGGCGCTGCTGCTGCTGCTGCTCGGTGCCTGCTGGGCTGCGCGCCCCTCGGAGCCGTGGGGCGGCCCTGGCTCCAGCTGGGTAACCCGGGCAAGAAGGAGCCCGCGGGGGCTGCTGCTCCGCGATGGCGGGGAGGAGGCTAGTGAGCTGGGGCGCGCTGGCGACGGAGCGGGGGCTGCTGCTGCTGCTGCGGGGAGTCGCTCCAAGAGAGCATCCTCCGCTTCCTCCCGCCCGGCCAGGGAGCAGGTCTCGCTGATCAGCACCTCCTTCGTGCTCAAAGGGGACGCGTCCCACAACCAGGCGATGGTGCACTGGACTGGCGAGAACAGCAGCGTAAGTAGGGCCGAGGGTCGTCCCCAGTCAAAGCCATCCAGCCCGGTAGGGCAGCAAGGCGTGGCACCCCCCAGCGGAGAGCACAGCCGCTGCCGCCGCCGCCCTGACGCTGTAACTTGCAAGGCACAGCCTCTGCTGGCCGCATGGCCCAGCCCTTGGTGCGGGGTTGGGGAAGAGAGGGAGGAGGCAGGGATATCGCGTGTGGGTGTCTTTGGGGTCGGGGCACCAGTGTATGCGTGGCTGGAGTTATCCCGGGCTGGGGCGCAAGGCAGATGCGGGAGGGTGAGGGGAAGAAGGAGGATCACCCTGATTTGGGGGAGGCCGGGAGGGAAGGAGATCAGCCCGGGGGCAGCGGCAGCAGCGAGCCCCCGCCCGCCTTAGCGATTCCTTCGTAAAGTTTGGAAAGTTTGCAGCGCGCCTCCTGCACGTAGCGGGAGGAGGGACGGGGGGAGCCTGCACCTGGAGCATGGCTCCTGGGCTAGGGTGCCTCGGCAGCTGGGGCAGGTTTGGAGGAGACTCAGGGAGGATGGGACCCGGGAGCTGGAAAGTTGTTTCAAGTTTCCTGTCCTCGGGAGGCTGTCAGCAGCTTCAGGAGACTCGTGGCCGGTCACACCCACCCCGCGCGCTGGGGGGAGGAGAGGCAGAGCGCTGCGGCCGGGAGATTATCCCCGCCAGCCTTTCATAAAAGTGCTCTCTTAAACTGTCGAGCCTCAATCGATTCGCCTCAAATCAATCGCCTGCTTCTAATCCCCGGGCCCTTGGCGAGGCGTTTGCTAAAAGGCCGGAGAGGGTAAAAGCCACGGCGGGGGCACTGGGTTGGAAAATCGGCCTCACGCGGCTAACGGGGCTGGAGGGCGCGCGTCAGAAGCGCCAGGTCATTGGTTTCAGCTGGAGCTTAGTCTGACACCGGCCAAGGCGCGGGGTGAAAGGGGCTGGCACGCGGCATGTAGCGCGCTGCCTTCTAGCGCGGGCAGCCCCCGCCCCGCTCCAGCCCATTCAGTGTTCCAGCCTCGCCGTGCGCCCTGTCCGTCTCATTTCACAGTTAGACTTTATTGGCTGCCCAGCCCCAGGGAGCCGTCTAGCGGCAGGACCCTGTTCTGGTCCCACCTCTGCGAGTAGCACGCGCAGGAAGGGTCCAGCGCTGTTTGCTTGAGTCAAAATGGGTAGAGTTTATGGAGTCAGGTGTCTTGATCTCTCAGCAAAGAAACCCACAGACCCATTCTGGCCTATGGTGTAAATGAAAGGTGACTGCTTTGTAGCTTTTCTACTTCATTATACTTGCCCCCTCCCCCACCCCTCTTTTAGTTTTTTAACAAGCGAGTTTGTTAGGGACTGAGTGTAGTTTTATAAAAATATTTTGCTGGCACAGGTGCACTCTTTGTATGTTTGTACACCAAGTTTCATAACTTTTCATAGGTAAAACAGTGTGTAATTTTAAATAATCATAGGACGCTGATTTCTCTAATGGGGTAATTCCCTTTGATCTAGCCTATTATCTGTTTTTAACTAGTATTCGATCTAAGCTCATCTTTATTTCCTCTGTAGCCACAGATGATGGGTATATATTTGTACAGATGGTTTCTGGGGTTTGTTGCTTCTCAATGTATCCTGAGTAAGACATTATTTCATAGCACTATGTAACATAGGTAAATATTACACCGCACCAGGCATTGTGTAATGTCTATATAACTGCATAGGCAGTAAAATCTTGTTATGAAAATGACTTTCTTCTCAAGATTTTAGTATTTTTGGAAAACCTCTGCTTTATATTTTTGTAGTTCAGCTGAGATCCTGGCCTGTGTTTGAACTTGAATGTTGCAAGTTATGCATAGTGTTCATTTAAACTTGACTTGGCTCAGGAAGCACATATGGATGTATGGATTAGCATCTTCTCCTTTGGATTGTTAAATCCACTTTGTGCCAGTTCTGCTAGTGGGCCACACAAGAATAAGAGCTGTTCAAGGCAGATGGTCCAGTGAACAGGCTGGCTGCTTGTAATAAGGCTTGTTATATAATCTGACATTTTCACATCGGAATCAGCATCACAAAGCTTGCCACCTACTTCCTGATGTGTTTAGGAGGGAAATGTGAACCAATGGACATTTCTTTTCCATAGAAAATATTGCAAATCACTAGCTGCATCTGTTTCTCCGGATTTGTCCTTTTCCTGTCTTTGCATTCAGAATAATGTCATTTCTTTTTGTGAGCAGTGCTTTCAGGCTATTTTTTGAAGAGATCACTATTAAAAAAGTTGGCTCGAGTTTAGATTTTGACATTCAAAAATGTAACAGCTTTCATGCTAAGTATTCTGTGCTCTAAAACAAATACAGTAATACCTTGCTAATCCTCACACAATAATCCATACTTAAATCTGGTAGTCTCTCCCCATCTCTCTGCAAAGATTTAATAAATGCTGCAGTGTTAGCCTGCATTGTTAAGAGTTCATTTTTTATGATATTCTACAATATATGTATATAGTTTCCTCCATAGCAAAAATTCATGACATTGTCAGAATCACTCTGAAAATGCATCATTGTATTCCATTATCTTATTCTTTTATTGTTTGTGCACTTACTGATTTACTAAATTCATTAATGTGTGATGGAACGCCACATCATTAGTACAAATAGATGTTCTCAACTGTGACAAGAATGTTTAGTTGTGCTGTGCTATTTTGAATTCATGCTGTTCAGCTTGCCTGCTATCAGCTGGGCTGTCCCGGATTCAACTGGACCAATAACCTAAACAAAAAAGGCTCTCTATATCCCATTACCACACACCGTAGTTCTTTGCTTGGCATGCTTTTAACAAATAGCTAGGTGGGAGGAATTTTCACCCCTCCCCATTCATTAGACTTGTCCGCTAACCTGTTTGGTTGGGTGTGTTGTAGAATATGAATTAATGATCCTTCATTGAGAACAACGAGGCAGCAAAAGCTTGCTAGAAAGAAGTGATCTGAGGACTCCAAAATGTACAAAATTACTGTGTCTGAAAAAAGTGGAGAAGTGTGTCAAGTTCATGCAGTAAGGAAGAGATGAAAATGGTACAAGCAAATGTCACTGTTTTTCAGTCTGTTGTGAGTTTAAATACCTCAGGCAGCAAATATTCCTATTGAGTTTAACGAAGGACCCGATTTACAATCCACTGAAGTCTTTAGGAGTCTTCATTGGCTTCACTGGGCTCTGTTTCAGGCCCTTTGTCCATATTAGAAAGCAACAGGAACTTTTCCTGTACTTCGGATAAGTATTTGGAGCCAAGAACAATCCTCTAAGTGAAGAAATTAATGAGTGGTTGCCAACCTGGTGCCTCATCCTTCACTACTGTAAGAATATCCTAACTCCCCTTCACCTAAGTAGGGAAGGATGGGAGCCAGAAGCTACTCAGGGCCTGATCCAAAGCCCTGAAATAAATGGAAAGATTCCCATTGATAACAATGGACTTTAGATCAGGTCCTGAGTGCCTCATTGTGAGGTGCTGAGTATCTTCAGATGCCTCTGACTGAGCATATGCATACTAATGAAGCTGTGATGTGTGATTTTTTTTTTTCAGCTCACATAGGCTCGTGCTAGCTTTGCTTGAGTCACCACCATAAAAATAACACTGAAGGTTGCAGCGCACATGGTGGCTTGGGCTAGCCACCCAAACTCAAACATAGATGGTCAGGCAGCAGGCTTAGATTCAGGTGATTAGCATGAGCCACCACCCATGCTGCTATTTTTAGCATGCTAATTCCAGGAGAGCTAGCGTGAGTTTGCCTATTCATGCTGGGAATCACACCTCCCTGCTGCAGTGTGGAGATAACGTGAGGTCAATGGTGGTGGAACAATTTTTATACTGGGGGTACTAAAAGTAGAAACCTTGTTATTACTATTACAGCCAGGGGGCTGCAATCCCTGCATCCCTAATTCCAGTACCTATGCCTGAGGATGTGGGAACTTTTTTGGAGGCTCTTGGCACTTTGTTAGGCACAGGAGCTAAACTAGGTCTCTTGCACTTTGCAGAAGTGGTGGTTGAAAATTTGATAGCAGTGAGCTCTAGTCAACCATATATCCTGTTAAACACTTTACCTTGTCAAATAAATAAAGGAGAAACACACAGTAAGATTATTCCCTTGAACTCCTTGACGGAGAGACAAATAATCATAAAAGGTGAGTGGGCAGTTGCTTCTCAGAAAGATGTTCCCGTGCATGAGTAGTTCATTGAAAACACTGCCATAGAACACTCCTGTGTGGATCAAGGACAAATAAATAAACTTGGAAAGGACTTAGACTACTTGATATAAATGAATTTTAAAAGGCTTTGTGCTCATCTTGTAAATCCTACTGTGCCTTAAAGGAAGTGCTTAATTGTTGCATGAGGAGGCCATAAATTAAATGCATCCTTCCCCTCTCCCCTCCTCTTTTCTCTGCTTTAGAACTCTGCTGTGTACTTTTATTATCCTTTCTTAATGTAATTATTTTCACAATTAAGGAAATGTTGGGTTTGATAGCAGAGGAGTATATATGGTTGTAAAGTGAGCTTGAATATATAGGAACATCACTGTACACTTCCTCACTCTGTTAATGGAAACCTGTGCAGGGAGCCATGTAAATTGCTTCCTGTTTTGTGTCCTTATTACTCTGTTTTGTATTCTGAAAAATTAATTATTTATAAATTCCATAAACAGCAAGCTTGTCCCTGACCTTTTCTGAAAGTAGTCTGTCTAGTCGAAAGCATTGTTAGGAATGCAAGCCTTGCAGAGCTGGTACTTTTAATGTCAATAGTGTAGCTAGTTAGTTCATTCCTCCAGTCAGTGTTTGTACTTCTGTTTCCCCTACTGCTTCAAAAGTGCAAGGAGAGCTGTCTTGCACTTCAACTTCCAAACAAAGTTTTTGCAAGTGGCATTCATTTCCTAACCTGCCCCAAAAAAATCATGAACGGGAGGCTTGGACAGCTGAGTTGCACAACGTGCCATAAACATCCACAAGAGTTACTGATTGGTAGTCACTTATCTGATAAAGTAATAATACTTAATTCTATCATGGTATGTTTCACAATATTGACAGTTTGCCATCTGTACAAATCATCTTTATGCTGTGTGAAATTTAACATGCTGCTTTAAAAATTTATTAGGGATATACAGCATTCATATCTGATTTAGGGAAGTTTAATTTATTAGTGAAAAACTTTAAACAAACATATTCTTTAGAAGTAGAGAACTTAAAGCCATTCAGTGTGCTGTGATTACAAAGTAAGCAGTTTTTTCACCGTATTTGGACTTTTACTGACGCCATAGGGAATATCTATTTTACCTTAGTGTTTACATGTGTTTAAAAAAATCAGAATTCAGAGAAATACTTGAAAAATGAAACTTATATTCAGATGTGATCTTGATTCATTGGATACTGTGTGCAGACTGCTAAAGTGTTGTGAACAGGAGTGTAGTCAACTGGTTCTTCAGTTTCAATGTCTGTACATCCTTTTTTGTTTGCTTGACAATACTGAGTCTGTGCAGTCACTCATTTGCCCAGTAGGTTGGTGTCTTGGTCCTGTGTAGCACAGGGATACAGTAAATGCATTTATATACCTTTAATAAGATTTAGTATTTAGTAGTTGTTAATCAAAGGCAGGTCTGTTGTGTATATAAACAGCAGTTATTATACCTAGGAATTTATCCATTTTAATAGCCCAGTTAATCCAGATCTTTCATTATTTGATAAACAAGTATTTTGCTTAATTTAAAAATGTTAGTTTTTGCACTGTTAGTTTCACCATATGTGATTTATGCAATCTGGTAACCACTGAATGTATTCTTTTGGCAGATATTTTATCTAATTGGTTTTCTCTTTTGTTCAATTTGCAATAAATTGCACGATTGGAATCCATAAAGAAGATTGATTTCAATATTACTGTAGCAATATCTGTAACTGTGAATATAAGTATTTATCTAAACTAAGCAGTACTCCATCTTTGTGATTTTTGGTTCTTTTTATCAAGAATGTCCAGATTACTACTTATGGGACACCCCTTCCCCCCCAAAAAAAACCACATTGTAAAAAATCCTGATGTATTGCAGACTGCAAAGCAAGTTTCCCAAAGGGAAGATTTTGTTTTTAAAGATTCTTTGAGGTTTTGGTAAGAATAAAACCAAGTTATTCTGAAGGGAGTTACAGAATCTTACACCAAGGCACTGAGCTTCTTATTGATCTCTTAACTGGCTGAATTATATTCTAGATTTAATATAATGATAAAACAACATAAACTATGCAGTTTGTATTATATTTTCCTCCATTTCACAGCTTTTTCCTTCTTTTGGAGGCTTTCTGTACCATAATAATTCCACCAAATGAAGGTAGGGGGCAGCACCTCAGTAGACACAGACAACCTAGTACCAGCATTTTCTAAGGCAGTGGTCACCAACCAGTCCATCGGGCTCTACTGGTAGATCTTGGAGCCTGTGACTGGTGATCCTGACTGATTTGGCCAAGAGGTTATCAAGCCCAGCACTTCAGCTGCCCTTCCACCCAAATTGCTGCATATCTGCCCTTTGTCTTGGAGTTGTCCCCTCAGGAGCCTCCTTCTTTCTGTGCTGGGCAGGGGAAGGAGAGGAAGGTTCTGATGTCAAGATGCCCCCTCTCCCACCTTGTATCCTTTCTCCACAAAGCAGAGAGAGGGCTCAACAGGACTTGGGATGGAGTTTGGTGGCTGCTTTTGGGAGTGGTGCAGGGCCAGGACCAGGGCAGGGGTGAGCCTGCCTTATCGCCCCCACTGAACCACACCCAGGAGCCACCTGAGATAAGCAGTTTCTAACTGGTGCCCACATCCCAAAACCCTACCTGTGTCATGAACCTCCTCCTGTACCCCAAGCACTCCTACATCCAAACACCGTCCCAGAGCCTGCACCTACAACCCCCTCTGACATTCCAGTTGCCTGCCCCAGGCTCAGCTCAGAGCCCCTCACACTCCAAATCCCTTAATCCAAGACCAGAGCCTACACCCCAGCACTCTGTCCCAGACTGGTGAAAGTGAGTGAGAGTGGGGCAGGAGGGAGGATGGAGGAAGCAGGGGTGGGGCCTCGGAGAAGGGGCACAAAGGAGGCAGGGCAAGGGTATTTGGGTCTGAGGTAGATCTTGGATAGCACTTAAATTCAAAGTGTGATCTTGTGCTTAAAAAGATTGGAGACCACTGTTCTAAGGGGACTCCTGAAATTGACCTAGAAGTTCATAATTAAATGTGTGCGCCAGTCCTGCTGCTATTTTTGGATGGGTAGAAGGATATATTAGATTTCAGAGTTACATGATTCATGAAGGAAAAGAGCAGAGTATAAAGAAGTACGTCCCTATTGTCATCTCCAGAGGCAAGGAGTTGGGACGAGTGTGGGAGAAAATGAAAATGGAGGTAAAATAAATTTAGCAACTACTAATAAAGACATATGAAGCAGTAACATCTCTAATACTGCAGACACAACCAAACCAGGATTTGTAATATTTCATTAGAGATGTATCTAGGCTTTTGGCATCAGGAATATATCTTGAAGTAGAAATTTCAGACACTACCCTTTGCAGACATGACAATATTAGAATTCTATAAATAGAGATGTTTAGAGAGGAAAATGAGAACTCCTTCTAATGCTGCTGATATTCAGTGACGTAGGAGAATCTTTTTGGAAGGATGAAGTAGGGATTATTGTAACTGAAGAAAAGGGCCTTTCCCTTCTGGATAGACACTTTTAGTGTATATGTATTCACTAGACACATTCGATTTTCTACAGTCTTAGTGATTTTTAGCTTTCTTGCAACCACTTCATAATGCTCTAAAATTGAAGAATCCTGGAAATAAGAGATGTAAAAATTGTATTATATTTTCTCATCTAATTTATCCTATTATTAATGCCCATTTGTTTTCATGAGTGGATTTTATAGCACTTAGTTCAATCCATGACTTAAGTGATAGGACTTCCATCCCATCTGTAGGCGTTTTTTTCAGAAATCTGAATTACCACTATTAGGACAGTGATATTGTTTGTATGTATCTTAGCCTACATTTTCTTTTCTTATTTTAATCTCACTATTCCTACTTACTCCTTTATGCTACCTAGCATAATTTGGCTTCCTTCTTAGTCTTCATATCCTTCAGATTCTTTGAAACAGTATTCATGTTTCCCCTTTAATCATCATTTCATTAAGTAAAACTCATTTAATTCTTCCTTCTTAAAAGAAGACTTGCCAGCTCTCTAATCATGCCATGATGACTGACCCTTTATTATAAACAGCGACGGAGAGAGTAGTTTCTCTTTCTTCATTCCCCTGAGACCTCCACAGTCTTATTTTAGAGATTTGTTTCTTCTTAAGATTAACGACAGATCTTGAGTAGGGGGATGGTTTTGAACAATATATCTTATATCCATGTTCCTGCTCATATCTCACCCATCACAATTTACACCCTTCTTCAGAACCATAATTAGGCATTCTAATGCTCAAGGCGAGCATACATCATTTGTGCCCCCTAGAGGCAATGCAGGTTGGGGGCGGAGGGTACACTGGGCCATGTGTCCCTCCCCTTCAGATTTTTGCATTTAGCGCAAAGGTTTTTGAACAGTGAAAGGAGGTTTTCCAACTCTTGCAGTAGAACCAGGAGTACTAGGGGAGCAGTGAGCAACTGCCCCTGGGAGTATCTCATAGCAGCTGGACTCCATAGGCAGGGGCCAGCTCCAGGGGGCACTGTCCTCCAAAAATAAAACTGTAGAAAAGTGTAAACTGTGATTTATATTTTTCATAATGAGAATTTAAAAGTACTTCAGTAAATGTGGCCAGTACTTAAATTCCAAAGGGTTAAAGCTCATTTTTATGCATTATTTAAAATTACATTGTTAATGTTTTGTTCTTTTAGATTAAATTGTCAACAAATTAACAATTTATACATGTTCTTGCCCATTTCCCACGAGATCTGTGTCTCGTCTTTTTTTTAAGCACATGCCAGATGGTTGAGCTACACGGACAACTGGAGCTGGGCAGGAGTTTTTCAGTATGCTGTTTTTTGGGGGGAGGAGGCATTGACTTCAACAAACTCACAACAGTTTGCAGAACAGGGTTGATTTCTACAAAATTCCCAGTTTGAAAGTTTATTGGAAAGCAAGTTTCAATATTATCAAACAGGAATGCCTAACATTTTCAAAATGAAAAATTTATTTTTCGAGTCAAAATGACTGCTTTAGGATTTACTAAATTTGCAGTTTAAAAAGCTAAGTAAAAAATTTAAAATTGACCTGAATAAAAAAAAAAAATTCTGGCTTCCAACATTTTTTGAGGTTTTTTTTTTTTAAATTTTTTGTCCTGTAGGCTTTTTATTTTTTAATCTTAAATTTTGCTGGATGGGAAAACCATTTTCCTCCCAGTTCTCTAGGCAATGCTGAATAAACCCAGTCCCAATTGCCAGGAAGCTGAAGGGTATCTCCATACCCACTGGGGCATGGGCACATGGTTTATTTCATCCTCAGGCTAATGTGTGCTGGGTAGGCAGGTGGTAAACTACATTGGGCAGCACAAGTCCATGCAAAAACACAGTCATGGTGTTTTTATTGTTACGTGTCCCTCCTCCCCTGAATGTAAGAGTTGTGGAGTAGGGATTGTCTTTTTCTGTTTGAACAAAAGCTAGTACTTTGGGGTCCTGAGCCTTGACTGGGGTTCTAGATGCTATTGTAATACAAATAAATAATGGTGATATAATTGAGAATTTAGCTGTCCCCCCCCCCTTCAGTTGTAACTCTGTGAAACTTCCATCTCCCTAGACCCTCTCATTAAGCTACTGAATAATGGAGTTGTTTTTCTCAGCTACTGGAGAATAGCCTGTTTATGATTAATGCATACCCACACTTGCCTCCAACAACCATCATTCCTGAAAGGCATATGCTCGAGGGAGTGAAGTTAAAGGGTTAGCAGGAATACATTGAAACTGCACTTTCAGCTTCGGGCAGTGTTTCACCTTGTTCAACGTGACCAGTTTTGAAGAAGTATTTGTTTCTTTATTGCAAACATGATTGCACCAAGGGATTGTAGACTGTCTCCAGATCTTCAGCTTTATGGGATATTTTTCTGTGTCTGGCTCCCTGGGAGTGGCCTTATCAGGTGTTCCTTGTGCAGGATCAGAGTTGTTTGTGGGTCTGTCACACAAAAGTCATGAGCAGTGCTCATTAAATCTTAATGTTGGCCTTCTTTGATAGACAAGAAGTGTTCTGAATGCCCATATTTATTCCTTTTGTGGATTTACATGCTGACTTGGATTCACAGCTACTGAATGCTGGCAGCCTGATCTCTGTAATCTTTCTGACTACTTTAAAAGACACTGACAAGGGTGGGAGACCTAAAATTAGACTCGGCAGCTGTTCTTTGGTTTGTGGATCTGAATGTGTACATCGCTTCTCCCATCCGCTGTTCTTCATTTTGTGATCAGCAGGAATATTAGGAAATGAGAAACACCTGACTAGGATTCTTGAGTATTTCTGCATCTTTTGTGGCTAGACTAAAGCAAGCAGCTGCATGAGTGTTCAGATGGGATCCTGCCCTTCGTCTGGGCTGCTCAACAGAGAGCTTGGGAATTTATCCAAGTTGCAACTCTTGTTTGAGAGAAACTTGTAAACTTTGGTGGGACTCTGGAAGTCCCTCTATAAAAAAGGGTGCCAAACTTTTCCAGGTTACAGGCCAAATACATGATTTAAACTCAGTCAAAGGGCTGCAAGAAACATTGTGGGGCCAATTCTCTGCCCTCTTGTGCGCCCTCTTTCTGGCTCAGGCAGCATCAGGAGAGCAGAACCTGCCCACAAGTTCTGGTTGGGAATCTCTTAGCTTCTGGAGGTTCAATAGGTTCAAAGAGGGAGCTGCATTCCTGCAGTCACCAGTGGTGGGTATAATCACTGGTCTACCATAACTAGCTGGCAGAGGTTAGGGAAATTCCCAGACCGATTTCATCTCTCATGGGTCATGGCTGGGACAGAGCGTGAGGGAGTCATAAAAGGCTGTTGGTTCTGTGCCTCTTTCCTTCTCTGGATTGGTCTGGGTTGCTGTATAAGGCAGGGGAGTCAGTACTGGCAAAGTGACTTGAGATCTGATCCTGCTTTTATTGGGGCTCCCACAGTCGAGTAAGGAAACAGACAGTGGAGCAACCAGAGCTGTGCTCACTCCTCTTAGTCCTTGTTTCACATAGACTCAGACAGACTTCCCTGCCTTGGCTTACATTTGGAAACTGCCTCTGCAGCTCCCAGGGTCTAGACACATTTTTTTAAAATGAAAGATAAACATATGCTGTGGTTTGAAACTGGTCTGTGGGCTGTATGTTTGACATCCTTACCATGGAGGGTAACAGCTTTCAGCCATCACCTTCCTGGGGGGAGTTGATTGATCACTTTGGAAATGAAAAGTTCCATATCCTCTTACCAGTAGTCCAGCTGTGTAATCTACCTCTCCATCTACAATGCCCTAATCTAAGTATTTCTGTATACTTCCCCCTCACTGTGGTATCTGTGATACTGAATCATCCAACCTCACTCACCCAGTTTTATAAAAACTCTTTTAAATATTTTATGTTTAATACATGAATGTGGCTCGGGAGTGGGGCAAGGCTATGTATTTTGCTATAATTCCTGATATTACTGTGGATTTTATCCCCTGAATGTAGTTCAGAGATTAGTGGCTACTCCTAATTCATGTGACATAATTACTGAAATGCAGGACTGGAATACACCTTGGCTGGGTCTAGACTGGCATGATTTTCCGCAAATGCTTTTAACGGAAAAGTTT
>JANRFK010001234.1:105505821-105544438 GCA_030068395.1 Apalone spinifera
ATTTCGGTCACCCTCATTAGCCTCCCTAGATTGATCTAGGGGGCTAGTGTAGACCTACCCTAAGAGAGATCTGAAAAAGAACTCTATAATTTCAAAAGTTTGTCTTTCACTAGCAGAGGTTGGCCCCGTAAAAGATAGTAACTCACTTACCTTGTATCTCAAGTTAGAGGACACCACTAATAGATTAACTGGGTCTCTCTTCCCTTATCTCTTGATTTAGAACTGTCAAGTGAGAGGTTTGATATTGTCTTGTTTAGCCTGACTATTTAAATGGTTGAACTCTTTGGAAGGGAGCATCATTCTTATTTTGATATGCCTTTTTTTATCTTCTTTGTATCAGAACACACATTACCTAGAGCTTTTATGGTGCAGTAGCTTTGGAAATAAATTGTCATCTATGTGTCCTAAATTCATTCTAGCGTTGATCCCAGGGATGCCGTTAGTCCCAGTTTTCATGGTGGAGTCAAAATGTTGCCGTGCAGCATCACTGGGGCTAACAGAAGGTGGTTGTCTGGCAATATTTTGTCACAACATAGTGACATTTTCTTGTTGATATGGAAGTATACTATCAGCCTGTCATGATGCAGATGCCACCATATTGTGATTTGACAAATTTATCCCTAAAGACAGGCTTTTAAAAAAGGACAATCCTACCTGATCTTGAAAAAAAAAAAGAATTTGTTTGGATTATTCCTAAATATGAGGTAAACAATGTCAATCAGAAGTCCAGAAAGCAAAAGTTTACACTAATTTGTTATTACTTTTAATTTCTTAGAGGGCCTTTGTTATATGTTGATGTCATGGTGCCAAATCAGGATGAGGTGGATAGGGATTTCTAGAACAAACAGAAATATGCAGAACAATAAGACTTAGTAGTAAGATAGGACTTTAACTGCCCAGATGTCTGTTGTAAAAGTCATATGGCAGAACACATATATGTCGACTAGATTCTTAGAATATACTGTTATTGTTTCAGAAATAATTGGGGGAAAGATCATTTTAGACTTGATTCTGACTAATGGGGGAATTGGTTACAAATCTGAATGTTGAAGGCAATTTGGCTGACAGTGATTATGAAATTATAGATTTCATGATAGTAAGGAAAGGAAGGAATGAGAGCAGTAGCAAGGACAATGGACTTCAAAAGAGGAGACTTTAACAAACTTAGAAAATTAGTAATTAAGGTGTTATGGAGAGAAAACATAAAGGTAAAAGGAAATCAGAAGAAACGGCAGTTTCTCAAAGAGACAATATTAAAGACAGCAAATTATCCAGATACAAGGGAGAAATAAACTTAGACCAATGAATGGCCCTGCAGCTCCTTATAGACTAATAAAAAATGTACATGGCATCATGAGCTTTCATGGGCACAATCTACTTCTACAGATGAATGGAGCAAGGGTCCAGAGGTACAAATAAATAGCAGAAAAAAGGGGAGATGGGGAGGGAAAGGAAAGAAAAAAAAGTCAATTACAGTGTCCATGCTAAATGATGCTAACAGAGTGGGCTGTAAGTGCCCGATACTTAGTTTTTTTATGTCATTTGGGTGTTGAATATCATGGCCCATCCAGTTCATGTGTGTGTTCAATTCTTGGTTAAATGCATCAAATTTGCATAGGCAGGCAAGTTCTGCAGTTTCTCTCTCTAGCAGGTTTCTGAAATTGCTTTGTAAGAGGATAGTCACTTTTAGATCCTTTAATGAGTGCCAGGCAAGTTAAAATGTTCCCCAACAGGTTTCTGTGTGTGACCATTTTGAATATCTGATTTGTGTTCTTTAATCCTTTGGCGGAATAGTAAGAGGCCAGTATGGCTCCATCAAAGCTCTTTTTAATGATTTGAAAATCAAACAGAATCCTGTAAAAAGTGGAAACATGGACTAATTGCTAAGGAGGAGTACATAAGAATAGCAGAAGCATATAGAGACTAAATGAGAGAGGCTACGGCTCAAAATGCATTACACCTAGCAAGGGGCATAACCAACCATAAGAATAATTCCTAGACTAGAAGAACATTAGGAGCAACAGAAAGAAGGAGGAAAGTGTAAGTTCTTTACTTATTAGAGAAGAAGAACTTGTAACATATGCCATCAACAAGGCTAAGGTGTTTAGAGCATATTTGCTTCAGCCTTCTCTAAAAAGTAAATTGGAACCAAATACTTAAAACATTTAATATTAACAAGGAAGACGGAACATATTTCAAAACAGGGAAAGAAGGCTATTTAGTTAGGTTGGATGTATTCAAGTTGGCAGAGCCTGATGAAATTAATCCTTGGGTTACTTAAGGAAGTAATAGAGTGGGCTTAAGGAAGTAACTTAAGGAAGTAACCCAAGCTGAACCAGTCCTGGAACTGTTAACAATTATCTCTTAAAATTCATGGAGGTTAGGTGAGGTGCCACTAGAACTGGAGAAGGGCAAACATAGTTCCTCCCTTTATAAAGGGGAACTAGGATGACCTGGGGAATTATAGACCAGCCAGCCTAACTTTGATATGTGTAAAGATATTGGAATAAACTAGCTACTGAAGAATGCACAAACTGAATGTGTTTAATTGCACATTCTTCAGCTTTGACACATACAAAATATGAATCAGTCCATGGGCAACTTTACAACTCTCACTTAGTTGTCTTTATTCAGGTGAAGTCTTTGTAAACATTGCAGGATCAGGAACTAACATAGGATCTTCATAATTAAACATTAGAATCCATATATATTTTAGAAAGTGTGTGTCTTTCTGTCTGTGAGTGTGTTCAAGAACTCATAAACAGTAAGAGTTAGGACCACCAGATTTGGTATGCAACTTCCTCTTAGCTTGCTTTAAGTTACGATAATAGTTTGGTTGTGCCAGGATTATGGGATGTGCCCGAAATCAGATTGTTTCTCATAAAATGGAAAGGAAGGATGTTGATAGCAGGGACAGATACACTCCTGAATGACCACTGGGTGGGCAGCACATCCCCTGCCACCCTGGTCAGATCTAGGGACCAGCCACTGTCCCAGGCTGGCCCTCACTGCCCTGGACCAACCACAGGGAGCAGCTTCTGACCAGCCAGCATGGCCCCCACCATCCTGGGCTAGCCCTGGGAGCAGCACCTGGCCAACCAGCCCAGCTCCTGCTATTCCTGCTGCTCCTCCCTCATACTGCAATCCTGACTCCCACACTTCCCATTCTCCTGCCCTGCTTCCTGCACTCCCACCCCTGCCTTGAGCTCTGCCCTGAGCCCCTCCTCATCCCTCAACCTTGACTCCTGCAACCCCCACATGTTCATCTACCTTCCCTGAGCACCCCACATCCAAGTCCCTGTCCTGACTGCTGCTCCCTCCACATCAGCAGCCCCCTGCCCTGAAAGACCCAAGCAACTCAGAGTAAATCTTCTAGTCATAAAGTAATTTGGAACAATTTTGAATTTGCAGATGTTTAAATGCTATAGGAAGGGAGACATAGAAGACAATAGCTTCGTTTTGAATTGTACTTTGTTCAAGACTAATTAGAGGCAATTCCAAAACATACCAGCCAGTATTTCTCATGCTCCAGCTTCAGAGCATATTCAACTGGGATAGCTTTATTCAGTTAACTAAACATCACGAACCTAAAGCAATATCCAAACATATCCACATAGCGGGCCTGAGCCTGCAAGATGCCGGTTCTTGAGAGTTGCTTTAGGATACTGAAGTTGAGGATGCATGGTACCTTTCAGAAGGCACTCAGGGTGTGTCTAAACTACACTCCTCTGCCAACAGAGGGATGTAGATTAGGCACCTTAAAAGTGCAAATGAGCCCAGGATTTAAATATCTTGGGCTTAATTTGCATACTCACGTTCGGGCGCTGTGCCGATCATGTGCTCTTTCGAAAGTGAAAGTAAAGTCTAACCGCGGCTCTGCTCGGAGTACAGGATCTGCCGAAAAAGCTCCCCGCTGTCGGCAGAGCCACAGCTAGACTTTACTTTCACTTTTGAAAGGGCGCGTGATTGGCACAGCGCCCGAACGTGAGTATGCAAATTAAATATCCTATGATATTTAAATCCCGGGCTCATTTGCATTTTCAAAGTGCCTAATCTATATCTCTCTGTCGGCAGAGGAGTGTAGTTTAGACACACCCTGAGTGTCTTGCAGAATCAAACACAGTGTCTTTAAAATATAAGAGAATGTTGAAAAGGGAACCTAATCTAACCAGCATTGCCCTAAAGGCATTATGATGGAGAGTTTTCCTATCAGAAAGTTGTGAAACTATGTGTTTGCTCTCCAAGCTGAAATATCTGTGATTTTCATGCACAAATCTGATCTTTGGCATTGCTCAAGTTTTAGGTGGTTTGTCTGTGCAGCCTGGTCCTGTCTACAGATGGTCTGGTCAGTGACTCTTTTTTTAATAACTTTTTGAAATTTTTAGGGAGAAGGAAACAATCCTTTATTACTTAAGCTTTGTGTGTTAGTGATAAGGTTTAACTTTTGATTAGAGATCCCTTTATGAAATGATTTTATTAGATTTTAAAAGTGGCCTTGAAAATTTCAGCTGCAGTTTTCTGGGTCTTGGTTTTCTCACCTTTAAAGTGTTTAAATGCACAAAATCTCAGATTTGTGTGTGCAAATTGAAGTTACATGTAAAAATCAGCTGGTTCAACACTTACCAGATTGTAAGAAAAAGTCTGAGGTGCTGAATAGGTAAAAATGCAGACATGAAAAAGTGCATGTGCAATTTTAGAATCTAGTGTATTTCTTCTAATAACATTTCTCACTTTAATACTAAGATTCTTCCAGCTCATGTAAACATCTTTTGGGATGCTTTTAAATTATGCACATCTATAAATAAAAACTCCATATGAAAGTTTGCAATGAAGGTGGTAAGTAGGGACACTCAAGAATAAGAGGTCCCTGAATCACCCTGAGACAAGGGAGAGAAGCCAGGACATGTCAGTCCTAGGGTGTTCTAAGTGCCCTCTGCCTCAGGTATGGCACTGCTTTTAGAGAGCTGAGTGTATGCGCTTTCACGCTCACCGCTTCAGTCGGCATTAAGTTGGTGTTGCATGCACAACCATGCATCTCAATTCTCCCAAGTAGAAGTGGGTGAAGGGGCAAGTTCATAATTCTTCTGTGCTCTGGGGAGACTAGAGCAGGTGCTGGAAACAGAGATGAACCAACATCACTCAACCTGAACGTCTGGTTTGGGTGTTTGGATGCTTATCTGAACCTGTTTGGTCTGGAAATCATCTGAAATCAGCCTCTCTTCTGGGATTTGCAATCCTATGAGTTCAGCCCTTTTTCGATAATTCCACAGGAATAGTGATAGTGTGACATTACCTGAATAGAAAAAGTATAAGCCACCATCACTCTTTCCCTGCACAGGCCCAGAATCTATTACATTTTAATCTCATTATATTGCTCAGTCTGGAGTAGATTCTGGGCCTGTGCAGGGAATGTCACACTATCACTATTCCTGTGAAATTATCAAAAAAGGATTGTCTAATGGCTAAGGCACTCACTTGGGAGGTAGGAGAACCATGTTAAATTTCCTATTGTAGGACAGAATCCCTTTGTGACATTGGGTGAGTCACTTAATCTGTGCCTCAGTTCCCCATCTGAACAATGCTTTCCTCTAATCCCTTATCTGACAGACGTGTGGTAAGGGTACCTTAAAAATTACAGATGTGCTTAGGTATTGTGATAATTAGGGACCTTTAGATTTACAGTTCATTTTGGTCTATTTCACAGTCATAGGGCTTTAATAATTGTAAATTTCACAATTTCTGAAATTTTATGGTATTGTAATTGTAGTGTTCCTGACCCAAAAAAGTAATAGTGGCCACATCACAAGTTTAGTGTGTGTGTTGTGGTAGTACTCTCCTTATGTGCTGCTGCTGGCAGTGTGCTGGCAGCAGAGCTGGACAACTGGAGAGTGGCAGTGTCGGGTCAGGGACCCAGCTCTGAATGCAAGGCTGCTACCAGCAGCAGCACAGAAGAGAGAATGTGCATGGTATTGTATTGCCATCCTTATATCTAGACTGCTGTTTGCAGAGCTGGGCCCTCAGTCAAGTAGCCACCATTCTCCGGTAGCCCAGGTCTGAAGACAGTGCAGAAGTGAACACTGCAACATAACTAAAATAAACTTATCACCCCTCTGCAACTTCCTTTTGGGCCAGGGGCTCCCAATCTGAGAAATGCTGGTCTCTCCTTTGAAATCTGTATAGTGCAGGGTAAAAATGCTCTTAAGACCAGATTTCTCAGTCTGTGACCTATTTTTTATGGCTGTGAATTTGATAAGGCCTTAGTGATAATGAGGGTATTATAAGGTAGCTCAAGTGTATGAAAGGGACAAGTTGCAGGTTAAATAGTTAACTCATATTTCTGGTGTTCAACCAGTATAATTTCTTACACTGCGCTGCCATGGACTTAAAGTCCTACAATATATCGCTTGTTATCATGCCAGGAATAGGGTCTTAAGAATGATCATCTTTCTTCTATGTACTTTCTGTGAAATATATATGTTTCTTACTATGTCAACTTTCACTTTGCTATGCTGAACAAAATTGGTAGAGTGTTCTTTTGGATGACATAGTGTTTAGAAAGCCACTTAACTTTCCTTAAACATTTATTTTAATACATTTTTATTACTGTATTTTCTCTGCTTTAATTTGGTAAGAAACTTGCAAGTTTATGTGAAGAATCACCATGCGCGTAGCTGTTAGAAATGCATTCAGCATTATTTCTCTAAAAACAATCTGGATGGCCTGTGATCTGAATCTGAAGGGCCATAAAATATATATGGCACTGTATTAAATTTTACAATGCTCATTATATCACTGCTATACCTGTTGGGTAGGAAATCACTGAGGCGGATGTGGAGTAGTGCTGTTTGAACAGCAGAGTATTAGAAATGCTTTTACAGGGGCTCTTTTAGTTATGAATTTCACTGCAGGGTTCAGCAAAGAAAATAATTGGTACAGTATTTAAGATGTTTGCTAAGTAACAAAACCATTTCTTCACAGTGGAAGAATTACAAAGCAGTGAAATTGTGTAATTTTTTTTCTTTGGGCTAAGAAACCTACCATGTAAAGTTTTAGTCCTATAATGAGATGTCTCTGGACCAGAGAAATGAGCACAAGGCTATGAGTTAGAAGGCTTGAGTTTTATTCCTGGAACTGTCATTGTGACCTCAGGCTATACTCTCTTGGGTGCTGCACCCATAGAATTTGATGGAAAATTCCAGTTGACTTTAATGGGAGCAGAATTGAGATTAGGCACTCTCTTGGTGCCTCAGTTTCTCCGTGTCTGAAATGAGGATGTAAATTTAACTATGCCCTTATATTAATTTTTAGAGGGACCATTATTAAAATGTTTAGACTGCAAATTTGATTTACCTTAAATGTACCTACTTCATAATCTGTTAAACTGTTTCCTTTTGAGGCCTGGAATCTATACATCTGCTATACAGAAGGTTGACTGCTCTATTAAGTAGGCTTTAAACAGTTAAATAGCTAGATGGTTTAATGTTGAATACTCTACTGTTTATAATTATAGACATAATAAATCTCAGTATTTATCTTGCACCTAGATTTACTTGAATGGAATTTTAATTTATGATCTGTAGAGAATTCATTTTTAATGGGCTTTGCATTAACGTTGCTAATGGTCATAATGCATTTGGTTTCAAAGGACTACCCTATTTTAAGATTTATTGGAAAATAATGAATATTTCACCATCTGCTCCTGGCTACGCATAAGAAATTAATGTAAATATTTTAGGTTTGGGGTACAGCACCATACCTTTTACTTCCATTATCGGTGCTTTGATTGCTTACTTTTGACAGTAATGTACAGAAAAGGGGTATTATCCTCGACTGAATCAACATATAAATTGCCTGTTGCAAAAAAGCTACAGAAAATGTCATATAAAAACATGATACAAAGCTGTGTAAAGGCTAGTAGTCTTTTGTTAGGCAGCTTAACTATGGAGCCAGACAATGTCAACGAACTGGGCGCATGACAAACCCAATATCACGCAAGCCCGCCACCTGCTAACAAGAGGAGTCTAGTCTCAACTAGCACAAAAATAGGGCGGGATGGTGATAGCAGACACTGTTTCAGACAAAAGGAGATGTAAAATTGGCTTGGAATCAATCTCTGAAATGAATGGAACTTGCAGAATGTTAGTCAGCTGAAAAGGAAACCTGGCAGACTACCTCTGGGATGGACTGCTGTGGCCCAGTTCCTTTGGCTGAAATGATCTTGCCCCCAGTCCATTCTTGATTGTACCTAGAAAGCTGCTTTGGTCAGTTCTAGTTACTGGGCAAGGTTATAGGCTTAGAGGTGACTGAGTGCTTAGATCCTAACCAAAGAAGGACTTTGTCTAATACTAAGGCTCTGGACTGAATAGCAGAATTGACTGTTTCTCCAGTGCTCTGGGGGTGCATTGCTTCAAGCAAGGCTCTGCTCTAGTCACAGCCTTCAAATCCATTTAAAAGAAGCCCAATTAGGAGCACTTTCCGGTGGTATAGCTTGGATGTGACATAGATACGTGTGTAGCATTCTCTTGATGTGTGTGGAATTGTATACGACAATCCATCATCTGCTGCTATGAGAATGAAACCCAGCAGGTGCTTGGTGGGAACATTACAGAACAGGAATGAGAGACTAGAAACATAAAGTTGTCCCTTGGGTGTCCCCAAACCTTTTAACAGTCTTTGCTTTCTTGCATAAGGCAACTTACACTAAACTCTTACAGCCACATTGGCCAAACTGGCTGCCTATGCTGTGTTTACAAAACTGGTGTGCACGTTAATCCCTTCCCCAGCAGTGCCAGGCAGTGTGTTGCTAGGGAGGATTCAGCCTTTGAAGGTACACAAATGTTAACTTATGTGAGCGATTACCACTTTTTCATGCACAGATTTTGTGAGCTTAATTTAGACACCCAGTCTTGAAAACCTGGTCCCAAAATAACTCTGCAGCACTCCTGCTATTTACACTCTTTTGTCTCTTGCGCTTTTGTGTGTGTGTGCGTGCTGCCTTATCTGACTCCTAAACATGTTACCCTATTGCATAGGTGGTGGAGAGCAGATGTTACAAGAGGCTTTTCACCATTAAATGTTAATTTGCTGCTTCTATTGTGTTCTGTCCTATCACTAACTTACTAATGCATTGCTACTTGCATCATCCCTTGGACACTGGGGATGTTACCAGTTTTCCACTGGTCTGGATGTTCTTTCACCTCTGCTTTATAGACTCTTTGCTCCAACCTTCTCCCTCCCAATCCCTTACATCCCCTTCACTGGCAGCTTTGTTCTCCCTGCTCCTCCATAATTTATCCCCTCTTCTTTTCCTCTTGCAGCTTTCCTACCTTCCTGTCACTTCCTTTCCTTTTCCTATTACCTAATCTCCTTCTTCCTTCCCTCTCCGCCCAAAATGTGGTCCATAACATGTTTACTGTATGTGGAGGTGTAAACATGTCTATATAGGAATCAGCTGGTCCATAGCTTAATTGAAATCAGTGGAGGGTCTGATCCTATGTATACACACTAATACAGAGTGTTGATGTGTGTAAATATTTGAATCATCCCTTCATCTTCTCCCTTTCCAGCCCTCTGAAAAAGCATGGAAACAATGTTTGTAAACTATTACCCTGGTCACTCTGTATGTTGCATCCCTTGCTTTCCTCTTTGCCTATGAGTAGTGTAAGCCTTTGGAGCACTGACACTTTCTTATTATGTGTTCATATATCACCTGTGATTTTGGTAGACATGTCTAGGTGTTACTGCAATACAAATGATAATAGAAAACAAGTATTAGTGCTCCATGTATGGCAGAAGCAGGTATCTCACTGTTACTGTAAAGCTTTTAATTGGCCTAAGCTCTTTCCAATCGGTTCTATGGAATTTATTGAGTGGAATAAATTGTTTCAGGATCTTGAAGCGCGACAGTGACAATGCAATGCAATAATGCTCACAAATATACATTCACACTCTGTTCAACCTCCTGGAGAAAGATAAAACGGAGCTGTTACCATGCTCAAACTCTGTAAAATAAATTAAAGCCATGTGTCTAGCCAGTGGTAGGATTTCCTACAGGATCATTCAGACAGTGGCAGGGAGAAATAAAATAGCTCTTGGCATAAAGACGGGAATAGGGTTTTCAGACAAACAGAAATCTAAAGTATCAGAGGGGTAGCCGTGTTAGTCTGAATCTGCAAAAGAGGTGAGGAGTCCTGTGGCACCTTATAGACTAACCGAAGTGTTGGAGCATAAGCTCCGAAGTGTTGGAGCATCTGATGCATCTGACGAAGTGGGTCTTTGCCCACAAAAGCTTATGCTCCAACACTTCGGTTAGTCTATAAGGTGCCACAGGACTCCTCACCACTTTTGCAGAAATCTAAAGGTTTCTGAATTCAAGACTAGCAAGAAAGAGTGAGGGGGCTAATATAGAAATATTGTGGCAGCCAACATAAGTGGTACAGGTGATGAGAAGAACCTTTAAAAAATAGCTAGCACTGTAACAGAAGCCATATGAAAACTCATATATCCGGGGGTGCTGTGATAATACTATCACATGCTATTTAATTGCACCTGGCACAGTCCATAGGGAAGTATTTCACAGCTGATTACATATTCTACAAGTAGCGTGAGTTGTGTAGATTACTTGAGGCTTCCCTATAGCTAATTGAGGGCTGTAATGGCCAGAATGATTGAGCACAGGACAAGTGAAATGTAAAGAGATAGGATGTTATTAATATTGCTTACATAGTGTCATATGTATGATGTTTATAAACCTACAGTAAGACGTGTTCACTCCACTGTGGGATCTGTAGAGTGAAGAGACCTTTAAAGGATGTTGTGCAGAGTTGGCATGGGTTGAGTCACAGGTGATCAGTGGCTATGAAAAGATAATGGGCTTGTCATGCAGGAAGAGAGAGGACCTAATTGTTTTGTAGGGGCTTAAGAAACTACTCATGGAGTGTTTAGGAATATGCACATTGAACATTAAACACCTCTGAAGCTGACAGTGCTGCTGCTTGGAGTCATTCTTGATTATATGCATTGACTTCCTGAGTCAAAATGCTTTATTAGTGAAGGAATGAGAGCAAGTTCTTTTGAGCTCATGTAGGCACAGGGCAAGAAAGGGCCTTGGAAAAATGGTTTAAGAGACCTCTAGGGACAGAGAGATGGGAGACTCTCAGAGGATCAGCTGTCTTGGAAAACTGATCTGCCATCCGGTGTGAGGACAAAGAAAGAAAGATGGAGGTGTGTTCAGAGAGATGAAAAGTGGTAAGTCTAGTGGGGAAGGATGGTCTTGCAATTAAGGCTATAATGCTCTGTCATAGCATTATGGATAAATCATTTAGAATCACAGGGATGGAAGAGACCTCAGGAGGTCATCGAGTGTAACCCCCTGCTAAAAGTAGCACCAATCACAACTAAATCATCACAGCAAGGCTTTGTCAAGTTGGGACTTAAAAACCTCTAGGGATGGAGATTCCACCACCTCCCTGGGTAACCAGTGCTTCACCACCCGCCTAGCGAAATAGTTTTTTCTAATATCCAGCCTAGACCTCCCCCACTGTAACTTGAGACCATTGCTCCTTGTTCTGTCATTTGTCACCTCTGAGAATAGTCTCTTTCCATCCTCTTTAGAGCCCCCCCCCTTCAGGTAGTTGAAGGCTGCTATCAAATCCCCCCTCACTCTTCTCTTCTGCAGACTAAATAAACCCAGATCCCTCAGCCTCTCCTCACAAGTCATGTGCTTCAGCCCCCTAGTCATTTTTATTGCCCTCTGCTGGACTGTTTCCATTGCATCCATATCCTTTCTATGTGTAATGGGCGCGCCAGAATTGAACACATTACTCCAGTCTCTCTCCTCATTTCCCCATCTCTAAAATGGGAATACATTTTTTCTCCCCATCTTGGTTTGCCTATTTAGATGGTAAACTGTTCAATGCACTGGCTTTTTCTTACCACGTTTTTGCAGAAAATGTCAGACCAAGTGTTTTGGCTTCACTTTTTTTGATAATCTGTGCTGCAGCAACTCCACAAACCAGCTACAGTCTAGATAAAGAATTTTGTTTGACGTTCTCTCCCTGTATCTGGTATTTATCTGGCCTGCAGCTAAGTCTTTGTTCTCTCTAAAGGGTGCTATACACACTGATACCACAATAGACACTATTGTTAAATAGTAATAATCCAGATCCGAACTTTGTGCCTCAGACTCATGTCTGACAGGAAGCATCCCATCTAGTATGGGGAAGGAGACTGGAACCCCACCCCCAAAACAAACCATGGTGGATAGATTTAATTGGTGAATGGGTACTGCCAAGGGGAGGACGCAGTTGTAGTCTGCTGCCATATTCATCTTTAACACTCATATATGCAGCTTCCTACAAAAAAGAATGTGTCACACCTCAGTGCTAAATATTTGAGCCTCCATTTGGCAAGCTAGAGTAGTTACGGGCGTGCTAAAAACCCCGTGTTTTAAAAATTACAGGCACTGGTACACAGGATATTTGTGCTTATAACTCCCAGGGGGACTGCATGTGATCAGCTTTACTGGCTGCTGAGTAAGGAGATGGAATTACAGTCCCATCCTGCTGCCTTCTTTGGAACCTGCAATTATAAGTGACTGAGGTATGGAAGGCAAAAGAGAGGAGGAAGGCTCCTTATTCCATTCCTCCGCTTAATCACACAGGGAACAGTTATAGTGGGGTCTTAACTTAGTACTGTCTCTGGGGAGCTGGTTCTGAATCAATACAATAGGTAGAGGCTATGAGTGAGATGTATAAAGAACACTATGGCTGTGTTGCCTTTAACAAAAGCATGTGTTGCCTTTAACTCCTTAAACAACAGGTTTGTTGAAGAACAGGCTTATTTGTTTTTCTCAAGCCTGTAGATGACTTAGGGTTTGTACAGTAATTGAAGTGGCAGGTTGTTTCATCACACTTAAGTTTATTGATTCCATTAGTACATTGACCTCCTTTCTGCAAAACCTATAGTTTGAATCTGTGCTGCTTGGGATCGCTGAACAGAATATGCCTCTTCCCCTAACTGTGCAGAAACCAGATTTTTTTATGGGGTGAGGAGGGAGAAATGAAGATGCTTTGAATCCCCTTAGTTTAAGTATGTAGTTGCTTTGAAAATCTGTCAGGAGATTGTTCTGCTTGTTTTTTTGCTGATCATTGCTAGATGCTGAGTAGGCTGAGTCACCTTAATGTGGCAGCATCCATATTCCATTCTTTTCAGTAAGCAAAAAGGCAGAAAATCATAGAAATTCATATTAATAGGTGAGTAAGATGAGCTGGTAAAGGAATAATGTAAGGATGTTAAGTATCGGGTAATTGACTAATCGAATAGTCAATGCAAGATTAGTCGATAGGGCACCTCTGCCTTTGAAATGTAGCAACAGCTTTAGGGATGCTGCTACACTTCAAAAGTGAAAGTGCTGCATGGAGCCCCAGGGTCAGCTGGGGACTCCTGATGCTGGGCTCTCCGTGGCATTTCAAAGTGGCAGTGCCACACAGAGCCTGGGGTCAGCAAGGGAGTCTCCAGCGCCCAGTCTCCACACAGTGCTGCTCCTTTGAAATGCCATGTGCAGCCTGGGGGTACCCCAGCTGGCCGTGGGCTGCATGTGTCTTTCCAAAGTCCAAGGCTTCAAGCGGCACTGCCGCTTTGAAGTACTCCCTCTTCCCCTCCTCTCCCCTTGCTGCCTCTGATAGAAACAGCAAGGAGGGGGAAGCAACCAGTTGACTATCCTGTCAACTATCCAATAAACATTTGCTTATCGGATAGTCGACTAGTCCTTCACATCCCTAGAATAGTATCTGATTCTGGTTTGTGTACTGCACAGTAAAATGTTAGCTTACATGTCCGTTTGCTAGGAATAGTGCTATGAACCATTCAGTGCATCTCTTCCTGAGTAACACATTATGTGCTCTCCCTCAGAGTTGTTTGTTCTTTTTGCTGATTTCCTTAATCTCTAATCAGTCATCCACACCAAAAGAACATATGTCTTATGTTTGGAAAATAGAGCAAAACAAAGTGAGGGGATTTATTCACTGCCCCCCCCCCCCAAATAACTGAAATGGGTTTGGGAAGGGGAAATGGATATTTTGGCATTGACTTCTGTTCTGCGCTAATGCAGGAAAGCCTCAAAAGCAGTTGCAAGACATTCTGGCTGTTTTATTGTATAATTCTGAGTCCCCTCTGGATGTAAAATTCTTTGATTTAGAACAGAGGAAGAAGAGGACCGATTGTATCAGACTAAGATTTAGGACCTCTTAGCTGTACTTCGCTACCTGTAGCAGAGATATTTAGTGAAGCCAGGTTATAGACATTGTATTTTTAACAGAAAGATTTGTGCTTAGATTGCCATAAAGGTGAAGTGACTTCTGTCGAGATTCCAAGACTAGCTTTTCATGGAAGATGGCCTAGGCATGTTGTTTCCATTAAAGTGACTGGACAAACCTAGTGGAAGAAATAGCAATCTGGAGCAGCAAGTTACCCTTTTAAAAAAGATTTCTGAACAGATTTGCTTCTTTCCCCTTACAAGGTAGAAACTTCCAGATACAAGGCCCGATCCAAAAATTCATTGAAGTTAATGGAAAGATTTGAACTAAGTGGGATTTGGATTAGGCCCTATAGTAGAAAAGCAGAAGAAAATGAGCTAGAAATGGTATCTGCTAAGGGAGCTCTGAGTCTCCTTCCAGTGACTTCACTGGAGTTATTCCTGATTACACAAGTGTGTTGGGATGTCATGGTCACAGGGGCGGTATAAGCACCTGAATAGAACAGAATTGAAATCTTGAGTCTTCTATGTGGGAGCGAACGTTATAAGGAAGGTCTCTTGTCACCCTTTTTGGTTGTGCGACTCTAAATTTGGGCCATCTACGCAAGACTATATTTAGTATTGTCCCTCTTATTTACATTCAAGAATTTACAAGCTTTCTAGCAGTCAAGTAGAGGCCATTTCTCCTTATTGTCTTGACAGCCTAGGCACTAACTGCTTGTTATGTTCACAAATGGGTGTACAGATTCTTGGCAAAAAGAGCAGGCCAGATGAATTCATGCATGATTACAGGCCTAATTAAAGTATGTCCAAAGAGAGTCTATCCACCCACATAGAACCTTTTTTGGTCATCCACGTGAAATAAGTGTAGGTTGTTTTGTGTTCCATGTGAAACAAGGGGTGATACATTTTAGAACTGAATAATATATTTTTGTCTCATTTAAAAAAGAAATTGACTTGGCCATCCTCTCCCCCTGCAAATCTAATATTTTTCCCCCTGTAAAAACTGTTATAGTGAGGAGGGATTTCTGGTGATTTGTAGCAAGCAAATACTTGCCATCTGACAAGAGTGAAACTTGGAGTTGCCAGGAAACAGGAAGGCAAATGTGATATTAATTAGAGGAGAGGATGTGTATTTGCTTTTGCCTTCTAATTTCCTTCTACTGTCAGTACATCACTACATAAAGGAAGCACAGCTAGAGATGTAGACTCCAGATGATTATGTTGTCTCAGGTGAAACCATTCTGCGAGGTAGAGTTGCCAGCAACAAAGGCAGAGACAATATCCAAGTATCCTTCTTAACTGTACAATACAGAACTGGCTTGTGCCTATATCAAGTAATCTGGTAAAATTGAACACCACTCAAACACCGAGTTTGTGTTTAGCAGAGAAAACTTTTAATAAAAAAGGGAAGTGAACCTAGCATTGATTTGGGAAAATGCTACAGCCATAATTCGAACTCATCTGATGATGAGAAAAGCGTACATTGCTGCTGTATTTGTGTACTAGAAGATTTATCTGGTGTTGTGCCAGTCCTTTACTCAAATACGTTTTTTTTTTCATTTCAATCATTGTTCTGGGGTGGGGCTGGGGATGAGGGGTTCAGTATGCAGGCTGCTTTGGAGGGAAAGGACAACCCCAGCCCGCTCTCACTGCAGCTGCTTGGGGCCTGGCAAGAAGCACCTGTCCATAACCTCTGCAGTTCCAGTGGGCACAGCCAGGGAAGGCATGAATGTTCCCCGGCCCGGGGACAGGCAGACACCTAGACAAACAGACACACAAACAGACAAACTCTTTGAAATATATAGTAGGTAGTTGTCCCTTTCTCCTCTCCTGCCTGTTTCTGGCCCCCTGGGGTTATAGCTGCCCCAGTCCTCATCTCTGGCCCCTTGCTGCCCCATGTGGTCATTCTGCAGTATAACTCCCTCCTGCCAGACCCCTCCTCTTTCCATTGTATGAGAAGCAATCAAATTCCATGCACATCCTATTATCCTGGCACAACCAATCCCTGACCTTGCTTAAAGTTATAAGAGGAAGCTGTATACCAAATTTGGTGATCCTAGCTCTTACCATTTAGAAGGAGTTCTTGGACAAATGAACTCACAGACAGACAGACAGATGAAAATTTTCAAAAGTGAATACTTTGGGAGCAATAACTTTTGCATGCCCAAGTTGAAATATTGGGGTTCCAAGGCCTTAAGCTCAGTGCTTTAATTCTATATCTGTAAAATGGGATTAATATTATTTCCGTACCTTATAGGATTACTGTGAGAACTAATTCATTAAGGTGTGCTTAGTGATCTGATATTATGGTGATTAGGGCCAAATGAGTACCTAGAGTGGGTGTTAGTATTATCTAATCATATGCCTTTTAGGTTTGATTGCACAAAATAGATAAAATATTTTCTGAGTAGAAGATTATGGTGCTAAGCATATTGAGGCCTGGGCAAAACCTGTGAAGTTATGTGATTGAAGCCTTCTTGTTTTGTTCATTTTAGGTTCCACAATTTTTTTCTTTTGTTTATTCCTTCCCATTTTGATTCAGTTAAGAACACAGTCGCTTATTTTTTTTTCAGCTTAAGACAAATCTGTGCTCTATTGCCGGAATAAAGCCCCATTGCTGTCCTTTAAATATTAGGCTGGTTCAAATAGTGTCTTGTATATGGTATGAAAAGTACATACTATGGAAAAAAATCTTCCTTAGGTTAAAGGGCCCAATCCTCTGAGGTACTGAGAACTTACTGAAAGCTGCTTGCCATCCACAAAAGTGTATTGAATAAGTCTGATATCTGTGTAACCCATTGAACTCAGAGATGTTGCATGAATGTAATACAGTCCTATGTATTATGCATTAGTTTTCACCTCCCCTCTTTGCTCCTTTATTTACTTTCTCCTTTTATACCTTTTATACTCTTGCTTTCAGTTATATTATTCACCTTAGTAATTAATGGAATTTTTCCCCATCAGTTTTCCCCACTGTGAACCCAACTACCCAACCCGCGTGACATTAAAATCAGACTGTTGTCATTATTTAACATTACCAACATCTTTGGTGTGCAACCCCATGTTATTGATGCTCCTGTTTTATCTTCTGGTTTGCTGCCACATTCAGGGTTTATTGAAGTTCAGAGATTATTTTTAAGAAGTGATCTAACTAAATCCACTTTCAGTGACTTTAAATTTGGAGTTGTTAGAGCATGGGACTGGAAGCCAAAACCCCGGGTTCTGTTGGGGAGGTGTATTCTAGGAGAGACATGGAGCCAGGACTTCTGGGTGCTATTGCTTGCTCTACTATTGTTGTTTTCTTAACTGTATAACTGTAGCAGTAGGAGCCCTTCTCATGGTCCAGGACTCCAGGATGCTAAGTGCTGTATGAATATTACAAATTCTGATGTGGGATTCCAGAAGTTAATGCTCTTAAATGCACATTTAGGCCTTTAAATAAAAATGGGCCTGATTTTTCAAAGGTGCTGAGTACTTACAGCTCTCACTGCTTTTAGTGGATGCGTAGTACCTTTAAATAAAGCCAGATTTATTTAGTAGACTAATCCCAAGAGTTTCAAAAGTGACTGGTTATGGATACCTCAATTTTTGGGATCCTAACTTGAGACTTTTTAAAGGGACTGTCAGATGGTGGGGGCTCAGTGCTTTCTGAAAATCAGGTCCATTTTAGTTCAGGTCCATTGATCACTTGTAAAAATCTTGGGTTTCTAAATTCATATTCAGACCAACTTTAGGCACTTAAAGTTGGAAACACTGTCCTTAACTTTTTCATGTGTCAGTTTGTTCCTCTGCAAAATGGGCATAATCATACCCATCATACTTTGAAGTCCTTCCATGAAAACTTGCTATATAAGTGTAAAATATTCATTTATGTATTATTCCTGGCTGTGATGCTTGCTTGTTTAACTTTTGTGTATCAGTCTTTCCCTAACATTAATATAGTAAAAATCATCTACATTAAGTTGGATATTAGTCATATGCTTTTCCACCAGCAGATGGAGACAGGAAGTCCAAGTAAAATTGGCAGTATCCTTCCCTGTCATAGTTACTTACAACTGAGAAATCAACTTCTCTTCTTGTCTCTGCAGGTGGAAACAGTTGAGATGAAAATATTTGCTACTTGAACCTCTTCTCTCCCCCTGATTTTCTCATTTTGGGACTTATCCTTTAAATAGTAATGTCTCTTCTTCCATCTCCTGCATCCTACCCCAGACCTTTGTGTAGCTGTGTAGTATGAGACATCCCAGACAAGAACTACTGTGCAAGGCATCAATTTAAAAACATAAAAGGCATTTCAACCCAAAGTCAGTTTATATTTATATTCAGATCGTGGTATTATCTATCTGTGAAATTATTCATCATATTCATGTGTGAATGCTTTAAATGGTTTAATGTGTTCAGCTGATAACAAACTGCATGCTCGAATGTAATGTTGCTCTTTTTAGACTTGATTAAACTTCATCCTTGATTGTGATTTAATGGCTGTTCACAAGCTTGTTCACTCTTGCTGTTGCATATTAAGTACCATAGTATCCAGCCAGGTCTGCCAAAGTCTTTTAAGAACCCATGCTTTCTCAAGAGAGATGAAAAGCCCTAAGTAGGCTAACGTTTTGATTTGAGCTTGGGATTGCGTTTGATTATTCTAGACCACCAAAGATCATGTCTGTAAATCTCCTTGGAAATGTTTAAGTGCTGAAAAACCAGCCTCAGTGCTGGATTTTTCTCTTCCTAAAATCCTGTTTAAATAATTAAGCCAAATCCTTTCAAAGGCAATTAAGCAAAAGCAATGGCAGTCAAAATAGTCCCAACTGTGAGGCCTTGTCCAATTTCCAAATGCCTTTTTGAGGAAACAAATATTGTATCAATGTAAAAGTTGGTAAAGGCTACAAGCTGTTCTGATTTGTCAGGGTAATCTTTACTCTGCTCAAATAGTTTTGTTGATGTCAGTGGGACTGTTCACCTGAGGATGATTCATGTAAATAAGAAAAGTCTGGATCTTAGAATACTTATTGTGCTTGATTTGTCTCTTTACATGAGTTTAAAAAGTGTGACATGAGAATCAGCCCTGTGTTTTGTTGTTCCCATGTTTAATTGTTCAGCTAAGGTGGCAGCAAAGACATCACCCAAACAAACAATGTTTCTTTTGATTAATGAAATTACTATGTAAACGTCTTTGGCCAGATCTGTAATACAGGGCAAGGGAGCAGAAAAGCTAAAGGTAAGGATTGAGATTTCCCAAGGGGCTTTACACCTGAATATGCCATGCCTGCTGTGGAGAATGGACGAATGTCTCCTCTCCAAGCAGCTTACCCAGCATGGCAGGGTTGCAGCACAAGAAGGTAGTAAGTGTTCATAAATCTATACTTTATAAGCCTTAAGTTTTCACAAAAGCAAATATTTCAAATGCCGCTTGTGTAGTGGAGTTTGACAACTTTCTCCTTCATGGAGGAAGGGGGGAGAAGTACGCTTACCCCACTGTGCTTCTACTTCCAGCATCACCCATCTTCAGGATCCTTGTTTTAGCCACCACATTGATCTCAATCTTTGCAACACAGATAGCTAAAGGCTGTTAGGAGAACAAACTGTGCTCCCCCTCCCAAAGTCTTGTACTGGAGCCATATGGCTGCACTGTCATGCCACTCCAAAGCAAAGCATTTATATTCTTTGTTCACTCTGTACATCATCTTACCACCGTACACTGAAACTGAATATCTATCCTAGAGACTTATCTGAGCACATAACAATTTTTAATTTATTTATTCTCAGAACACTCCTATGAAGTAGGAAAATACTAATATTCCTATTTTACAAATAGGGCTGTAAGGCACAGAGACAAAGGGATTTAACCAGAGTCACACAGGAGAAGGGACTTGAATACAGGTCATTTAAGTTAATGCCCTAACCATTGGACCACCTTTTATCTGAATACTCAGAACAAGCTATCTTTACATATTTGTGAAAGGTATCAGTGAAAAATAGGGACATTAAAATGCGTTTATTCAGGTAAGTGTGTAACTGCTGAAATTTTAGTGGTTACACATTTACATGTACCTCCCCTCCCCTGCACCCATAGTGATGAGTGAAAAAATCCACTTGATTCTGTCTGTGGACAAAAAGGTAGTGGAATGACTTGTGGTGAGGTAGTAGGAAAGTGGGACTAAGGAATGGCAGGCACACTTAGAAGTAGGGTGATCCCTTCCTGACTAGAATATCTTATATTCCTTTCCCTCACTAATTCTAGATCGCTCCATAAAAACAAACCAATCCATATAACCTAAATGAGTTTTCAGTCGGATCCTCAGCTGCTATAAATTGAGGTGGATCTGACATCAACTGTCTGACCCTCTGATTTGATTTATTAATGAAATGTAGGATTCTGACATCCTGATTCTTCTCTTGCTTACACCAGCATCGCTCTCCTGTCTTCAGCGGAATGACTCATTTACACTTACGTAAGAGGAGAATCGGGCCCTGCGTTCTCTGTGCCTCTTTCTTACTTTTGTAAGATTATTGTAGCTTTTTTCTCAGCCTGAATTCTGAATATGGGGCGTAACTTGGGCTGTGGAGTTTGGATGTATTTCAGTAAATGTATTGATTGTTTTAAAATAAATTAGGTACCAAACTCATTAGTCTCTCATTAAACATAGTAGATGAAACCAGGTTTAAATATAGAGGGCCCAGTATAAAATAAATATTTCACTACAACAGGTGTGTGTGTGACTGGACGCTCTACTCATCACAAGTATGGCATCTCCTCCTGGGCATTCTGAGGAATAGCTCACCAAGCTGACCTCTCTCTCCATGGTTGCAAGCCATTGCCCCACTTGTTCCTTTGTGTGCCGCCCTGTTCTGACCCCAGGAGCTGCTACCATGGCCTCTTTGTCACTTAGCCCTCTGGCTAGGGCATTATTGTGGTTTTTCCCTTTCAGGGGAGGAGAATGAGGTCTTCTCACTTATATAGGCTTAGGGGTTCTTCCTGTGCACTGCTCTGCCAGTGCCTCTTCCCTGTAGCTGACTGGGGAACTCAGGCCCATTTGCTAGTCCAGGTCTCATGGACATCTAGGGCTCGGCTACGTAGCAGGTCTAAAGCCGAAACAAGCTACGCAACTTGAGCTATGTCTATTGCATAGCTTAGATGGAAATAGCTTAATTTGGCTTTTGGTGCTGTCCACACAGCAGGGAGTCCAAGAAAGAGCTCTCTTCGTTTGACTTCCCTTACTCCTCGTAAAATGAGGGTTACAGGAGTCAGAATAAGGAGTCCTCCAGCTTGACATTATGTCGAAATAATTGCCTGTAGTGTAGACGCAGACTATGTTATTCTGGAATAATGCCAGTTATTCTGAAATAACACTGCCGTGTAGACATATCCTTAGTCAGCAGTGAATGCCTGTTCCAGCCCTGTACTTTGCTGCATCTCCCTGGGCCTTTTCCTAATCTTCTGACTCCCCCTTCCTTCTCTGGGTCTGCCAGATGCTTCACCATTCCCTTGTCCTGGGGAGCATGTCTCCACAGCCTCCAAACACTCTTTTCTCTTCCCAGGAAATAACTGCAACCTTTCCCAGTAGCTCCTTATGTTTCCAGCTTCTCTGGCCTGCCTCAGCCCTTTCAGGGCAAGTATGGGGAGGACACCACATCACAAGGTAGAAAGCAAAGATGTTCAGAAATTGCTAATACTTAGGTAATAGGGAGGTGCCACAAATAAAGATTAAATTCATGAATTTTCAGAGACTCCAAAAGTATCATATTGGAAGTGGGTAACTCTTCAGTATGCTGCTTTAGAGCACGTCAAGAGATTAAAATCTCCAAATTTGAGTATTCTGGTACAGGCGGCTCCTTTGGGCTCAGTTCAGCCCCATGCCTTCTTCACTGTCTGTCCTTCATTTTTGCTTGGGGAAATAGTCATTCTGCTGAAGTGGATCATGAAATATTTTAATGTGGGTCATACTCAGTTTAATTAGAGCTAAAGTGGCAGGTAGTTCCATTGTGGTATGCCCTCTCTTTGGCACCAGTGGGAATACATGGTGGCAGAAGAACTGCAGTGGATCTTCCAAAGGAATACCTTACTTTCTGATTGGTATTAGGAGATGACTGCTATATTAGCTCAGATATCCCTTGAAATTCTCCCCTAGTATAGCGGAGAGTGTGCATAATGCTGCAATTATGCCCATATCCCAACATATAGGACTTGGCTTTCAAAGTCAGCAAAGCATTCTGTAAGTATAAGTTGAAGTATGATGGTTTTTACTATGGCTATCAATTTTGTATTTTGTTAATATTTAGTGTAGACACTTTTATTGGTTGTAAATAGAACCCCAGATCTGTCAGATACATGATAATTAAATAGGAATTAAATCATGTAAGTTGTAAATATTAGCTGTTTTGTGAAAAAGTATGTAGCTATTTACTTGAGCTTCATGAAACTGATTGAGAATGATTTAAAGTAAATGGCTGTTTTTGCTATAATGTTGTCTGAATTATAGGTGTAACGAAATCCATTATTCAGTGGAGTTCACAGAAGTAGAGAAACACTGGTTTACAATAAAGGTGGTGTTTTTGGAAATACTTTTGCAACGGCTGAACTCTGCTTCCATTGAAACCAATGGGACTCTTACCATAGACCACAGTGGAAGCAGGGGGTAGGCCATGTAGAATGTCCATTCCAATGGACACTGAGTTTACTGTACAGACCCAAACATTAGCTCTAAATGATTTTTATAAAGAGTTTGGTTTAACATTGTTATGGAATTGTATGTGCTAAAGCCAGAGTCCTCTTCTAAAGGCAAGGATGTGTTAAAGAAAGCCAAATTAAAAACATCTTATACTCACAGCGATAGGACCATCTGTCTTGTTAGCTTCCCACTGAGGTTGAGCCAGCTCTTTAAGAACCAGCCCTGATGTTATCACATTAAAGTAGTGCAAGAAAACCCTCACCCACTCTTATTACATCAGACATTCCCTCTCCAGTCTTAGTGATGCCCATTCAGCTGTTTTTTATTGGTCCTTTTCTGCACCAGTGCCTACTACTGGAATATTCTTCCCAAACTAGTTTGCTAGATCTCCCTCTCATTCAAATAACTCCTTAAGATTCACCACTTGCTGTGATGCCGGCAAGAAGTCAGTCAGCCACGACATTTGTTTTATAAAACATACATTAATCTATATAACAGTATGTTTATCACAAATGAAACAAAAGCTTTTCTGAGTTAGTCTGTAACTGAAAAACTTAAACAACGAATAGTCTAGAAGCACCTTAAAGACTAACAAAACATGTAGATGGTATCATGAGTTTTCGTGGGCACAGCCCACTTTCATCTTTAAGGTGCTGCTTGACCTTTGTTGGTCTTTAAGGTGCTGCTAGACAAATGAAACAGTTCATTTTTATTCAAGCATGTGAGGCCCATGCCCTTGCTGTGTTATAAGCAAGACATGAGAAGTAACAACATTATATTATTACCATGATCCTTCTCCCCACTCTTGTTTGTCCCTTCATTAAGTTACAAGTGGTATTAAACTGCCATTTCTTCAGAGCAGGGAAGCCATGCTATATTGTGCAGCTCCAACAAACTTCTTGTGAAATAACAAACAGTCCAGACTAAGGAAATAGGGAAGGAAAGTGTGGGACATCAGACTCACAGCTTTTAACCCACTCTTTGTAGCTGCTTTTGTTGATGTCCTTGAAAGAATTGTGAACTAGTATGACACGTAATGTGTGTGGGACCCTCTAAGCACAGCAGGGGCACGTAACAGAGAGGATTGGAGTCTTAACTTTGAATTTTCCATTTTTAAAAACATTCAGTGCATAATTCTGCTCTCTGTCTCTTTTTGTGTGCATGTGTGTGCACATGCATGTTGGGTGCAGGAGAAAATGCATAGGGAGTCCCCTGTCAATGAATGCATCTGTGCAGCAGCTGGGCAGGAAGCTAACCTAGTGCTTCTTTGAATGCTTAGATCCTTGTCCATCCAGGGCTTACAGCCCCTTCCTCCATCCGAGAGCACCAGTTACCTGAGGACCTGGGCATCACAAACAGCAGAACTGGACAATGAGCCATTTGAATGTTAAATTGCTCACACTGTTTCTGTATTCATTTTCTTCCCAGAGCACTGATGCAGTCAGGTTCTTCCCTCTGCTTTCAGACTGAATGTTCCACTCTTGTGCCTCTCCACTAATGCTGGTCTGTGGCCGGGTAGAAATCGGAATTCCTACCTTATCACATGATCACGTGATCAGATGATGCCCTGACACAAGAGATGTGAAGTTCTAATAATGCTTTATGAATTGACTATTGTTCATGGTATACAAACAGGTTACAAAGTCATCAGTTCTTAGTTATCCTTCAGAGTGCTAAGTGATACCCAGATAAAATAAAGAATGGAAAACACATTGACAGGTGCCTGTCTCCCATAATACCTTTTTATTTGTAAAGATGAAGGCTGGCTTTGAGGTTGGGTCTCTTCATCCAAATGTTCTACTTGTTGCAAGAGCATAGTGTGTAAACTGTCATCCGGAAATTCATCGCTGTCGAAACTAAATATAATTGTGCTTGAGAAGAAGTTATATTCATTTTAGGGCCCTCTCTATTAAGCATCTTTATGAAAGGGAAGAGAGTTTTCCATGCACAATATATTTGATGCAATTTGAAAATCTATCTCCACAGCTGTTTTTTCCACCCTAACCATCAATTCACCTCTATGCTAGAAGTAAATGAAAATTGTATTGTTGTTTACTAGAAAAGCAGTATGTCCAGAAGATAGCTCAGAGTACTGAGAGTTGGGTCTTTGCTCCTGATTCCCTCTGTGATTTTAAATAAATTACTTAGTCCAACATTTTTGGACATGAGTGCCTAAAGTTAGGCTCCTAAATCAGCATATAGACACCTAAATGGAAGCAATCTGATTTTCATAGGTGCTGAGTCCCACGATCTCCTTAACTTCAATAGGGATTGTGGATGCACAGCACGTCTGGCAACTGGGCTGCTTCAATGTAGGTAACTAAATATTAATCTATGAGCCTAACATTAGACAGCAAGACTTGAAAATTTCAGCCTTGACCTATGAGTACATCTTCCATTCACCCCTCTGTGAAACTGACATAATAAGTCTACCTAGCTCAAGGGATTTTCTATGAGGATTTGTAAATGTCGATACAGTCCTTTGAGTGTCTTGGATTTAAAAAGTTCTTATGGTTAAACAGTGGCTGGTATTTTACAGCTTATGAATAAAGGAATGTATTGTTACAGCAGAAGGAAGACATTACTTTGAACCGATTCCCCAAACACAGTGCAGTCATTCATGTAGCAATGGAGATATCTAGGAAGTTTCTGAGGATCAGAACTGTGGTGACAATCATAACCCACCTTACTCTGCCCATGCACCAAACCAGATAATTCACAGTTTCTAATGAGCAGTGGGCTAGCTTCTGAGTGGCATGTGCAATATCAGATTGATGAGGTAAGAGTTCATTTGTTACAGTCTCTGGACTCATGAGCACACTGACTGCATAGCTTGAAATGAAATTGCTTGACTATATCACAGAGAAGTCAACTGATTCAGCAAAGTTTCTAAATCCGAGTCTGGTCTCATTTGCACTGTTGTAATTCTGTGTATCCCTGTTGAAGACAACAGCGGGGCTTGGATTTATACAGTATAGCTGATTCAGTTGGATTATGTGCTTCTTGGTTTGGACCAAACAACTGGAGACATGCCTTTAAATTACTTGTTATCTATTTCCAAAGGGGATAATAGCATATATGCATCAAGTCAGCATAGAATCATAGACTCATAGGGCTGGAAGAGACCTCAGGAGGTCATCGAGTCCAGCTCCCTGCTCAAAGCAGGACCAACCCCAACTAAATCATCCCAGCCAGGGCTTTGTCAAATCAAGACTTAAAAATCTCTAAGGATGGAGATTCCACCACTTCCCTAGGTAACCCATTCCAGTACTTCACCACCCTATCCTAATATAGGAAAAATATGTCATGTGACTTGTTTAAAATGAATGGTTTAGTAGCAAGTATATTTGCTGAGGCCTGGTCTACACTAAAAGAGAAGTTTGAATCAAGATACCTGACTCCAGCTATGTGAGCTACATAGCTGGAGTCATCGTACTTTGTTTCAAGTTTCCCCACTGTCCCCACAACGGGAGAAAACACTCCCGTTGGCTTCCCTTACTCCTCACAGAAGCAGGAGTACCAGCCGTGGGCAAAGGTGCTCTCTGAGTTTGATTTAGTGAGTCTTCACAAGACTCTCTAAATTGAACTCCAGAAGCTCAATGACTGCAGCATTGACCTTCTGTTTAAATGAAGACTTAGCCTAAGTATTGTCAGTTTCAGCATGACATGGCATGTACGATACATTGGTTCCCAATGTATATTAATACAATTTTGGGTAGTTAGGCCTGAAACTCTAGGCTCCCTCACCTCTACATTAATATGGAATGAGTGTGTGGAGGGTGGGAGCATCACTGTCTGCCAGTCTGGGGCACTCCAAACTCGACTGTAGTTTAAAGAATACATTGCTGCACACCTCCCATTCAGCAAAGCCTACTTTTTCTCTCATTGAATTTAATGAATTTTGCCACTGACCTAGATTGGATCTCTATTACTGTAATTTACCATAACTGGTTCTGCAGCATCCATTGACTGTCCTCTGGAGCTGAGCACCTCTGGACTTGTGCAGAACATAGGGGAGGACAGGATTTGTCATCCAAGGAGCTCCCAGTGTAAACAGACAGATGCTTAATTTTGAAACCAGCTTCCCTTTAGGGACTCTGCTATGGTGAAGAGAAAGTCCATCTCAGCTGAGTTTGATTCTGTAAGAGGTGTAGGACAGCATTTTTCACTTCATTGCATTAACATTGAAAGGCTTTATTTTGCTGGGTAAAATTTTTTTTTTCTGAGGTAGATTGAGATCCATTGCTGACAAATTCTCTCCATGACTCTGGTAGAGCAATCTTTTAGCATATTGATTCAATAAACCCTTGATTTAAATTTTTCAGAATCTGGCTATTGGGGAGGAGTGTGAGAGAGTTCTGTTTTATATTTTTAAACAATCATCATTTATAAAAAGGACCTTGATTTCAGTTTTTGTGGTAGTGGATTATTGGTTTTTTTTAAATCTCCAAAATGGTAGAGCTTCTGAGCCTTGATGGTTTTTTTTAGCGAATAGAATTGCTTGTGCAGTATAGGGACTATATGTGATGTGACTGCTTGAATTGTTTCTTTTTTTAGCTTCTACATCAATAGCTTCTTGGCTGAGTCCCTTTCATGGGATGAATTTTAGCTGATGTGTACATATTTACAGAATATGCCTGAGAAAATGTTTGTCTGAAAGATTGAGAGAAGCGAAGTACATTCTTTTTTGGATTTCTTAAAAGCCATCTTTGTCTGATTTTTTCCCCCTTCCTTTTTATAGTCTTGCACAATCTGTCTACAAATATTTACCAATTTGCAATCAGGATTAATCTAATTCCTTCATCTTCAAAGAGTTTACTAGGAGATCATCTAGAGTGCTAAAGCCAATTCTTTGATTCTTATAGGTATATGTTTGACTTGTTTCCACTCATGTTCTGAATGTAGTAAAATACTGAGTATTATCTTTCTTTGATGTCCCTCTTTCTGCCCTCATTCATCCATATCAGGATTACGGAGATGGAATCCAAGATGCTGCTTTTACTTTGTATGCTCAGAGACAGAGCATCATGAAGTGATACCTTTATCCCTTGTCTGATGTTTTCTGTGGTGTTTCTTGTTGGCTGTTGGATAGCGTATGTAGTTAACTACCATAACTTGTTTGTATAAAATTTAGAAATAATGCAGTGTGTTCCATTTAATCAGGGAATCTCCCAGCAAATTACTTAAAGTCGCATGTACTTACTAACAGTAACTACTGTTTAATGGGGACAATAAGTCTGCTTAATGGGAATGTGTAAAGGTGTCTTAAGGCATTAGTCCTTTCGTTTTATGCTGTTTCTGTTTGTTCCTCAAAGAGGTCTCAGTCTTGTTTTAGCTTTGCCATCAAAATGTGTGATTGATTTTCCCACTGCCTATTCCAGGTGACTAGGGTGATCTTTCCATATATCCTGCATATACTGGGATAGCATATTGAGCCCCTCACAGCTGCTTTGCTGATGCTGGGCAAGAGACAAGTTCAGTTCATCTCCCATTGCAGACAGTGCCCCTTCTGTGTGCAGAGTCATTCCATTACACCCAAGCGACACAGCTCCCCTGTTTTCCCTCACCTTCCCTTTTGCCTTCAATGAGCTACCATCTCTGAACTTGTCTAACGTCTTCATGGACATTATCACTTCAGCAAAGTCAGGAGCTCTTCTGAAATAGTGCTTTCAATGAAATGCATATGAGGCAAAAGCACAGATGGCTGCTATTCATGGATCTCTCAAGGTTTCTATATTCTGTGGACTTTAGAAGGGATGTGATTTACCACCGGGGTTGATATGTGACAGGAGAGTTTTGGGGGAAAGGGGAATGCAGTAAGGTAATGCAAGTGTAGGAATCATGGAGAAAATGGGGAACAGGGAATCCCCTGGAATGTCTCAACCCTGCAAGTCAGATTGCACCACAGACCCTGAGTAGTCTTCTTCATCTCAGAAACTCTCTTATCCTCAAGTCTGCAGGAGCCACAACATAAACAGGTCTCCAGTAAACATTTTACAGAGTGTACATTTGGGCTGTGCAAAACATCTGAAGTGCTCACTGTGCCTCTGGACCTTCTGAAATCTGGAAGAGCGGTTGCAGACTTTTTAACAAGATGCTCAGGGGAAACAACAAATAACTACATGCCTAATCCTAAAGGAATTTCAGTGTCATATCTTATTAGAGAGACTGTGTGAGCTGTAAGGATATTTGAACTTGAGGATATTTAACCTTTTGGTACTTGAAAAGCTTTGGCTCTTTTCAATTCCCTGACCTTACTTGCATTTTAGTTGCTAACACTTGGTGAATTTAAAGTGAAATAGCAATTGTAACACTTCTGATTTTATTGCAGTTTTTGTTGGTGTTTGTGGCGATAAATAAGATCTACCCAGGGTTTGCGGCATAAAGGATGGCAGTGGGACAAGTAATGATTTAAGGAAAAGCAAAAAGGAAAACAAAACAGAAGAGATGCTGTCAACATATGTCAGATGGGTTTTGCAAGCCATTGATAATAATATAAAATTAACATGTATCAATCTCTGAGTCAGGAAAGTTTCTTTCTAATCCCCACTAGAGATTGTATTGCCTTAAAGTAGGAGGGCATCTTTCCCTTCTGATACTGTGGGGTAAAATTGGGACTCCACTGAAGTCAAAGAAAAGCTTCCTTTGACTAAACTCTGTCAGGATTTTATACTCTCCCAGCCTTTTAAAAATCCGTACTGTGGTAACTCTGGATGTTCTCATTGTGACAGGCTTTATCACAGAGATTCCCTTGAAACTGTCACTTGATGTGTTAATCATGTCACTGATCCCACCTACCTACCCTTTGGGGCACCCCACCACCCTGCTGCTGCTGAGCCAGAAGCTCTAGTCTCCCCCGCAAAGGCACAGAGTTGGGGTAAGAGCTCCCCAGCAGAGTAACACAGATGCTGATTACCGTCAACTCTCGGAGGGCTCCATTACAGGGACTTGATAGCACCCAGGAAACCAACCCCAAAAGGGACCAAACCCCCAAATAATTCTGTCTTATTCTGTATAAAAGTTTTATACAGAGAAAACTCATAAAGCTTGCCAAAGGAGCACTCAAAGACGATAAGGTCATTGCGGAGAAACTAAATGAATTCTTTGCTTTGGTCTTCCTGGCTGAGGATGTTAGGGAGATCCCCAAACTTGAGCCATTCTTTTTAGGTGACAACTCTGAGGAATTGTCCCAGATTGAGGTGTCATTAGAGGTGGTTTTGGAACAAACTGATAAACTTAACAGTCACAAGTCATTGGGACCAGGTGGCATTCACCCAAGAGTTCTGAAAGAACTCAAATATGAAATTACAGAACTTTTAACTGTGGTTTGTAACCTATCCTGTAAATCAGCTTCAGTACCTAAAGACTGAAAGATAGCTAATGTATGGCAATATTTAAAAAAGGGCTCTAGAGGTGATCCTGGCAATTATAGACCTATAAGTTTAATGTCAGTACCGGGCAAATTAGTTGAAACTATAGTTAAGAATGGAATTGTCAGACACATAAATGGACATAATTTGTTGGGGGAAAAGACAGCATGAATTCTGTAAAGGGAAATCATGCCTCACTAATTTACTAGAGCAGCGATTCCTAACCGCCAGGCCATAGCTCGCTGCTGGGCCGCATACTTCTTGCTGCCAGGGCGCAACGTCTCTGGGGGCCAGGGCTGGAGTACACTGCTCTCACTGCGACTTTTGGGAGAGATGTGGGCTCTGGAAACAGGAGGTTGGTACTGCGGGGTCTGGCGGTGGGGGACTCCTAGGGGCCAGGGGCTGGCATTTGGGAGGATTTGGGATGGGGGGCTGGCACTGGGGGTCTCTGAGGGTGGAAGGCTGGCACTGGGTGGGGGGTTGGGTGCAGGGGATTCTGGGGTCAGTGGTCAGTGCTGGGGGCTAGTGGAAGGCTCTAGGGGTTAGAGTTGACTGGCTATTCAATGTAATTCTACTATCCTGTGAGTTCTTACACATTGATTGTTTAATAACTTGTTCCAGTATGTTTCTAGGTATTAAAGTTAGGCTGACTGGTTTATAATTCTCCAGGCCTTCTTTGTTCCCCTTTTTAAATATAAGTACTATGTTTGCTCTTCTCAAGTCTTCTGGAACTTTCCCAGCTTTCCATGAATTCTCAAAGATAATTTTTAATGGTTCCAGGGTTGCTTCAACTAGTTTCTTAAGTACCCTAGTATGAATTTCCTCAATCCCTGCTGAATAAAATACATCCATTTTATCTAAATATCCGTTACTCTTTAATGTTTCACTGATACATTTTAAACTGGGAATTCTGTTACTTACCCAGACAAATGTATTGTTTTGTGAGTACGACGCAGTACCCAAGTTGGTTCGACAACACTTGCAATTATTATTTTACTAGAAGACTTACCCAGCATTGCCCTGGTCTTCAATGTAGGTGCTTGGCGATGTGGGCGGTGCAGGAGTTGGGGCAGGAGGCTAATGGTGTGGGGGCTGTATGAGAGTGAGGGTTGGGGGTGAGGAGAGGCACAAGGTTGGGAGTTCCATCTGGTGAGGTTTTCTCTCTCCTCCCCGCCAGCCAGCAGTGTCTTCTCTCCCCCCCCCCCCCCCCCCCCCCCCCCTCCCCCAGCCCCTTTGGCTGGCAGGGTCTTTTCTCCCTCCTCTAACTTCCTTGGTTGGTAGAATTTTTTCTCTCCCTCCCTTCCTGCGCTGCAGCCAAGGGTTGGTTGGGGCGGGCGAGAATTTGGGGCAAGGTGCTACTTACCAAATCTGATGGCAGACAAGATGGTGATCCTCAGCCCCAGCTGGCCTCTCTCTTGGTTGTGTGGCTGCACCCAGTGGCCACTCTATTTTATAGCTCTCTCCTGTGCTCACTGCCCTCCGAGGCCACTGTGAGTATCACGTCCCTCCTCTTTGCCCCCCTCCCTTTCCATGTTATGGAAAATAGTCCCATTCCAGAGACTTCCCATTTTCCTGTCGCAACCAAACCCTGACCTTGCTTTAAGTTAAGAAAAAAGGAAGCCGTGTACCAAATTTGGCAGCCCTAGCTCTTACCGTTTAGAAGTTCTTGAACAAATGGATTTGTAGATAGACAGATGGACTCAGACTGACAGACACACTCTAAAAATATATAGAGAAACTATATATACTAGAAGTTGGCTGGGTACTTCAGGGCCGGGGGTTGCAGTGTGAGGGGGTGTAGGAGTCAGGGCAGGGCTATAGGGAATATAGGGGGAGTAGGGCAGATGGTGTGGGGTGTGTGCGAGAGTGAGAGTTGCAAGGTGAGGAGGGGCTCAGGGTGGCCATCCCATCCAGTGGGGCTTTCTCCAGTTGGCACGGCCCTTTTCTCTCCTTCCCAGTCCTCTTCCCCTCTCCCCCCCACAGCTGGCATGGCCCTTCTCTCTCCTTTCCAGCCTGCCCCCAGCCAGCACAGCCCTCTCCCTCCCAGCTGATAGTAGCCTTCTCTCTTCAACCCCCCCTCCCCAGATGTTAGGGGCTTTTCTCTCTCCCAACTCCAGTGCAGCAAAGGCTTGGGGCAGGGGATTACTTATCTGGTCTGGTGGCAAGCAAGATGATAAGCCCCAGCCCTGCTGGTCACTTTCTTGGTGGTGAGGCTGCTTCTAGTGGTCTCTCTGCAGTATAGCTCTCCCCTGAAGGCTCACTGCCCCCAGTGGCCACTGTCAGTATTGCGTCCCTTCTCTCTGCCCTTTCCTTTCCATGTTACGGAAAACATTCTCACTCCAGGGACTTTCTATTTTCCTGGCACAACCAAACCTTGACCTTGCTTTACGTTAGGATAAGAGGAAGCTGCATACCACATTTGGTGGCCCTAGCTCTTATCGTTTAGGAAGAGTTCTTGAGCAAATGGACCTTGCAGAAAGACAGATAGATGGACTCATGGACAGACACATTCTAAAAAATATATATGCACCCATATATGCATATGCACCCAGAGAATGTTGGGAACGTCACAAAAGTACATGCACTAGTTAAATAAATGTTAGGGTTGCCTTAGAGGTCTAATAGTAACAGAAAGCTGATGCCAGCTGATAACTCTTGGTTGACTAATGTGAAATTAGTTGATGGTCTGAATCCAGTCCCTCATAGAAATACATCCAAGCGATTATTCCAAAGCCTATGGAAATCAATGGGAGTATGTTCACGGATTTCAGTGGCTTTGATTCTGGCCCCAAATCATTAAACCACCACTGCAGTTGACACTAGAAGTTGCCCGGGTACTTCAGGGCAGGGGGTAATACTCTTGTTGACAGGTTTAGCAGAGAATCCAGGGATGAAATAGTTACATAGACCAAATTACATAGTCTCCAAAGGTGGGCATAGTTCATATCTGAAACATAACACTTTTCGGAAAATGTTTATTGCCTGGGCCTAGGTTGTGCTAGTACTGTGCATATGTGAAATATTTTAGTTTCCAGTGCAGCCTGTATGATGCTGTAATGGGTCTAGGCCCTAAGGTCAAAAGAGCCATAAAGAAGTCCTCCAGGAGGTGAGGGTGGCTGTGGAGGAACTAGCCAATTAGGAGCCGGGAGGGACTACAAAAGAAGCTTCAGGACCAGAAACAGCTCAGTTGCAGCCCAGACCTGAAGGGAGGAATGATTGGCAGAACAAGGGATAGGTCAGTGTATGGAGCTGTTAGAACATTGTCTCCAGGAGGAGAAGCCCTGGAGGCACCACTCTCCTACTGAGTGGGGAAATGGGTTGAGAGACTAGATTGAGAGAGACACTCTGCAGAGGGTACCTGGATGGGCTCCTGCTAGAGGTACACCCTGGAAGGGATTTGTGAGTACATGAAAGAATGTGACCCAGCCAAAGGGCTGAGTAGCTGCAAGGCCTTTAAAAGACTGAGACAGTTCAGGAACCTGCACTCGGCCAAACAGGAGTGCTTGTGGGTGGTAAGTCCCAAATCCATTACAGGTATCCTTCATCATAAAAAAAACCCAAACCCCAGCACAACCTTCAAAGACAAAACTACAATGGAATTCATACTTAATTATAAACTAATATTGTTTGTTTCATCTTCACTATGCCCATTCTCACCCCATGACAACTTTGTGACATTGCAATGTTATTTAAGAAAATTAGATCTGCTAAGGTTTGCCTTTGCTGGCAAAACAGGGTCAAAACTTAAATATTTGTTTTGATCAGTAATGTTTGTTGTAGATGATGATTATTGACACAGCATACCTCTGGCTACGTCTATTCGAGAGATACTTTTGAAAAAGCCTCTTTTGGAAAAGAGCATCTAGACTACAACCAGTACTTTTGAAAAAGCAAGCAACTTTTTTGAAAGAGAGCACCCAGGCAGTCTGGGTGCTCTCTTTCGAAAAAGCACAATTTGCCTTACATAGAGCCTTTTTTTGAAAGAGCACTTTCGAAAAAAAGGTGTTATTCCTCATAAAACGAGGTTTTCAGCAGTCAAAAAACTGCTGCGTTCTTTCTATTTACTTTCAAAAGAACGCGGCTGCAGTCTACACGCAGGTGAAGTTTTTTTTGAAAAAAAAAGGCCACTTTTTCGAAAAAAGGCCACTAGTCTAGGCACACCCTCTGAGTTTGTGGTCAGAAGGAAAGTTCTCTTCTCTATTTTCCCTAGGCTCATAACTGTTTTTTTCATTGTTGTGTCTGTTTTGGACTTTGACACACATTTCAAAATGCCTGTGTATGATCTACCAGAACTGCATTGTTAACAAGGAACAAAATTTACAGTCTTTCAGGCAGAGAATGAAATTACCTGATATTTATTTATTTGCACATTAAAGCTTTTTTATGAATAAACTGTACATTCATTTCTTCTCCTCTCCATGAGATGTGATTTCTCCTTTGTAAGATATTTACAATTTATGTAAATGACTGTGATTGCTGAAACTAATCAAACCAAGGATGAAAGTAATCACAACCTCTCATGTAGGGTATGGCTTCCTCACTCGACTTCAAACCCCATGTTAGCTATCACTTCATTAAAATATATATGAACTCCATTCAAGAGCTAAATTGGGCAAAACCATTACACTTCGTTGTTAGAAGTATGAAGTTCATTTTCATATGCAAATGAACCTGCTGAGTTTTAGAGTAATGAGTTATTTGTATGTGTGTGGGGTGGGGAAAGAGTGGCAAAGGGGGCTTGAGGGTGGTTTTTCCATGATTCATTGTCATTTTCATGACTACCCTCTCTTAATAGTGTTCCAGAGGTGGCTCACCAGTAAGCACTTCACTAAAACACATGGACTAGTTAAACATATTAAGGCAAATGGAGACTTTAATAGACCAGTAGAAACAAAGTTAATGCCAGACAATAGCTCTTGGTTAACTAATGTGAACTGAGTTGATGGTCTCAGTCCAGCCCCCATTTGAAAGGTTTATGTAGGCTTGATACAAAGTTCTTCTATTGACTCCAGTGGGCTTTGGTTTACACTCAAAGAATGTTAGTCAATCTGTCTAGATTTTTGTGTCTTTTCAAATCATCTTTAGAAAAGCTCTAAGCAGAAGTAGGCCACAGCTATACCCAGAGGGAATGCAGATCCAGCATTTCAAGCCCACTTAATTAATTAACACAGGTCCTGCAATTGACAGGTACTTCTTTTGCTGTTATATATATCTTGGATTCTGTTATTTCCACTCCCACTCATCCGATGAAGTCAGTCTTATCCACAAAAGCTCATGATACTGTATATTTTGTTAGTCTCGAAGGTGCTACAGGACTACTTGTTGTTTATTCAGGATTCCAAGATAACTTTTAATCCAGAAAATTCCAGTAATTTACTATCACCAATCCCAAAGCTTTTGGAAACATGTTGTGATTAAACTGTCACTAATGTCTGCTGGTGTGTGATGTCAATAAAGCCTTTCTGCCCTAGAACTGTAATCGTGGATATCAAGTTATGTTCTGGACGGACTGAATCACTGGATCTGCTTTCTTTGTGTGCTTTATCAGCCCTTAGTGTGATTGACTGACTCCATGCAAAGTGTCAAGCAAAAGTAACTAAAATGAAGTAAAATGTGTGACAACTAAAGAATAAGCCAACGATCTGTCTCTTCAAATGAATTGTTCTGTTGGCAAGTTGACAAATTTTGCTGGTTTAACTGAAAGTTCTGCTGAATGCATGATTTAAAAAAATTCTGTTGAGAGCTGGTATTATTTAAATTCTTCAAGCAATGTGCTTAATGACATCAATACAAATAAAGTAAAATTTGTCTGAAAATCCTGAGGCTGTGGAATTCTTCTGAGATTATATTCCTAAATAGAATTGCATTTTAACTGTAAAGCAGATATTGAGTTCCACGATCTATGTAAGTGTCATATTTCTCCACTGGCAAGGTTGAATACAATCCTACCCCACAATGATACATGAACTTAATACAATACCGCCTTTGAAAGATATTGCAGGACTGTGCCACATCTGTCACCCCCAGGCCCAAGAAGTGTGTGTAACTAAGGTGTTTGACAGGCACCTTAGGGGAACTTATTTCCTCCTACACAGAGCATCAGTAACCACATTTGCATTTCCTTTAATGTGAGTCATTTCAATATCATAATCTTGGCGCTCTCAACTCCATCTTAGCAACTCAGCGTTTGTTCCTCTCATTTGAATTGGCCATCTGAGTGAGGAGTGGTCAGTGTACACAGTGAAATGCCATTCAAAAAGTCAGGCTGTAATTTGTGGAGGGCCTGCACCATTTCCAAATATTCTTTTCCCACTTTTGTATGCATTCTTTTTTCCTCTGGGAAGTTATTTCTTGCTTGGATGCACTGTGGAGTGTCTTCCCAAACCCTGTGTTTGTGGCACCATAAAAGGTTTGTCAAAGTCTGGGCTTGCCAGAATTAGGTCTGTACTTAAGGCGTCTTTCAGTCCATACAAGGCCATGTGACACTGTTTGGACCAGATGAACTTGTTTGACTTCCCAGGGACAGGAGCAGTCAGAATACTAAAGTGAAGATAAGATAAGGCCATCCCAATAAAGGATGGTGCAGGAGAAAGAAAGAGCCTGAAGCATGGGCCTGGTGCTTGAACCAAAGTAAGCAAGAATTATACTGTGAGTAACAGACAAGCCATGTCAAAAGCAGATGTTTGCCTGCAAGTCAGTGTCTCTCGGCACTAGAACTGCTAGCACTGATAGAAGCACATGCTTTGGAGGAAAGTACAAGGGGAGGTACCAAACATGTCATTAATGTGTAAGATGATACATAAGGGGTATATCACAGATTGTTTATCTCTGTCTATAAATGTTGGGGTTCCTCAACTTAACTCTTAGGCCAGCCTAGGGGACAATAGTGAAATCCATACTATTGATTGAGACAAGTCCATTATTATGGTACAAACACATAGGGGCTCGGAGGCCATCTGGCCATGGATGATTATAATTGTACTTTGTTTGCCAATAAACCTGACTCAGTACTTTTGCATTTTATCTGAGTCTGTGGTCTTTAGGGGCTCTCTTGAAGTCTATTATGTTAGCTACGTATGCAGAGCTGGCATGATAGACCAAGGGAACATACGAAAACACATGCAGCCAAATGTTTATCATCATTCACGGAGCAGGAGACCTGTCAGGATGCCATACCAGTGAATCCTGAACATACTACATCACTGTCTTGACCTACAGATGGTACCTCTTGTCTTGTCTGGGGAATAGGTCAGTTCTTAATAGCCTCCACTTTGGCAGGCTCTGGTTTTGCACTGCTGCTCCCATCTCTCTCTTATTGAGAGAGCCTGCTTTTGCCATCTTCACCTTGGTGTGTGTCTACACAAGGCTAAAACCCCCCATGGTGGTCTCACAGGGCTCAGGCTGCAAAGCTGAAAATATCTCTGTGTTGATGCTCAGGTTGGAGCTGACTTCTGCACAGTATAGCTGACCCAGGCCGACAAGAAGTTCTCCCCAAACAGTCAAAACCTCATGGGGAAACCCTGCCCAGCTGAATATTGCTCACAAGATTTCACCATCATCTCTGCTCTCTGCCACACACTATCCAGAAGTAGTAGCTCTGATCTCTATGATCTGCTACCACCAGAATATATTCTTCCCCCCATGATCTTTACTAAGGGGGTCCCACAATGTCCACAGTGATCCTCTGAAAGGGTTCTTCTATGATGGGGAAGGGGGATGTGGGCAGCCTTGCCATTACTCCTGTCCTTTCTAACCCTCTGGCATGGGTCACAGGACTTACAGTATTTTTGCACTGCTTCAAAAACCCCAGTTCAGGAGAAATTCTGGAGTAAGTGCTATATGGTGTGAGGTATTCCCATGTGCCCTGAGATGGGTGTATCATAAGCCAGACTGAGTAGCCTAAGATGGTACTTTTGTGCTACCACCAATTATCTCTGTGCCCCAATGACCCAGCATTCCCAGGAGGCATCCACTATCAATAGAGTAGCCCCTGATTTCAGATAAACCTTTCCAGGCAGCCTTGTGCCAGCAAGCTGCCAGAGAAATCTACTGCAGCTTTAGTTTTCTCTCCCCCCAGGGTCAGTCTGTTGCTTCTGCTTGAATTCCAAATGGGGAGTTTTGAGGCTAACCTCAGCTTAACAGTGAGGCCCATCACCCTCCCTCCTCCCAGTGGGCAGAGTATAACAGTAGGACTCTGCATGGCCCCAGGACATGTACTCTCACTGTGAAGTAGCACCTCACTGCTGCTACTCTTGTTGCAAGTCAGAGTCAGAGCCCAGGGCTGTGGCTGTTTGCTAATCTCTCTCCTGCCATGCAACAGA
>JANRFK010001234.1:105549909-105566678 GCA_030068395.1 Apalone spinifera
GAGGGCGCAAATACTGGACTGTCCAGTAGAAAACCGGACACCTGGCAACCCTAGCCATGGAGCCCAGGGTCATCTGTTGCATACCATACCATACCATGCCTGTTGCACTACTAACACCATTGAGAGCTGCCTGGGCGAGGCACAGCAGGACCATAGTAGTGAATGCTTTTGATCACCATTGTCAGGCTTGTATTCCCAAAGTTAGGTACCTTAAATCTCTATTTTGGCACCTGAGGAATTGGACTATAACTTTAAAAAGTGATGCACATATATAGCTTCCTATAACCACTCAAAGAGGCTGTGTGTGTTCAGGAGTTGGAAAGGTCTCTTGTGCAGGTGCCTATATTGTGATTGCTCCCGCTGTTGTCAGTAGTGTGAGCTCAGGCTCTGAGGCATCTGTCTTCAGTCATCTTCTTTTTGAACATATTGGCCTTTAAAGCAGAGGTGGGGAATCTAAGGCCTAGGGGCTGGAGGTGGCTCCCGGCTTGCCTGGATTAGGACCCCGAGGCTCAAGGCTCCCCCCTCAGCCTCTCCCATGGGGCTGAAGCACACAAAATCTACTAGCCTGGGCCCCACTAGGTTTGCAAGGGGAATGTGGGGAGCGTCTTTCTCCTTCTCAGTTGGGGGCCACATCAGTGAGGATTTGTTTGGGGTTTTTTTTGCTTGTCACTTGTGTGTGGCCTCTGATTGATTTTTCTGTGGTTCAGTGGCCCCTGACCCAAAAAAGGTTCCTCACCCCTGCTTCAAAAGAAATACAGTATATATCCATTTTGAGCCCAGGAAATACATAAAGCCCTATGGCATTGGCAATGTACTCATAATGGTTGCTCTCCTTAATATTCTCTAATTTGAAGTCTAAATATGGTTTTAATCTCAGGAGCTTTGGTGAAGAACAGTTAAAGGGTCAGCCCAAGCACCATGTTGGTATATTTTTAAATGACGTCTAAATCTGTTCCACCAGTCCATTAAACCAGTTTCATTTCAGTTTAACTCTATTGAACTCTTATTCTTAGGAGCATAAAGATTGTCTGTCAAGTATACTGTAAGTGGACTCTTAAGACTGATTCTGATCCAGGGCTGGTTTTAGTCCAGTGGCTTCAGTGGACTTTTGGATTTATATTGGCATAACTAAAGATCAGGATCTGAACTTTGTTGTTGGCTAGAGCCCATTTTTCTTTCTTTTTTACTCAAATGGTTTCATTCTGCTCAGTTATTTAAAAAGTCTGAACAGAGCCAAAAGGATTATTATTTAGTGGTCTGGAAGCCTTCCTATTCTTTTCTTTTCAAGCAGTTTTGTTTTGAGAGTAAAATTCTATGAGCTGATCTTAGAAAGCATTTTGCAAAACTCATTCCACACAATCTCTGAGTTTTGGTCCTGTCACAGTCTCTTACAGAAAAATCTGACTGCTGACTTTGGAACCACAGAAGATTGATTATTTTTTTTAGCTCCACCCTCACCTAGAAATCCACCAAAGAAACTAACACAAACTCACACCACCTAAAGAAGCAAAGCAATTTCAAACTTAAGACTGACATAGTTGTCTCCTGTTAGCAAAACAGAACTTAACTTTAAGCACGTGCTTAATCCAGGGTTACTCAAGAAGATATTTAAATGCATGCTTAAGTCCCACTGAAGTCCTGATAAAGTTAAGCTCATCTGTAAATGTTTTGCTGAATCGTGGCTCATGCAAGCGGTGGGCAATAACAAGCCAGACATGGTTCACCAGCCACCACCACTTTATTTACCTGCATCTCTGTGGGTACAGGCACTTTCAGCCCCTGTTGGAAGTGATAGCTGTTCCTAGCCAATGGGAGCTGCAGGAAGTGGTGTCACAGTCAGCGATGCTTCTCACAGTGCCCATTGGCTTGGAACAGCAATCTGTGGCCAGTGGGAGTTACAAACACCCGTACCAGCAGAAGCATCGGTAAATAAAGCAGTGCTGACCCACCAGGAGCTAACTGTCGAACTGCCGCACTTTTATTGCCCACCCCGGCTTACGCTCATTCCAGTGTGTATTGTAGTGATTGTGTGGTTTTGTGTAATGTTTGTGCTGCAATATCTAGGCATAATTCATCCATGCTATAAGACATTATCACCCTCTCTGAAACACTGAATTTCCATGTAAGAGGCAAAAGATTTTTTCAAATATTATGAGACACATTGCTGGTAAATCACCCCAGCAGTGACATTGAGATGTTAAGATAGTGAGGCTTGCTGTTTTCTTCATTAAATTTAATCTGGAAACATAAACAACAAAGGATGAGTTCAAAAGTTCTGTAATAAACATACAAAGTGGGATGGAACCAAGTTTCTATAATTTGGCCTCTTATTATGCATCACAGTTAAAAGATGTGATCAGTTTGGTTGAAAATAGATTATCCAAGCTCTGGGTAAAACTCAAACAAAAACTGAGCCCACATATAACCAATCATAGCAATTCTGAGGGTTAAAAAGAAAATTTGGTCACCAAAAATAAAACAAAATAATCACCCAGACCCATCTTTGGCAGCTTTGGGCAAATTTCTAAATTATTGTTGCTGAAACCCTGATCCTTAAATATTTTAATTAATAATTAGGAATTTAAGAGCAAAACCATGTTTTGAAGTGTCCCTAGTGTCTCTTTGCCCAGAAGCTGGAAATGGGTGGCAGGGTATGAACTACACAACATGCTATTCATTCACTTGGAAGCGCCTGTCATTGGCCATTGTTTGAAGACAGGCTATTGGACTGGATGGACCATTGGGTCTCACCCAGTATGGCTGTTCTTATGTACTTATCTCTAGGAAATATCAAAGTTGCTATTTTTTGTGAGTATCAAATTATGTTACTCAATGCAGACACCTTTTTCCTGATTTGAAATCCTACCAAGCAATATGAGATGGTGTGAATACTATAGAGTCTGTAATTTGAATATTTATAAGTCAAACATTTTATTAGACAATTTGGATAGGAGGCTGCTCTACCAAGACCTCTAAACACACTGAGGAGTTGACCCAGGAACAAAGTTTAATTCCAAGATATGTATATGATTTTGATTAAAAAAGATGTTGATAAGAAAACAACCCAGAAGAAAAGATCAGAGAGGGATTTGGACCAATCCAAGTGATCCAGATGGGTGGGTCTCTATATGCGAAAGAGGATATATATCTTAATTCTTGTGGCTCAAAAACTTGCATTATGTACTTTATTGATGGTATTTGACTACAGTTAAGAGGTACTCGGTTGGAGGGGTAGTTGGGAAAGGGGAACATACTTGCGCATAGGAATTAGATGGTTTTGGGAGGACATTATAATCTTATGACAAAGTGCCAGCTTCTCAGAGATCCCCTGACCTCTTTACTTAGTGCTTATTTAATCTCCAATAAAGGTTCTACATTTTAAACAGAACTATAAATTAATTTCTATTTTAGCGGTAGCTAGACTTTGTAGTGCACATTTTTGGAAAAAATGTGGCCTGTCCTCCTATGGAACTTTGATATAGAAAATTGTCTTCATAATGGAAAAGCTTTCACATCAAGTACATAAACAAGAGAAACCTCAAAAGAGAATAGATATTTGGAAATGTGGTCATCTTTTTAGCATACTCAGAGAAGGAGGAGTTTTTCCCACCGAGGAAGTCAGAATCTTTAGCCAGTGTCTTTGAATATTAACCTGATCCTGAATAAGTAATGTGTGATGTAGAATGTTAATATTAATGCAGCTTTGCCTTAATGACTTTTTAAAGCATAGCCAGCAATATCTCCTGCCAGTAATCTCTGACCTGCACAAAGCTGCAGCAGTGACCAGTGTTCTTATGGGGCTGCTATGGCCAGTGGAGCTAACAGATTCACTAGGCCCTTGGCCAAGGTGTGTGTAGGGTGCTTCTGCATCCCTGGAAGGGGTGGGGCCTCAGGCAGAAGGCATGGGGATTGGGGCAAGCTTCCCCTAGGCAACACTCAGTGCTGGGGTTCCCATGATGGAAAGGATCCAGAACTCCGGCCAGCATCGTTGCCATTGTAGCAGTGGTGGCAGCTGGGAGCTCTGGGCCCATTTGAATTGCTGGGCCCTGAGGCAATTGCCACCCTTTCTTCTTATCAGCAGGTCCGGCTATTGCTGTAGGCAACACTATTGCTTGCAATCCTGCAATTCTCAGTACAGGTTCCTTGGCTTCAATGGAACTACCTTTTTTTTTTTTTTTACTGTGTGTTCCATTCTGGGACGTTGTACATTGAATGGATATTTAAAATACAAAGATGTCTTTAGAATGAGGACAGAACACTTGGGGAGAATACATGTCTGTGATTGAACTTCCACTTAGTTTCAAACCTCCTTTGGAATTAAATTTATCCTTAGAGTGTCTGGGGCTAGTATCTCTTCAGGTCCTCAAAAAGGACAGCAGTCCTTTTAGAGTGAGCTTTGTATTGTCCCATCTCCCTCATCTGCACCAATGGACATGTACTTGAAAGAGTTTTCAAAAAAGATAGTTTTGATTCCTTGCATGATGATTTCCAGTCATACCAAGTTTCCTTATGGGATATGGTTCATCAAACACCTGTCAGTCATTTAATATTCTTTACTTTGTTGAATTCTGAAAAAAAGTATGGATCCTACTTTCAGTCGGGTTCTTTAAACTGCTTTTACCCATGATGAATGGAATTTTTCATGAAACCCTATGTCTCCTGTAGCCTTTTCTTGATATGAATCAAAAAACTTCAGGCTGACTGTCAGGGTGTCAGAAAGAGGGTGAAGAGAGATGACCATCATGGGAGGCCTTTTACCTCCTCTAGTTTTTATTGTAATAATAGAGCATCTCACAACTGCTAACAGCTGCACAATTGCTAAGATGAAGAGAGGCGTTACAAATGGAGCAGCTCTGTGAACTTCATATGTACTACTTGTCCCAATCTTCTACTGAATATTCTTTTTGTTACTGGGAAAATTGAAAATATTTTGATTGCCTTTGGAAAATAAGGGGTGAATGATGTTTGAGAGGCTCTGTGTGAAAAACAGTAATATGCTATTCTGTAGTACAGGTTGAACCTCTCTAGTTCAGCACTCGGTCCAGCAATATCCATGGTCTGGCATGATTAATTAGCCAGATGTTCACTTATTACCAGTGTGACCAAGTTTCCCGAGGTCCCATAAAGTTTGTTTATAACCACCAGTCCTGGCTCTCAGTGTTCTATGCTGTTATTTAGTTCTAATTTACCCCTACATATATTCTAAGAGCCTAGGAAGCAGCGGGAGTGTAGGTAATGCTGTTAGACAATATTGACCTCCCATGGTTTGGCTTTGCTGAACCCTCAAGATGCTGGTGAAACTTATGAAGGGGGCAAACTTATGTGAGATTTTTTGGCATGCTCTGGCCAACTTTCGTCTGTTCTCTTTTCCAACTGTTTTGGTCATGGCATTTATCTTGAGAAATTGGTCTGTTCAATAAAATTCAGATCCATGTGCATCCTAGAGTTAAGGTGTTGAGATGAGCTGATTTTGAGTTGACTCTATATCTGTCTTAACGTTATACTAGATGTAGATAAATGTGAATAAAAATGCAATCCAGGCCTGAAACCTTACAATTCTACCTCCTGTTCAGGAAGCGAGAATCTTTTATGCAGGAATTCAGCGTTTTTCAATGGAATTCCCCTTGCAGGACAGAAAGTGCCTTCCATGATAAGTAGCGTTTTTACTGGGTTTTACCTAAATGAATGGTATCTAAGTCAGTGAAACCTTTCCTGTTCCTCTGACGACCTATTTCAAACATGACCAGTCTTCTAGATTGTAAACTTTTTTCGGCACTGACTGTCCTTGACTGCATATTTGTCCAGTGACTAGTCCAGTGTGGCCACCATGCGACTTAGGCCTATAGAATAAATAGCACTATGTATGTTGAACAATAATAAATACTCTGTGGTACTGCACCCTAGTGAATTGTTTGTTTCATGTGATGTCCATATTTGAAGCTGGTATTTTGATTTTTTAAATGCTTTTTGTATGGGTTAGTCAAGGTTTGGATGCACTTCATGACTTAATATTAATGAAGCATGGTACTTCTGAAAACTGCAGATGCTTTCTTTTCATTTCTGTCAAATAATGAGTAGAAAATAATATTAAAAAAATCCCTTTCTGGTGCAAGCCGTATTATGGTATGGAAGCTATGAGGACAGTATATCTAGGTATACTGTAACAAGTCTGTAGCTTGTTACTCTGGGAAACAGCTGATACATTTACAGTGTGGCAGCAGAGAAACATTTCAATTATAGCTTTTGATCATTTGAGCCATGTAAGAGGCTTGTAACTACAGTCTCCAACCAATGTATGCCTTTTCCTCTTTGAATTAACCATTTAACTTTTAGCTTAGCAATATTTAAACTCTGCATAAACTACATCCATTTTAATGCAAATATTTTAATCATTTTTTAAAAAGTAGTCTTTCCTAGTCACAAAACAAAAGGCTACTAAATATTTCATGTTGGCTCCACATTTAACACCTGCAGTGTAAATTTCACCTCCAGGCAAACCATATTCCTGGATAGGAGGCAAAGGCAATATGTGATTAAGATTTCATGTTTATCCTGCATGATTAATTTCTTCTCGTAAAATTAACCTGAAGATTTATCAATTTCAATATAAGCCAATAATGTCCCTGTCCCCTAAAGTAATATATTGAGCATGACAGACATCAGCCTTTTATCATTTCTCTTTTCCAAATTGCTATTTATTTGGGAAGGGCTAGTGAGTGGAAACAATTGGGTGCACATGTTCACAAATCCTTAGCATGGAAGACATTAGTGTAAAATAAACTTCTAAGTAGTTTTGAGGTCTAACCTGCTGAGGTGGATTATTCTCTGTCTACTCTAATATATCATAAGACATTCCTTGCTAATACACCATGCTATCAGGGAACTGTAAAATATGACCTCAAGAGCTTTATATTCTTTTATGCCAAGGGCTAGAAAAGTGTGGGTTCTTAAAATTCAGAAATATGCTCATGCTTATGGGCAGTAGTAGGTTTATTAGGTTCAAAAACAAGTGTTATTGAGAATATAATATTTTGTAGGTGATGAGAGAGAGAGAGGGCATCATTTTCTTTTTCCTATGTGTGTGAGCAAATAGAAGCAACTAAATGACTCTGGCCAAAATTTTCAAACCTAAAATTAGCCTCCTAAATTCCTATTGCTGGACATAGTGACCAGTCTTATAAAGGTGCTAAATGCCTGCAGCTCGCATTGACTCTGCTGGGATTTATAGGTTCTCAATGCTTCTCAAAAATATGCCTTTTATATGTAAGTACCTAATAATGCATTTTATGACCTGACTTTAGGTATCTAGGTATCAGAATTTTGGCCACTATTTCAGTGACCTTGTTTCCAAAGCACATTTGAATTTCTTTGAATTATAGTTTTCTACTTGTTTAGGAGCATGACCCCTATGACTCTGCAAAGAATGCCTTTCATCTTCAGATAAACACAAAATACATTATTGTATCCACCTTGTTCTTATCCTGGGCCTGCATTCCTACAACATTTAGAAATTTGCCTTTAACACTAATTGGAGTCTTGTCAGTTCAAGGGAACCCAGCATATATATTACCTGGACTGCAGGTTCACTGAGGTCGAGACCATGACATCTTATCTATTTGCAAAGTGCCTACCATAGCATTAGTATTATGTAAATAATAATGCAGTTTAGCACAATACCATGAAGTTAATGTGATACAGGACATTAAGTTCTCTCTCTGTAAGCAGTGCTGCCAGTTGGTGACTGTTTCAATACTTAAATGTTAATTTATTAGGAGACAAAATGAGAAAATGGGGAAACAATATGTTTGTGCTAATAATTATTTTGGGTGGTACAAGTAAGAAATATTAAAATATAGCCATCAAATACTTCAGCACTTGCAGAAAACATACAGTTGACTTTGGAATCTGATTTTATATTGCAGATTATCACTCTGTGTCTAAGTTTTCCTGACTTACAGAAAGGATCCATCTTCTATTGTAGTCTCAGAGACGTAGCCATGTTAGTCTGTAACTGAAAAAATTTAAAAAGCAATAAATGGCCCTGCAGCACCTTAGAGATTTAACAAAAAATGTAGATGGGATCATGAGCTTTCATGGGCACAACCCAATTCTTCAGATGACTGGAGGAAGGGATCCAGGGGTACAAATAGCTGAGAAAGAAAGGGGATGGGAAGGAAAAGAGAGAGGAAAAAATCTTGTCAAACTTCTATTGTACTGTTCTATTGTAGCTCATCTCTGTAAGCACCCTTTAGAGTTGTACTTGTCCTTTCTCATAACCCATGTTTTATCTGAATTTATCTCCTGTTTCAGTGGTGTTTGTGTATGGAAGACATGGTTTTCAATGTAGTAGGCAGCCTTGTATATTGTCAGAATGAGAAGCTGGACTTCAATCTATTTAGGTATGGTTTGACATATATATATATGAGAGAGAGAGAAAGAGAGAATGGACAATTTGGTGGAAGGCAGGAATTGATGCTTCTTATGATGTTTGACCGTAGTAATGAAATTCTAGTATTTTAATATGGTGTAAAGGCTTGGATGTTGCTGTTAGCATATGTTGGAAGATTTTATATATACAGAAGTACATATGAACAGCCATACTGGGTCAGATCAAAGGTCCCTCTAGTCCAGTGTCCTCTGTCCTGAATGGATAATATCACGTGCCTCAGAGAGAATGAACAGAGCAGGTAATCCTTAAGTGATCCCTCCCTGTCTCCCAGTCCCAGCTTCTGACAAAGAGAGGCTAGGGACACCATTCCCATCCATCCTGGCTTATAGCCTTAGACAGACCTATTCTCTGTGAATTTTTCTTTTATGAATCCCGTTAAAGTCCTGGTCTTCACAACCTCCTCTGGCAAGAAGTTCCACAGGCTGACTGTACCTTGTGTGAAGAAATACTTCCTATTGTTTGTTTTAAACCTGCAACCTATTTTATATTTCATTTGGTGTCCCCTAATTCTTGTGTTATGGGAACAAGTAAATAACTTTTCCATATATATCTCCCTTTTAACACAATATTGATTTTGGTAAGTCATCTGAAGTATTTCTAATTAGTAAAATTATTTTGTAGTCCCAAGAGTGCCGGACTAGGGAGTTCCGACCTGTAGTTGAAATGATTATGCCTTTTAACAGCTAATCCCATATTTGGGAGAAAAATATTGAAATGGCAGTTATGTATTTGTCAAATACATTGAATTTCGGCCAGTAGTTACAATGGATTTTTGCTGCAATAGTTATTTTGAAACTTTGCACATATGCATGTTTAGTTCTGAGTTATGTCCATTTCCCTTAAATAATTGTGTTATGGATTTGTAAGTACCTGTGCCTGGCTATCATCTCCCAAAATAAACAGGTGATAATTTGGGCAGATTTGTGATCTAATTCCACCAAAATGGCATCTCACACACTTCCCTAAAGAAGGGAATGCTGGCTGCAAACTAGGCAGTGAAATAGTTGGCTCGTAGGCGGCTTTCCTCAGCCTCTCAGATCTATCGCTTACGGTGCCCTCGTGGTGCCAAGAAACATAGCCCAACTGTCCAAAACATAGCCCAGTATGAGATTATAATTAAGCTAACAATGGCTCCCCCTCTCAAACTGAGATGTCTCCTCTTCTAGTTTGTGGTGCCCCTGGGTTCAAAACAAGTGTTTCCCCGGAGGGACATCATTATGTTCCTGCATGGACAACCTCTTATGTTCCCTTAAGAGGTTGCGGAGGGTAATGAATCTTGTGCTGTGGCCTTCAGAGCAAAGAAAATTTCTTTCTCTTTGCATGGGAAATACATATTATAGAGCGTGGCAGAATGGAATTTTGAAAAAAAATTGTCCAGGGGAAATTTTTGTTTCTTTGACATTTTTCAGTCACCTCTGGTAATTATCTTACTGTCGGGGAACTAAGTAAGTTGCTGTCCAACCTCAAGCAGCTTTCATTATTGGATTCTAGATGTAAAGCTGCAATCAGCAGGATGGTCAGTTTTCTGCAAGTTGAGGTAGTGTGCAATAATAACTGTGTATATTATAGCTTGTTGAAGTATTTAGAAAATACATCAGCCTTTTTATTACAGAAGTCATTTTAGTTAGGGTTTCAGTTTGCAACAATATCTCAGAAGCAGCAGGTAAAAAAAGCTGTTGGGGAAGCACTCCTATTTTCAAGAAACTTGCACTTGTAGTTGTTTGCCTTTCAGAGGGGCAGGAGTGAGATAGGAAGGACAAAGGCAATATAATAAGAGCGTCTATGACAGACCATTATATTTTTTATGCTGCTCCCCCTATTGTGTGCTGTAAATAACTTGCGTGTAGCATCCGACTTGTAGAACCACACACAATCCACGGCACCCTGCACCACAGCGGATGATAGTACTTGGCTTCATCTTTTTTGAGCATTTTATTTTGGTCCTGATTCTGCAGTCCTCACTCCCTGAGTACGTAGTACCTATACGTATGTTACTTACAGCTTAGTGGAAATACTTGTATAAGTTTTACTTAGCAGGAGTAAAAGTTGCAGAATTAGGCTATTATTCTTATATTTAAAATGTGTTCATCACAATGCCTGAGTGTGTATTAGGGATGTAATAATGTACAGTCAGTCCCCGAGTTACGAACGGTCGATTTTCGACCGTTTGCATTTAGGACCAAACCTCCCATTAAGCGGTCGTAAAGGCGGTCCCCGAGTTATGAACGTGATCTGCACTTACGAACAGCGCGGTTGCAATGTAACTCAATGGGGTCCGACTTACGAACATTTTGAATTACGGCCAAGTGTTTGGTCCGTAACCCGTTCATAACTTGAGGACCGGCTGTAATTGATTAACTAATTAACTGATCAGCAAAAGTTTATAGGTTAATGCTATAGACTACATGCATCTCCCCCCTTGCCAGTAAATATTTTAGTAGGCTATCCAGCAGCCCAGCTCAGTCCTGGCTTGCGCTGAGTCTGAGATCTACCTCTGCTGCGGCTCTGCATTTAAAGTGTGTTAGGAGGCATGCGGGCAGGCAACGCAGCTCAGTTCTGGCTTGCGCCGGATCCAGGAACTCAGCTTCCCCCAGACAAGCAGTCGCCTGGCACCCTGCACTGCTGTCTCTGATACAGAGGCACTAGCACTGAGTGACAGGGGGCTTCTTGGGGCTGGAGCGCACTGGCTGCCAGCCTCACTGGGACTATAGAATAGTCAAGTAATTGATAAGAATTCATGAGGTTAATCGACTATTCGGTTAACTGATATTTAACCTCGCTAGTGTGTATATATGCGTTCCTAAAAGAAAACACAAAATTGGATTAATTTAACCCAGATGATCCATACATGACTGTATGTACTAAACTCCATTGTCATGACACGATGTCTGTTCTTTAATTTATGAAAAATCTTGATCAACCAAACCTATTTGGTGTTCCCAAATGATTCAGGTTTACATAATTCTACTGTTTATTAGTATAAGTACATAGACTCACACCAGGGTTAATTTATACATGAACATATGTCTCAGGTGTAAATGCAAGCAGATTGACCTATTTGTTTATTCTAAAGTCTATATTAGTTTAGGCCAGGATTGTCAAATATGGATGTCTAAAATTAAGATCCTAAATTCCTATTTAGGTAAACTTAAAATGTTTTTTCCCCCAAGGGTACGGGGTACCTGCATATCCTATTGTTGGGTGTTTAAAAATCAGGTCATGTATATGTATTTGCCTAAAGATGGATTTAGAAGCCTAACTTTGGGTACCCATTTTTAAAAAGAAATTGTGATTTCTCAAATGGTGTTATTTCTCTGCATCCTCTCATGAACCCAGGTTGTATTGATTAGTAGGGTCTAAGATTTCATAGCTATTGAGAACACTCTGCCTTCACCACTTCTCTCATGTGGCTTTGTCTTTGTGGAGCGTAGGGAAGGCCATGGAAAATGAAGTCACCATTAAGGTGGTGTAGTTAAGAAGCTTTATAGAGCAGAACTTTAAAATCAGTTCTGAAATGACTAAGGAGCACTCACAAGCACAGATGTCATGTGATCACATTGACCTTTCCTTACCCTTTGCAGTTTCATAGTCACCCACCTTGTGCTGCAGGTTAACAATATTGGGCTCTGAGAGGCCAGCTATGAAACCAAAGGCCAGCTGAGGAGTTTGTTCCATTGAGAATGTCCTGCTCTTAGTTTCCTTAAGCTCAAAAGTGGGAGATGCTATCCCAACAGCTGTAGCAGCCCAGTGCAAGAAAGGTGATTTATAAGTTGATTAGGAACCAGTTCTTATAGAGTACATAGATCAATGTCTTGTAGGGCTAAACAGATTAACATTGGCTTTTACCCAAGAAAGCGCATGATACTATGTATTTGTTAGTCTCTAAGGGTATGTCTAGATTACATGTCTCTGCCGACAGAGGCATGTAAAACAAGCTACCCGACATAGTCAATGAAGCCGGGATTTAAATATCCCCAGCTTCATTAAAATAAAAATGGCCGCTACACTGTGTTGGCTCAGCTGATCGTCGGCACAGTCCGTGAGTCAAGACGCGGATCAGTCGACAAGGGAAGCCTTTGTCGACCGCTCCCTTATGCCTCGTGAAACGAGGTTTACAGGAGCGGTCAACAAAGGCTTCCCCTATTAACCGATCCACGTCTTGACTCGCGCTCTGTGCCGATGATCAGCTGAGCCAGCACAGCGCAGTGGCCATTTTTATTTTAATGAAGCTGGGGATATTTAAATCCCGGCTTCATTGACTATGTAGGGTAGCCTATTTTACATGCCTCTGTCAGCAGAGGCATGTAGTCTAGACATACCCTATGACACCACAGACTATGCATTGTTTTTAAAGTTACAAACTAACACGGCTACCCCTCTGAGACATCTTAAATCAGGGCAACTCTTCTTTGTGAACAGTTCCAGCAAATGGGTCTTAGTCATGGCAGTCAGTGTAGTAATGAAAGTCTCAGTGACATCTATTGATTGATAAAGCAAGGGGTGAGGAAACTTCACAAGGGAGCACAGAATGAGGGTTCTTTAGCTTGGTCAGGGACCAAGAAAATGAATCACTTATTGGGAGCAGTAGAGATTTCAATTTAACTGGTGTGGGCTGGGCTGGTATTTTTGTTGCGTTAGAGGTGGAGACCGATTTACTTGGCAAATACGGATCCAATAAAAAAAAGCTTTTCCAGATTCAGTTTATATAAACAAAATATCCAGATTGCACATGTAGGAAAAATGTATACTGTTCATGAAAAGAAAACACAGCAACATCAGTTTTAAAATTAAGGGCCTTGCAGAGATAATAAATGGTAGCCAAATGTTGTCCTTATCCCAAATACAACCACTAGAGTTCTACAAATGTAATTTACTGTCTGATCTTTACTATGGACATGTTGGCCACAGATATAGTAGGTCCCCCAGATGTGGAGATGGTTTGAATCTGGGTGGAGCATTGACTGCTGAGATTTGTGCTCTTGGGGATAGTACCTCCACTGCTAAGGCAAGATGGATGGTTGTCTTATTGGATCTATGCTCTGTGAACCACATTTTGTTGTTAAAGATGAGGACAAAGGTAACCTGTTTTATACAGATTGCTGTAGGTGTAATCTTTCGACTTCTACCAATATGCTCATGTGGCCCTCAGTAAGCCAGAGTGTGAATGTATTTTGTGATGAAGAATTTAAAATAAAATAATACGATCTTAAATTCCAGTATTTATTTGAGGAAGGAAAACATTCCTGGCTGGTAGGGCTACATGTTTAGCAGCACTTTTTGCAATGAATTAAGTTTGCCTCAGGCTCATGTGGAAATTTAAAAAGTTCAGTCTCTCAGGAAAATAACTGACAACCAGTAGACAATAATTTGTTCAAACAGACCTCTCTCTGTTTTGTCCAGAGTGTAATCTGTCACTTTCCATTCCTTTCTCTTCCATCAAGTGATGATAGCAAACTAATTGTAAGTATGTACATCAAATGCCTGCTGCTCTGCCAAAAAAAAAAAGTTTCAAGTGACTTGCAAATTGTAATTCTGGTGAGCACTCTGTTCACCTGGAACATTTTGAATCTTTATGAAATCATGAACAGGAATTAACTCTGGTTAAAAAATGAACATTTATCTCTGGAAAGGAATAATTTGTAAAATGGGTGATCTGCTACACATTTGTTTTTCCCATTAACTCTTTTCATTGCTGGTGTTTTACTTCTGAGCTGATTCTTCCTAAAATATTTTATTAAAGTCAAGAGAAAGTAGGTATGTCCCTGATAGGGTTAGTAATATAACACCACCAAGCCCGTTCCGTCTACTTTAAGGGTATTAAAGTTGGTTTTGGTACTCCTGCTTTTCACAAGGAGCAATGCTAAATTTGACCTTGCATAGTGCCCCGTCTCTCTCTGTCCAGGCCTTTCACAGCAACAGTCCCTATCTGCAGGGAAGGGCCTGTAGCAGCTTCTGTCCATGGGAAGCTCAGACACACACACCCTGTGGACAGGGACTGCTGCCACGAAGCAGGGCTGCTCTGGCAGCAGCCCCTATCCACAGGGAGCTTGGACCCCCCACGGACAGGGGCTGCTGCTGCGAAGCAGCCTCTGCCCATGGCTGGCCCAGGCTCACTGTGGACAGGCTGCTCTGCAGCAGAGGCAGCAGCACATGTGGGGGAGGGGGCAGACAGCACTGGTGCTGGGAGGAACCAGCTTTTAAGCCGGCTCCCCACAGCACAAGCTCCTGCTCCCACCCAATCCCCCGCTGCCTCTGATATGGAGGCAGCAAGGGGGGGAGAAATGTGAGCAGTCAACTAGATTTAACTGATTAGCCTAGGCTTATCAGTTAATCGTCTAGTTGACTACTTATTCACATCCCTAGTATAATGTAGAAATATGCGGTTTGGTTGACAGGGTACAGAATTAATGCCCCACTTGAGCAAGGTACTGAACCATGCGAGTAATCTCCTTGACCTTAAGAACCTTAAATCTCCTGGGTGAATTGAGTCCTGATTCTCATTTACACGAAAGTCTAATGTTGTGTTTGTTTTAATGCCCTTTTACACGGCCAACATTGTGTACCGTGGTCTTAATATAAATGAGAATTACAACTTAAATATGTTACAGGAATGAAGAAATATCTATAGTTGGAAATTGATTTTTTTTCTTGCAGAAAAATAGTTTTCCTCCATTCCCCTTAATACCTAATGACCACATCTCACTTTATTCATAAACTGTGTGTGGATTTCAGAACTCTTCTCACCAAAGAGATGTGAATCTGATTATTAATGTGTGCAGAAAAATAGGATTTTTTGTACATTCATCATAAACAGACAGAATTGCATCAAAAATAGCATCAAAAATTCAGGGACCAAAACTTTGGCTAACAGCCCAGTTTGAAAAGTAAAAAAAACAATACCATGGTTTGCTAAGTAAACTGATTAATGGATCTGTAACTTACTACAGAGCAATGAAACAGATTCTCTAAAGATAAGGATCTGCATCACTAACATGATTCACTGTTCTCTTATTTTTTCCAAAACCCTAATCTGTTTCGAGTTTCTTTTGTATATTAGATCAATATAAAGGGTTTAAATAGGCAATGGTCATGGTATTGAATTCTGAAGTACTCAATTAATTAAACATGATGATCTGTACAATTCAGTTTCAAGGAGATTAACTAATTCTTGTCAGCCAGTGGGTCAATTACAACCTGAGCTGACATGAATATTTTTAAGACCAACTGTCATGGAAAACTCCTGTGTTCCCTTCATCTTGTCACTGCTCTGCTCTTCTTCCACTAAATAGTAAAAAAAATGGCCAGTGTCTGGACATCTAGCAGGACCTTGCACCATTGCCTCCCCTTTGCTGCTAATGAGTGTACTGACTGCATTGCTGCTAAGATTATGATCTGTGGTTGATGCAGCATGTGTGTCAGCGGGCAGGGCCTGCCAGTTGCAAAATAGTTACAAGCAAGATTTAAATCGGGGGCACAGTACTGAGTGCAAATAATTAAAAGAAACAAAATGGGAAGAGGAACCCCAAATGTTTGCCATGGCAACATTAGGACTCTCCCAGGCACCTTACAACATCCTGGCTTTTGTGATTATTCCATTTTTACACCTTCTCTGCTGCTGAAATGACATTATCACTGTTGTGTGAAGTAACATCTATAGCAGTGGTCTCCAACCTTTTAACACCCAAGATCACTTTTTCCGGGCTATCTCTGGAATCCTGGAAAAACTTCTGCCATACCCTCTCTGGGTTGAGACAGGATATGTGGGCTTTGGGGTGGGAATGAGGGATTTGGAGGTGGGAAAGGGTGAGAGGTGCAAGCTCTGGGAAGAAATTTGGATGCAGGAGGAGGTGGAGAAGGGGATGCTGGCTTGGGGAAAGGGCTAGAGTACATAAGGGCTGAGGATAGCAAGTGATGGAGAGGATGAGAATAGAGAGGGCGGGGCTTCAAGGAAGGGGTGGGTTCTTGGGGGAAGGATGGGGCGGTAGAACTTGGCTTGTTCTGACATTTAAAAAGTGGGTGTGAAAGGTTGGATACCACTGGCCTAGGATGTCAGTCCAGGAAATCAACTGCTTATGCATCTCCTTGGATCTCAGCATGGTCTGATGAGCCTAACCCAAGGATTCTTGAATTCTAGTCCTCACTCTGAGACACTAACTCCTTCTGTATTCTTAGACAAGTGACTTAAGGTTATATTTTTAGAGATATTAGGCAGCTAAAGATGCAGGTAGGCTCCTAGTGGGATTTTCAAAAAATACCTAAACACTTAATTTGCAAATTTGACACCATCAATTTAGGATTAAACAAAGACTGTGAATGGCTA
>JANRFK010001234.1:105575054-105608344 GCA_030068395.1 Apalone spinifera
CCGGCTGAGCGGTGCAGAACTCAACCAACCACCACAGCGGGAGGTGAAGGGGAGCGGGGTGGTGATGTACACGACCAGGGGGCGGGACCTGGAGCCTCTGTCACGCCCTTTGCCTCCCGCCCCCTGGCCATGTACATCACTGCCTTGCCCCCCTTCGCCTCCCGCCGTGGCACTTGGTTGAGTTCTGCGCCACCGCGTGAGAGCAAGCGGCCCAAGCGGCCTTTTGGGCCACATGTGGTGGCTCGGCGCGGGGCTTATTGCAGTGCGGGGCCCGGGGCAGCCGCCCCACTCTCCCTGCCCTATATCCGCCGCTGATGCTGAGTGGAAGCCAAGAAAGGGAGCTTTATAGGGGAAGTATAGGAAATATCCAGTGTGTGTGGTCTATATTTTGTACTTTTGAGTTGCTGCTTTTAAACTGGCCTGGAAGAAATGTGCAGCTAGAGACTTTTGCCAAGTTCGTGACAATTTGGGTTAGATCAGAACCCTACAGTTAGACCTTACCTGGGGAAGGGTGACTTGCAGTCAAACCTGAGCACCCAGTGATCTTTTCCTTCCCCTCCCCACTGTTGTTCTATTGCTGGACGTCCTCCTTCCCCTTCTCCGCCCAGGTTCTCACATTGCATGCTCATGCTCTCATGTGCTCTCTCCTTTAAAAACACATTATTAAGGTTGCGGAGTCAAGCACTCAGATGCTAGGAAATGCCAGAATTCAGGTCACCTCTGCTATCTTCATTTGACCCCCTTATACATATGCATTGTGATATAATCTTCAGTTACGTAGTCACATATGTTTCTCCCATTCTTCAATGCACAGTATGGAGAGTATTCAGTTATTCACTATTTAATTTTCTCCTCATTGTTCAATGTTTGGTCTTAGGCCTTATTTACTGCACAAAAACTGTGTTCTGAATGAAGATTATTAATTTCCTTAAGGGCTTTTTCCATTAGCATCCATGAGGCCTTCATAAATATCAATTTGCTTATCTTTACAACACCTCTGGGAGGTGAGACTGTTGTAGAATTCCCAAGTGACAGATGGAACTGAGACATGAAGAGATTTAGCTCAAATGTTTCCACTAATCTTGGGTGCTTATTCTGAGACCCCCTAGAAACTGAGTTTTCATAGTCATTAACATTGTGTAGCACTTTGTATAAGTAAGCAAAGCTCTAATGACTTCAGCTGCAGATGTGAGCACTCAGCACTTCTGCAAATCAAACCTTGGTGTATCAAGATAGGCACCCAGAAAATAAAGAACAAAGTCACCATCCATGAAAAGCTTTGTTTAAATAACTTTTTAGCATCACACAAGAATGCAGGGATAGAATCCCATTCCCCAGAGCAACATTCAACTGCCATAATCACAAAACTATCCTCTCTCTTCCTGTGATCCTCTTGCCTCATTCACTACATGCCTTCCAATTTAAGTGACAAATGAGTCAAGGGTCCTACAGACAACAGCCACCATTCATTACGTGACCCTGGCTCATCTGTTTATTCCGTGCACTGAATGAGACTGAGGTTTTGTGGAAAAAAGTACTATGTGATCATGTAATTTAAGTTTGGTGTATGATGTGTGCACACAAGAGGCCTGAATTAAGATTGCACAGGCAATCTTAATTTTGGCATTGCCTAGCTTTTGAGTGCTTGAGTTTGCAACCTTCATAATATCCTTTTAATGTAGTCTTTGTGTAATTGTCTAGATTTTAAAAAAGCAAACTAAAAAAATTCTGTCAGCAACTGAGGGCAGTAATAGCTTGTCATCCTCTATGTGTTCCAGCAATAAAGAAGAGATGTACATTTTATCAGTGGGTGTTAGAGATATTTTCTGATAGCAGAGGAATGGAGAGATTGATGATTTTTGGGTTTCATTCCAGGCTCTGGAGGGAACTGTGATGTCCCCTGTCCCAGTCCCATTTCTTCCTTGCCCCCTTGTTCTAATTCCATTATGCTTACCTGTCCAGCCCCAGTCTTCACTCCTAATGCTTCTCATTCCATTCGTAGTTTTCTTCTCCAGTCTGTCCTTGCTGTCTCCTCCACATTCTCTGTCCAAATCCCAACCTTCCCTCCTATTCCCAATATCTTTCCCCTTCCCAGACCCAGGCTCCTGGTCCAATTATTTCCCATTTCCCATTCCAACTCCTGGTCTGGTGTGTCTGTCTCTTAACTGCACTCAGGCTGTGTCTACATTGGCACGATCTTGCACCAAAGCGGCCGCTTTTGCGAAAAATATGCTGCCTGGCTACACTGGCGGGGAGTTCTTGCACAAGAACACTGATGTTCTAATGTGTGAAATCAGTGCTTCTTGCGCAAGAACTATGATGCTCCCGCTCAGGAATAAGCTCTCTTGCACAACAGTTCTTGTGCAAGAGACCAGTGCACACAGGCAACATGAATTTCTTGCGCAAGAGAGCGTCTACACTGGCACAGATGCTCTTGCGCAAAAGCACATCTCTTGAGCAAAGGCATATGCCAGTGTAGATGCTCTCTTGCGCATATACTTCAACGCAAGAACTCTTGCATTAAAGAGTATTTGCGCAAGATCATGCCAATGTAGACGTAGCCACAAAGTCTCCCTAACTAAGCTTCCTCTTCAGGCTCTCATTCAATCTGTTTTCCTCACCACCCTCACCTTGACTACCTCAGTCTTTTTCCACAGCTAATCCCTCTTTTGCCTGTGTTCCCTAGCCCCCCTGCACGCCTTCCTAGTTCCTACTCACATTATGTGTTCCTTCTCAGAACATCTTCTCAGTTCTGTCTCTCCACCTCTTTGCCCCCATTCTCCTCTCTGCCATTTCCTAGTTTAGTCAGCTGCAGTCTCTCCCTTCCTCCGAGCGCCTTACTTGATTTCAATCTCTAGCCAATTGGTTCCCAGTCTCCATCCTATTTTCCTCATCAGCACCCAGTTAGGGTTGCCAACTTTACAGTCTCACAAAACCAAACACTCCTGTCCTGCCTCTTTCTGAAGCCTTGTCCTCCACACTCTCATACTTTCACCAGGCTGGGGCAGGGGTTTGGAGTGTGTGAGGACTCCAGCTGGGGGTACAAATTCCATGTGGGGCCAGAAACAAGGGTTTTGGCATGTGGGATGGCATTTCAGACTTGGACAGGGAATTGGGGTACAGGAGGTGAGGATTCTGACTGGGGGCATGGGCTCTGGGGTAGAGTTGGGAATGAGGTGTTTGGTGAGCAGCAGGGGCTTAGGACTGGGGTGTTGGTTGGGGTGTGGGGATGGTGTAGGGTGTGGCTCTAGAAGGGACTTTGGGTGCAGGAGGAGACTAGACTGAGACTGGGAGTTAGGGAGTGGGGCCAAAGTCCTTGTGGTACTTACCATGATTCCCAAGAAGTGGCCACAAGGTCCCTGTGGCCCCTACCTGAAGGCACCATGCCACCCCCCCACTGGTTGCAGTTTCCAGCACTTGCAGCAAGGGTCACAGGGTCCTGTCGGCCATTTCTGGAAGCCACATGGAGCCACTAGCCCCAGCTTACTGCTGTGCAGTTGACCTGACTTTTAATGGTCTGGTCAGTGGTGCTGACCAGAGCTGCCAGGGTTCCTTTTCAACCAAGACTTCTGGTCTCAAACTGGCCTGGCAACCTTATACCCAGTCCTAATCTCCTTCCCCTTGCAGCCTTGCCTCCCATCCAACCCTAGCCTCCCTGCACTCCTTCCTGGTTCCTACTCACATTATCTGTTCCCTCCAAATCTTATCCCAGTCTCACCACACTATTTGTCTCAATTTGCACCCTCCCTTCCTATTTTTCATGCCATCCTCCCCAAGCCCCAGAAAAAAACTGCATGAGGGAGATACTCAGGATGAATAATTTCATAGGGTAGGTTAGAGTTTGATAGGTTGGCAAAGTTATAAGCAACTGAACATTGCTTATAACTTTGGCAAAGTTATTGCAACTGAAAATTATAAGGGGGAAGCAACTGAAAATTGCTTAAAAGTTTGGCAAAGTTATAAGCAACTGAAAATTATAAGGGGGAAGTGACAGGCAATAATAGGTGACTCTACCAGTCCTGTCTAATACATAAGGACTTTCTTATTGTTTGAAAGTGGTAAGACAAGACCACTTCACAGATTAAAACAAATTCTATATTGGTTTCTTTTCTATTGTGGGAAGAGATTGCCAGATGATCTAATCTTCAGATCAGAAATATTTTTTATTTTTCTGATACCACAGGGGTCAGATTCTAGCATGGCTGACCAAACTCTTTATCCATTGTGACAGGATCAGGCTTGAGGACTACAACTGAGAGAAAGGCAGCTCTAAGGCAGCAACAGCCCTGGTCAATCAGGAGCAAAGGAGATAGGGCTGCTGTAAATCAATCAGAGCCAGCTGATCTCACCTGAGGCTGCAACAGAGCCTTTTAAAAGGAAGCCCTCCTCCCAGGGAGGGGAGTGGAAGTGGAGTGAGATGAGAATAGAACAGACTAAGAAAGGTAACAGCAACATTGCTAGAGACAGCAAAGGGGGGGGTGAGGCGGTCCAAACAGAAGGTTTTTTAGGTCCTCCTTTTCCTGAGAGCTGGAAAGGACTGTTTTGGCAGCCTAGGCTGACCATGGGGCACTGGCTGCAATGCCCTTTGCGGCTGGGGGACCAGAGCTTAAATCCTGCCAAGGGCTAATAGCGCAGTACTGAGATGGCCTGATCAGGGTATTGGGACCCTGGAGTGGGGTTACCCTGCCACACCATCTAAAATACTTCTGTGCTCCCATTTCTATAGTATCTGTACCTATTACTTCACCATCTGTAATATTTTTATCCTTTAAATGACCCTATGAGGTACGAAGAACTCCTTTCATTTTACACATAGGTGATTTGCCCAAGGAAACCTGGCCAAGCAGCACCATGTGCCTGGCAAAGCAGCACAGATAGAAGACCTTGGTGCAAGTTATGTCATAGGCTTATTGGACCATACTTCCTTTCTGAATTACACACCAAATTCTATTCCATTCACTGTTGTGGCAGAGGGAACTTTCTCAAACACCAGATCCACCCCTAATGGTATGGAACTGGGAGTTCCACAGCACTTTTAGATAGTAGCTTAGCCAAAATGCCTCCTCTTCAGACTTTAGCTTGGCTTTCTCTTTTGGGCCAATGATGTTTGCATGTCAGTGCTGTGTACTGTTTGTGAAATGCTGTACCACCAAAAGCGCACAACTGATAAGGGCCCTGTGTTACCACTCCAGTTGATAGCTGTAAGAGTGAAAGTTGTTTGGTACTTTTTACCCATAAATGTGATGGGGGGTGGGGGAAGGAAATGAAGATGTTGAGAATGCAAATGAAGAAAATTGGCTTTTTAACATTATTTCCTGTCTTTGCTATAGATGCTTCAGTGTAAAATCATTATTGGCGTGAGTGTATTAAAGACTGCTACTAGTGCTGGATTTGGTGCACACCACAGGGCTTTCCATTCAGCTGGCAAGAGATTAAAATGACACACAGAAGTGGAGGCTTTTTTCACAATGCTGCCATTGAAATGATAATGGTGGTAACCTGGACTTTGAATCTGTTTACTGTAGGTTTGGCAGGCTAGACTAGAGTGCTATTGAACATCCCCTGCTCGTCTCCTGATGAAGAGGACTAATTTTGGATGCTATGCTTGGGTTGTCTTGGAGTCCATAGAATAGATTATCTGTTGCTTTTTAAGGCAGAAGTTACAATAATTGAATTGATTTGTCTTTCATTTGACTCTTGACTGAAAGGAATAAAAAGCTTCAGGATTATTGATTTAGTTTTGCAGTAAAGTATTTTCCTTTTGTTATAGCTTCCCATAGGGACCTAGTCCTGAGACCACTTCTGCAGTAGAGATAATGCAGTTCTACTAGCAGGTGTTTGAGTTAGTCATGGGCTCTTTTCTATCTCCTTAAGCTCTTATCAGTCAGACATCAGTGTAGCACCCTAGTTGTTTCCTAAAACAAATTAAAGATTGGGTCCAACAAGTAGTCTTATTTTTTCTCGCTTATATCTCTTGGAAACCACTTCTGAGTAAGTTCTTGTTGGGGAATGACCAACAAAAAGATTAGCTCAGAGAATCCATCTGGGGTTTTACATGAAGCCCATTAGGGTAGTGGTTTTGGAGTAAGATTTTTGCATCTGATCCGCTCTGACGAATCTCTCCTATAGAAGTCACTGTCTTTAATGGAAATGGACTTACATCAACAACTTGTAAAAATCCCACCCTGAGACTCTGGTCAGTGTTGTGGGACTAGTTGTGCAATGGGACTTAAATCGTAGTGCTTTTATTTTGGTAGTTCCTAGTACATCTTAGTGCTGTATATAAACCACAGGAACTTGCCAGAAACAAATTGGGGTGTGAATAGCAGATCTGCACACATCATGGATCCAGATGGTCAGAAAACCCTGTAAAGAAGAAACGAGTAGCATGTACTACTCTTCCCCATTCCCAGCTGCAGCGTTTTTACCCTGGCCAAACAAGTGTCTTGGTGCTAATGCATGTGTTGGAACTAAGGGTTCCTTTCCTCAGTCAGCTTGCCTCTCCCTGCCGCATGCATCAGTGCTTTTCTCTTTGTCTCAAGACTGGGGCTTACTGGAAAAGGACAGTCACGGTAGCTTTTTTTTTAAAATGTTTCAAATTGGATTGTAGCTTTAAAGTAATGAAATCCCCCCCCCCCCTTGTAAACTGATTTTAAAGACTATATTTTAAGGACACATCTTACTATATATTTTAGAAACATGTGTCTGTCAATCTGAGTCCGTTTGTTCAAGAACTCCTAAATAGCACGAGCTAGGACCACCATAGACGATACACAGCTTCCTCTTATCATAACTTAAAGCAAGGTCAGGGTTTGGTTGTGCCAGGATAATGGGATGTGCCTGGAATTCAATTGTTTCTCAAATGGAAAGGGAGGGGTCTGGTAGGAGGGAATTTTACTACAGAATGGCCACAGAGGGGCAGCAAGGGATCAGAGATGTGGCCCAGGACAGCTATAACCCCATTGGGCCAGTAGGAGGCAGCAAGAAAGGGACATCTACCTTATATATATTTCAGAGAGTTTGTCTATTTGTGTATTTATCTGTCTGTGTGTCTTTGTCCCCCAGCTGGGAGACATGCACCCCTTCCCCAGCTGTGTCTGCTGCAGCAGTCATGGTCAGGAGCATTTCATGTGGCCCCAAGCTGCTGCAGTGAGAGAAGGCTGGGGTTATTGTCTCTCCCTGGGGCAGCCTGCCTATTGAACCCCTCATCTGCAGCCCCACTCTATCTTCAATGATTTAAATGAAGAAAATTATAAAACTTATTTGAGTTAAGGACCCGAGCAATGATGGGTAAATCTTCAATTGGTCTATAAACAAAGTGATGCCTAAAATCTGGTAGAACAAACGTAATATAACTAGGATACAAGGGAAACGTAAAATTAAATAAAACAATAAAACCAATTACATAGTGCTTGTCAGGTTCGAAACACACAGACTTCATCTAACCACAAGTTAAAATCTTAGCAGGCTCAGCAGGGTTGCTATCCTTCTGCATCATATACATGGAGAACTGTACTAGCATGTGTGGATATTTAGGACAAAACTCCTTTTTTAAACTAACAAAAAACCTCAGTCTTGTCTACTCTGTACAGACATTAAACATCCCACTTTGGCTTTTTCATATAATACAAGTTTGCCTCATTGTCCAAATTTGGCCAAAATTATTCTTTTACCTTCCAACTGGTTTGCAGCAGCTGTTGGCTGGCTTCCTGCCACCCTGTACTATAAAATTGTGTTTCAGTGTTGCATGTGGAGTGTTTTTAAGAGCTTTGAGGTGAAAGGCCTATTAAGTGTAAAATTATTTTGTTATATTAAATATAATCCTTTCATTAATTTTAGCTCTATCTCTGTTCCTGGAGTTAGTGGTCTATGTGTAGCAGGAAAAGTTGCTTGCTGTGTTGAGAAGAAATATTTCTATGAAGGTACAGGTTCGGCCTCCCTGTTCTAGTACCCTGGGGACCTAACCAGTCCTAGACAAGGGAGTTTGCCAGACCAGGGGAGCACCAGCCTCCCTGCTGGATGTCCATCACCAGCTATCTGGGCTCCTCTCCTCAGCCTTCTCTCCCTAGCCTCCCAACCTTGCAAGCTGTGGCAGCCCTGCCACAGCTTCCAGCCCACGATGAGCAGCAACTCCACCAGAGCTGCGCCATTCCGCCAGCTTCCCTGCCAATTGCATGCTCTGCTGCCCCCTGTCTCCCCTGGCCAGCTCCGCTCTGAGCCGTGAGTGACTTTTGCTGCTGGGGCTCTTTAGTCCCAGAATATCTGTGGTCTTGCTGGGCCATGGATGTTGCCAGACCAGAGAATTCCGGACCATGGAGGTTCAACCTGTCGTGTGTAAATACAGTGAGGTCCATTTCAGAGGAGGTAGTTCTAAAGAACAGGGCACTGGGCTGGGATGCACAAAACCTGGGTTCTATTTCCAAGCTCTGCTGCTGGGTGATGTTTTTCCTTTTTCTGTGCCTCAACATCCTCCCAGTTAAAATGGAGTTAAATAAAGAGACTTGTCTCTGTAAAGTACTTTGAGATCTACCGTCAGTGGATCAGTGCTAGCTCACAGCTCGGGATTACTGTTGGCATCCAAGAGAAACTTCTTCCTAAGTAGATGCTTGTGAAAGCATCGAAGAGCATGATCAATCCCTCTCACTCAAAAGTGATTTTTGAAATCCCATCCTTTTAACAGCTGTTACTTTTATATGGTACCTTGCATCCAGTAATCTCATAGCACTTCATGAGCTTTGGCAAATACCATTATTTCTGTTTTGCAAGTGGGAATACTTAGGCTCTATGAAGGTTAAGAGACTTGTTCATCAGCAGCTACTCAGTGTCCTGAGTTTCCAGTCTCACAAGAGCTTTAATCACAAGGCCTCTTTGCTATGCCATGTAAGAGTCACCTTGCAAAAGCTAAGCTGCTCTATGGTTGCTAGGTAATAACGTGCTGTCTTCAGGCCTGAACCAAATTCACTGAGATTCGTGTTTGTTTGTGACACTATGTGGTAGCTAAAGGTTTTAGATAGGTTATGTAGTTAAATTCACACTATCAAGGTGTATACTCACAAGGGGAAATTTAGATTTAGAAAAAAGCTGCTGTTTATATGTGCTTGCTGAAGCCAGCAACACGGATGACTTTAAAAAAGTGTTTTTAAATAGAGAATACTAACACCCTAGACATTAGTAAAATACTTCAATTTATGTAAAGCTTTTAATTATAGCTCTGTGGGGAGTTTCCAAATATATTAGCATTTTTTAGACTCTCTTATCAGCACTTCAAAGATAAAGTAGTGTGGGATGAGCACTTCTCCATTAACGCTCGGCATACCGCTTATGCTGATGAACATACAGTATATGCCAAATATAGACAAGAAAATCTAAAAGGGGAATTAGGAACAGATGTTTTAAGAAACGCAGACAGTTAATTTCTCTGGGTTTGAATGGTGATCTGTCACAGGGACTCTTATAGAAACGTTATCATGAACCAAAATATCAGTGGAAAATCTCTTACATTGAAAGAAAAAAGTCACCAGATCAGGCTGTTTTTTGTGAGGTGCTGCTCATGGGGGCTCCATGTGTTTCATTAATGTTTATCTCCAGTTTGTTGTCATCATGGAAGCTTACCGCCAGCTTGGAGATCTGGCTCGGCATAGGACTGGATTACTGACCCTAGTGCGTGGAAGGCTGAATTTATTAAGTAGCAGTGTTATCCACCCTAAAAATTTCGCAAGGAATTTGAAACAAAAGAGCACAAACCTCTAAGAAAGTTTTCAACCCACACGTGATCTCATTTTTTAAAACAATTAGCATCACTATAGGGAAGTATCATGGAAGGACTAAAAATGAGATTTCAAAGCCATTTAAGTGACATTTCAATTCTTCTTGGGGCCCTGAGGCTGCTTTCCATCTCTTGTACCCAACTTTGTCCTCCTGCCCTGTGAGAACACTCTTGTATAAGCTGCAGAAAGAGATCTAAGCTCTGACCTAGATGCTATTGGTTGAAATCAGCTTGGTAATTGGGAGAAATCAAAGGAACTGAAAAATCTTGCCAGTATGTGAGGCAGAACATGAAAGAAAAGAGTCTCATATTTTCTTAAAAAGGCTAGCAATGGCAGCTCCTTGATTTGTATATTCATAAACAAAACTGAAGTTAGTGGTAGTGAAACTGAGTAAATTACTCATTTTAGTGTGAAGGGTGGAATCTTCTGGAGTAAATCTAATTGGAATGTGGGCAATGCTTTTCTGTATTATTGTAGTGTGAAAAACTAAAACATTTCAGACTTTCAGTAAGAACAGGCAAAATGCAGACAAGGTCAGCACGTGCAGAAAACTCAGATGAGTTGTGTGTAAGCATGTGTCAGATCCTTCGCACACTGCATGGGATGAAATTTCAAAGTAGAGCACATATCCAGAAGCCTTTGTAGAGGAGTGGAAAGGTTGTGTCTGGAAGAAAAAGGGAAGGCCTTGCTAGAGATGGAGCCAGCACAGATTCTGATGTGCTAAATAGCCTACAATTAATTGGTGATGTGCACATATGACTGCATATCTGATTCCACCCTGTGGCCAATGGTAAAGCAATTCTCCATGTATTCCAACCCCTAGCACATAAGTGTTTCTGCACTGGACACTGTCCTAGAGCAAAATGGCTGTGTCACATCTTTTCCTTTTTTCCCTCTCTGTTTCTCTTTTGCCTTTTTGTGTGGGCATATTTTAGGAAAATAACACAGTGGTGGAATTAGAAGTGGATGAGAATATGTACCAAATCTGGAACAAGCAAAAACAAGATACAGGTCAATTATAGCCTTTTAAAGATCACTTAGCTCTTTTTGTGTGTAATGGGGTGCTTGTCACAGTCTGTACTAAATTCCAATTTAGGTAATAATCAACCTAAATCTCTCGTCATTTCAGTGGGATGTGATCATCTTTTTTACTTGATATCCTAAAACACAATTAAAATAAATGACCACATTTTCAGAAGAGAGGTGGGCAATAAAATGGTGGCGGTTCACCAGGCTGCTGCTGCTATATTTATCTGCGTCTCCACAGCTATGGGTGATTACAGCTCCCATTGGCCAGGAACAGCAATCCACGGCCAACAGGAGCTGCCATCCCCCGTACCTGCAGAAGTGCAGGTAAATACAGCAGTATGGGGGCTTGACAAGGGGCTAACCCTGGTGGCCTGGATCCAGCACGTCGGCCAGTATTTGCCCACCCCGATCTAGGTAATTTTGTTCTTCCCATAGACATCTAACTAACATTTGCCTACACATTTCTATGAATGTGTGCACTATTATGAAAACTGTGAGTACAAGAGCATTTACCCATTTGCTCATAGACCATCACCCTCTGCTTTTTATCATCTGTCTCCATCTGAACTGCAGAGCCTAATAAAGGGGTTTAAGTACTATCTTTAATAGATGGAACACTCTGGAGTGGGACATAGAAGAATCCTAGCTTGGTGGTCATGTTTCATGTAGAAATCTAATCTTCAAGTTCAGCATGGGTCTCGGGAACCCCTTTGAAGAATTATTATAGCTACATAGTAAGAGCAGATTCTTATATTCCAATACTTAATCCTACGTACTCTTCCTGAGCTTGGCCATCAGGATGTAATAATACTTAGCAGACTTTCTCCCTGAAGGCTGAATATATAAGGTGTCTCTTTGGAGAATATGTACTAATTCTAAAACAACACTGCTCTGTAAACATAAGCAGATTTTAATGATAGTGGTTGTCTTGTGAATACAGATATAACACAATCAAAGCATAATTTTTTGATTAGTTCAAACCAGAGGCATTACTAGCAACCCTGACAATATTCTTTGGCTCCGTGCAGTAGGAAAATGATAGAACATTTATGGCTTTTTTTTTTTTTTTTGGTCCTTAAAGCACTTTTTACTAACAAGTTGGTATCGTTGCAGAACACATGCTCAGAACTAGAGCAAACTTCTCCTGACCACTGGTTTGTATGTCAATTTCTTATCAGAAAATAACTCCAATTCCCTTCAGTGAAACTATCTGGTGGCAAAGGACTGATGACTGGATAAAAGAAAACTTTCTTCAGCCATCCAGCCAATTTATTTAAGCATGTGTGTGTATAATATATATACACATTACTGCAAACTTCAATAATGGTATAGTAATAACGGCTTCAAAGCTGTATTGTTCTGGATCAGATATTGCAGTATTTTTCATAAAGGTGCTTGCCAAAATGCCAAGGCATCCTTATTTCATGCAGTCACGGACAGTCCAACATCAGTCACTGTGCAGATATCCTCCTTCTCTGTATCTTTTGGGTACAAACAGGTCATGCTTGTTGGTAGCTGTGATTTACAAGGTACCTCTACAATGCTACTGGGAGCATGCTTCCCAGTTTGGGTAGACAGACATGCTAGCTCTTGTAGAGCTAGATCACCAAAAGTGGCCATGTGGCTGGAAGTAGCATAGATGGTGGCTCAGCCTAGCTACCACTTAGGGTGGCATGGCAGCAGCTGGGGCTGGCCACCTATCTCTTAGGGTTGCCAAGTGTCCGGTATTCCCCACACCCTTTTTTTTTTTTCTTTTCTCAACAAGTTTTCCCCACCATGTTCGGTATTTTTTGTGAAAGTATCTGGCAACCCTACTAGGTCTGCTGCTATGTTTAGCATGCTAGCTTGAGTGAACCTTGTGCATGTTTGTCTACCCATGCTGGGAAGTTTGCTCCCTGCTGTAGTGTAAATGTGCACTACAAGGCTTGTGTGAAAGTTTTGAGTTTGGGTTATGTGTTTTATTCTTTTGAGTGGTGCTTCAGTGATTAAATGGTGAATTTGGAGTCTATAGCCATCACGTGACATCATATCCTGTTGTGGCTCAGGAAGGAGAAAAGAGAATAGAGGTGGGGTTTTATCTCCTCCCAGCAGTCATATAGCATTGTGAATATTACTTCCAAGTAGAGTGGGACCTTTTGTGTTAGGCATGGGAAGAGTTGGCTGCACAAGCATGAGTAGAGGTAGAAACTGGGGTACCTAAACACAGTGTAAATTTTGAGAGGACTGTGCAACTTACACTGAAGGACTGTCTGGATTTGTGGGCTCTCTACTCAGACCCTACGCCACCAGCACTCCCAGCTATCTGTGACACCACTGATTTCCTGAGAAAACTACAATGCTTTGGTGATCTGCCAGAAAACACCATCCTAGCCACCATGCATGTAGAGGCTCTCTACATAAACATCCTACACACAGATGGAATACAAGCTATCAGGAACAGTATCCCTGATGCCACAGCACAACTGGTGGCTGAGCTCTGTGACTTTATCCTCACACAATTATTTCAAATTTGGTGACAATATATACCTCCAGACCAGTGGCACCTCTATGGGCACCTGCATGGCCCCATAATATGCCAACATTTTTATGGCTGACCTGGAACAACGCTTCCTCAGCTCTCGTCCACTCACGCCCCTTCTCTACCTACGTTACATTGATGACATCTTCATCATCTGGACCCAGGGGAAGAAAACTCTGGAAGAATACCACCACAATTTCAACAGCTTCCACCCCACCATTGACCTCAGCCTGGACCAGTCTACACGGGAGGGCCACTTCCTGGACACCGCGGTACAAATAAGTGACGGTCACATAAACACCACTCTATACCAAAAACCTACCGACCGCTATGCCTACCTTCATTTCTCCAGCTTCCATCCCGGACACACCACACAATCCATTGTCTACAGCCAAGCACTGAGGTACAACCACATTTGCTCCAACCCCTCAGAGACCAACACCTACAAGATCTTCAACAAGCATTCTTGAAACTACGATACCCACACGAGGAAGTAAGGAAACAGAGCCAGATGTGTACCCAGAAGCATCCTGCTACAGGACAAGAAGCCCAAAAAAGAAACCAACAGAACACCACTGGCCATCACCTACAGTCCTCAGATAAAACCTCTCCAATGCATCATCAGTGATCTACAACCCATCCTGGACAACGATCCCTCACTTTCACAGGCCTTGGAAGGCAGGCCAGTCCTCACCCACAGATAACCCGCCAACCTGAAGCAAATTCTCACCAGAAACTACACACCGCACCATAGTCACTCTAACTCAGGAACCAATCCCTGCAACAAACCTCGGTGCCAACTCTGCCCACATATCTACACCAGCGACACCATCACAGGACCTAACCAGATCAGTCACACCATCACTGGCTCATTCACCTGCACATCTACCAATGTAATATACGCCATCAAGTCCCGCAGTGCTCCTCTGCTATATACATTGGCCAAACTGGACAGTCCCTATGTAAAAGAATAAATGGACACAAATCCAATATTAGGAATGGCAATATACAAAAACCTATAGGAGAACACTTCAATCTCCCTGGACACACAATAGCAGATTTAAAGGTAGCCATCCTGTAGCAAAAAAAATTCAGGACCAGACTTCAGAGAAACTGCTGAGCTGTAGTTCATCTGCAAATTTGACACTATCAGCTCAGCATTAAACAAAGACTGTGAATGGCTAGCCAATTACAAAAGCAGTTTCTCCTCTCTTGGTGTTCACACCTCCAGATCAGCTGCTAGAAGTGGGCCTCATCCTCCTTGATTGAATTTACATCGTTATCTCTAGCCTGATTCTTGCCTGCATATTTATACCTGCCTCTGGAAATTTCCACTCCAGGCATCTGACGAAGTGGGTCTTTGCCCACAAAAGCTTATGCTCCAATACATCTGTTAGTCTATAAGGTGCTACAGGACTCCTTGTCACTTTTGCAGATCCAGACTAACATGGCTGTGCAACTTGTGACAGAGGAGAGCTTGAAAAGAGGCATTTTCTTCTCTAATGTCCAAACTAAGTGGGAGTGTTAGGGGGGAAAATAGCACTTCCTTCAACTATTAGTAATAAGGCCTGGTCTGCACTTAAAAATGGTGCCAGCAGAGCTGCCCAGGTTAGGAATGTAGGGGGAAAAAAATCACAACAGCCTAAGTGTAGGGCAAGTTTCCAGTATAGCTTAGTTCATTCAAAGGACTGGTATAAGCTATTGTGGCAAAAGCACAGGGGTAAGAGAGTATCCCCTCACTCCAGAAGAGTGGAAGCTTATGAGCTATAAAGGTCTCAGCAAGCACTAACCAGACACACTTGTAGGGTTTGTTGTGCGTGGAGGGAGGAAGCTTAAAAAAGAAACCTGCCACAGGAAGGTGAGGTAACAATCAGGAAGACAACTGTGTCCCTGGACTGTTGACTACAGGGGCAGATCAGCGAAGAGGTAGACAGTTGCAGACCCTACCACTGATGAGATGGTATATGGACCAGGTATAAAGACTAAAAGGCAGAACTGGAATCGGAACCCTGATGAAGGACACTAAAACTTACAGATAAGCTAAATCCCAAAAGGGTGACTAAGAGACTGACCACCTTTGCCTTTTTCTTTCACTTTTTAAAACATTCCCTTGTGTGTCATAAACAGTGGAAGGACTCTGCAAGCATCCAAGATCCTGGTCTGGTGGGCAGCTGGGCTGGGTGAGAGGGAGAATATGCTTCTCCCTTAGCAGGGTTTGCCAATATAGCTGTGCTGACAGTCCTTTCCTGCAATAGACAAGACCTTAGAATTTTTGTCTAAAAGCAGTGAGGAAGATGCTGTAGTTAACCCTGGAAGAAGGAAAAGAAGCAATAGAGATGGCAGCCTGCTAGGTAGCAGCCTGTCAGTGAATTGGGAATAGGAATTTATGACAAATGGACATGAGAGAAAATCCAAAGCAGATTGGAGCTACCTCAGACAAACACCTGATACTTGTCTGACTTGTCATACCAATGAAATATTAAGAAGCTAGGAACTAACCGCTGTTGGGGATGCTAGCATTGGTACATTTATCACTGATGCTCCAGGAGCTCACTGTTTTACCCTACCCATTGGCTTCCATATCAGTTTAGTGCCTGCTTGCTGAGGTTTAGTTCAAATCATAGTGGAGCTCAGTTTCTCCAAACCCAAGTCTTATAAATCATGAGGTTTGGCACAACCTTAGCTATACTGTTTAGAGCACTCATGACTAAGGCCCTATTAAGCCAGGACATCTGGGGTCCTCCCATGAAATCTGGCCTTTTGTGTGATTTTACTCTATACTATGCAGATTTCATGAGGGAGACTAGTGTTTCTCAAATTGGGACCCAAAATGGAGCTGCAGGGGGATCACAAGGTTATTTTAGGAAGACCACAGTATTGCCACCCTGATTTCTGTGCTGCATGCAGAGCTGGGCATCTGGAGAGCAGTGGCTGTAATGTTGGCTGGATGCCCAGCTCTGAAGGCAGCACCCAACCAGCAGTAGTGCAGAAGTAAGGGTGGCAATACCATACCCATATTGCTCGTTCTTCTGTACTGCTGCTTTCAGTCCTGGGCACCCAGGGTGTGGCAGCTGCTGACTAAGGTCCCAGCGCTGCAGGCAGCAGTGCAGAAATAGGGGTGGCAAGACCATACCGTACTTATGTCTGTACTGCTGCTGGTGGTAGATCTGCCTTCAGAGCTGGGCTCCCAGCCAGCAGCCACCGCTCTCCTGCTGCCCAGCTCTGACGGTAGAGCCATCACCAACAGAAGCAAGGGTGACAGTGCCATCCACTCCCAGTACAATTCTCTTGCTTCCTTCACACAGCTCCTTTGTGGGTCAGGACCTCTACAATTACAACTCCAAGAAATTTCAGATTTAAATATCTGGAAATCATGACATTTTCCATTTTTAAAATCCTATAACTATAAAATTGACCAAAATGGACTGAGAATTTGATAGGGCCCTACTCATGACTCAGAGTTAGTCTAATCCTTTTACTCTGCAAAATGTTTCTGTGCCTTGAGTTTCATGTCTCCTCTTGTTCATTTTCCCCAAACTCCTTTTTGTGCTATCTTCCTCCAAGTCTTTTAAATAATATTGTTAATATTTTGTTCAATCATCGCCTGTCCTAGTATAAGATTGGAAATGTTAAAATACATCTTATGATGTAGTTGTGTCCTAATTTTCATACTTTCAAATGCTGGGCTTTAGTACAGACACGCATAAAATGTGTGTGCAGATCATCTGGCTCAGGCCGGGTTATGAATGGTAAGTGCAGCTGACGTCAACAATCTTGACTGGCCAGATATGGGAGCTATAGCCTGTCCTTTCTTCTGCACATAGAGAGATGAGCTATTCATGGAAATTGCAGCTTCTTTTGGGTATTCTTTACTGCTATTATTCTCCACAAATGAAACCAGGATTCTTCATCCTAAACAATGCTCAGGATTTAAAATGTTGCCCCGAGGAGCAGAAAGTCTGTTCTCCTGTAGGATGGATGTTTTGCTCTCCAGTCTGTTAATTATGGCCTTTTCTTTCAACAGGAATAATTGTGTTATTAATAGTCCTTTCATGAACAGAAGAAAGGCCTCTTTGGAAGGGGAATACTCTTGCTTCACAAAAGGTTTCTGATAGCCTTAAGGTGGATTTATCTGGTGGAGCCTTGGCTAACCTTCATATTAAGCAGTCAGAGGCAGTTTAGGGCATATGGGGATGTGAAGCAAATTACAAAATAAATTAAAAGCATTATGGCTCAGCAGTATAAATTAATGCAGCTGCTGTAAGCTTCATCCTGGGAGAGTTGTCAATATCTGCTAAGCTTCTACAGGAGAAAAATAAATTAAGGTGTACTTTGTCACTCTTGTTCCTCCTCCCACTACAATTTCAAGGGGTCCTACCTCTTAACTCCTTCAGTGCCAGTGGATTGTGTGTACTTAGGGGACTATAGAGGGAACTGGAGCAAACAGCCAACCAGCAGAGGGAAAAGAATGTCCAGACTAAAAACTGTTAAAAAAAAAATCGGATACCAATGATCAGGCTTGTCTTGCGGATGTATTGGGCCCTACACAGTACTGCATCCTAGGCCCAATGGCAGCCAGGTGGGGCTGATGATTTTTTTTTTTTTAGGTGGGATTTTAAAATCATCAGCAACACACTAATGAAATATTTGTCAAGCCAATTTTAAACTCAGGCCCAATAGACTAATACAATAAATTCAGAAATGCACAGTATATACCTAGGGTTGGCCAATGCCTGTTGCATGGCTTCATTACCACTTAAATGGGTCTTTCACAGGTTCAATGTTCTTATAAGTCCTGCAGACTTTTTCACTTTTGAGTAACTAGAACCTCTGTGGAGGAAGCAGAGCCACTGAACAGGAATAGGAAGAGGTGGGTAGATGAATATTATTACTTAGTAGGACCCCAAGTTTTCGGATGCCCTACACAGCTGTGTACTTTGCATATGGGTAAGGATGGCCCTGTCAATGACATTAATGTCCAAAATTCTCCACTGCAGCTGCTTCTCTCTGCTCTTGCTGGTTCATTTTCTTGAGGGCTTTCCCTGTCAACTGCTCTCTTCCCAAACTTAGATAGCTCAATGGAGGAGTCCCCTGAGCAGGAGGCCTCTTCTGTTCAGTTCTGGATCTGCAGGGTAGGTAACTCCGGCTTTCTTTCCCCATAACAGCTATATCTGCTGCAGGTACTTGTTCCACTCTTGCCAGCTGAGTGTTAGTGTTCTCTCTCCTGTTCAGTCTCCTCAGACCGGCTCAAGTAAAATGTAGTCAAACCATAAATATGATCAAAGAGGATCGTGGGGCCTGTCCCCTTTGCTTGTGGTACAAAGAAGGGAAGGCTGCAGCAGAAAAACAAGCAGCCCAAAGAGACACTGAACAAAAATCCTAACATGAAAGAGTCTGAGATTATCCAGAACTTGAAAACCAACATGGATGGAGTGGTTCAGAATTAGCAGAAGACTTGAGATTTAGCATCATAGGGAAAACCACGATTGCCTGTTAGTTAAAAATAAATCTATTCTGTGTTTGTGGTTCATTAGTTTGCTCAAGGAATTGCCAGGGAAGAGAAACCTCCAGAAACTTGTTCCTGATACAAATGTTTTTCAATTCCATTTTGTATTATTACTTCTTATAGCAGTCCCCAGAGGTCTTCATTGAAATCAGGCCCCATTGTTCAAACCCTTGTCCAAATTGAGACAAGACGCATCAAATCAGTGTAAAAAGATAAATAGAAGAGTAACAGTGATACACCAGGGTTACAAAAGCTAATTTTACAAAATTAGCAGAAACTGATTGATATAAAAGGACATCTCAGAAGTTCTAAAAGCTGCTTGCTAGCCATAGTCAGTTGCAAATTAATTTTAAGCACTGAGGTTAAAGCAGATTGTGCCTTGGTAGGTTAGGTGTAGGATGGCTTGCCACTTGTAAGGAGTGGCATAGAAGAAAGCACTATGGAATTTGTGGCAGAAAGAGGAAAATCATCACTTGAGGCTGATCTCATTGGTGGAGTGGAGAGGTGGGCGTTATAAAATGAGAGAAGTAGGGAGAAGCTAGATTCTGAAGGATCTTAATGCTAAGGGCAAGGAGCCTATATATGAGGAAGAACCAGTGAAGATAGTCAAAATGATGGGCTAGTAAGATAATGTTAGCAGCTGGAAATAATCTGGATGTTGGGACAGTCAGAGAAGTTGATGCCAATTCAAGAACAAACTGAATGACTGAGATTATGGCTATGTTTTCACAGGGGATAGGGTGGGGTGGTAGAGAGGGTTTGGAGGATAGCAGGAGCTCAGTTTGGGCCATTTTAAACTTAAATTGACTTCACAGTACCCTTGAGAGGATGACCTGAAGGCAAAGCTATAAGATTTTGGGATAAGGTTGCCAACTGGTCTCCCAAAAAATACTGAACACACGGGCTAAAAATTTGTTGAGCGGGGGAAAAAAAAAAACCACCCCCACCGAACATCTCCTGTGTGGCTACTACCAAGAGCCACCAACCTGGGAACACAGGGGAGGCAGCAGAGCCTGCTCTGCAAAGCAGCTACCTGCTACCCAAAGCAGAGAGAGGCAGACCCCAGGGCAACACAATGGCAGGGACGGGGTGTGTGTGTGTGTGGGGGGGGGGGGTAAGGTGATTCCCCCATAGCCAGGTCTTTGCGTGTTCCAGTGGGAAGAAGCAGAAATTCCACCCCAGTTAGTTTTGGCTGAGAGTCCATGGAAGGCACCTAAACGTAACTACAAAGCACCTGCGGGTTTCTCTCCTGGACTACAGTGCCACAACATGCTTGAACAGCGCTCAGGAGCAGGGACAGGGCTCCTCCTCCTCCCCAAGGCATCACTCCTCCTCAAACGCAATCGGCTGAGGGCTCCCAGTGCCGATTGTGCCCCGCCTCCCAGCCACTCTCTCCACCCCTGCCCAGCTTCTGCACGCAACCAGACGCTCCCAGTGCCAATCGTGGCCCTGCCTCCCAGCCTGGGACTCCTAGCCACTTCTGCCCGTTCCCTTTCCTCCCCCTCCCCCCCCCGGCTCCTGCACGCAACCACAGGCTCCCAGCTGGGAAGCGGGGCCGCGATCAGCACTGGGAGCCTATGGTTACATGCAGAAGCTGGGTGGGGGGAGTGGCTGGGACTCCCAGCCACTCCCCCTGCGCCCACCTGCACCCAGCCGGAAAAACAGAAAATACCAGATATTGCACGTGTATGGTATTTTCTGAATTTTTTTTACCAGATAGAGGGGGCAAAAACCGGACTGTCTGGTACAATACCGGACACCTGGCAACCCTATTTTGGGACAGTGACATTGTTTTGAACTCCATAGTGGCTAGTTCTGGAATTTTGAAGGAGGCTTCTTCTCCTCTTTTCTTTAAAGAAAATGAGCCAAACCAGTCACATCCTTTTGTTAGTGTTCTACTATGATTAAAAATTTGAGCATATTTCTTACATCATAAAGTGTAGCATTGCCTTACCAAAAACAATTTATCAGAAAGACACATTCCAGAACAACCAAGGAAACTCGTGAGCCTCTTTGTTCTCATTTTCCTCTTTCTATTTTCATGTTTTCTTTCTTTATTTTGTTGCTGTTTACCCTTGGGGATGGGACTGTCTTTTCTCAAACTTTGGACACCTCATAAATATTTGTGCGCGGCATATAGAGATAAATGGGTACAAGCAGAAGAATGTGTGTATGTTGAAAAAGATGGCACAGGATGAAGGGCTGTGGGGTGAAAGATTACTTTCCTTTAGACTTGCACCTAATACAGGTCTGGGCAAAACACCTTCTGCAGGACAGATTCACCCCCCAAGCCACCAGATCCTGCCCATGGATTCAGCAGGGAGCCTCAGACAACCCCTCCACCCCGCTTGCCTCGCCCCCACATGCAGCTCAGATAAGCAGTGGCCGGGCCATTTGTGTTTAACAAACGGGGAGGAGGGGGGAGTGGTGCTTTGTGGCTGCTCCCACCCCCAGCACAATCCCATTGGCTGGTTTTTTGGAGTCTCATGGCTAAGTCTCCAGGCCAGAGCCTGCCTCTGGTACCCCAACCACTCCCCGCCAGCCCTCTCCCCCCTTACTCCACATAAGCCAAACTCTCTGTCCACTCTTAAACCCATATTCCCTCCCAGGCCCTGCACCACAATCCCCCATCCTAGGTCACAACTCCCTCCTGCCCTAGGTCATAACCCAAACCCCTAAACTCCAGTCCCTTACCCCAACCACCCTTCTGCACCCAACCTCCATCCCAGACCCTACACCCCTTTCATTAATATCATGGAAGAGTGCAGCCCTTGAGTACTTTACAAAATCTTGGTGTGGCCCCCATCAAAAATTATTGGCCACCCCTGACCTAATATGTGGTATGAGCTATCTGGAACCTCCACTACAAGGTGATAGTAAAATAACATTTGGGCCATTTGTTGAGGTTCCAAAAATAATGAGATTTAACATGTGACAGTGGATGCTAAGAGCTGAACTTGAGTACCCCTTCCAGCACTGATGGAAATGCAGTTACATTATTAGGAGCAGTGTTCTATAATTGTCTTGTGAGAGTGGGATAGAAAAAAAAGAGGATAATTAAAAAGTGGCAGGGGAAAGAAGGTAACCAAGCAATACAGCTAAAAGTGTAGGTTTGCTGTCAGAGTTAATTTTTCCCTATCTTTTGTTCTCTGAACATTAGTGATGGTTAGACAAAATGGTGCATGCTGCAAACAGTCCGTTAATTTGGGCCATAATACTTACGAATGATGGATGTAGAAAGAAAGTTGTATTATAGTAAGTGAATCTATTGCAAAGGAAAATGTGTTCAGTAAACAGCAAATGCAAATCAAGTAGATGGAGCAGAGCAATTGATGCTGATCAACTTTGCTCTCTCTTTCCTGTTTCCCTTATTGAAGGTTCTTTCACCTTATGCTGATTGTTAGTATTATGGTCTTCATTTTCATATGGATTACAATGAGTTGAATACGTTACTTTCTGAAACCATCTGGCTTCAGACATCAAAGAACAGCTGTAGATAGCTTTGGCTTTTAATATAGTTAAAGTTCACCTCCCTGTGTAAAATAAAATAGAGCCATACACATTGACATTGACATTGACATGGTGACACTAGGCCTGGGGGGAATTCTATTTCTAATTTTCAGCTTCTTCACGTTCAGTCTTTCTTCTTTCAGGAATTCTGGGCCAAATCTTGCTCAGATGAACAGTTCTGCAAACTTCAGCTAAATTGTTTCCTTGAGTCTTTATGGGTGCCAGGCCATGCAAGCTCCATATTTAGCTTTTATTAAATAAAGCTTAAAGGAAAGGAGAATTATATAAAAACCCCAAAGGCACATGGAAATGTTTTAATGGTTTTCCGTTTTAATGAATGTGTTTTCAAGTTAAATGTACCCATGTAGTACTGGAAACTTATCAGCATCTGGGTTAGCGCATGAGAGCCAGAAAGTGTAACTCTCTATGAACAAAGTGTCTTGATTCTAGTGTTACATTGATGTAATTCCAGGATAACAGTGTTATTCTAGATTTCCATCACTGGTAAAGCAACATCTGGCCCAGAAAGTGACCATTGTTGTTTCTATTCCACGCTGAATGAGGTGGGAAAATTGAAGAATAAACATATTGCATGCAGATTTAGTGTTGCACTAAACTATGGCCAGTGATAGGGTCACTGTGGAGCTACAGAAATCGGGGGATAATGCCACATGGCCTTTGGTCTCAACAAGAGCCTGGGGGAACATAGTTGTTGTCCACCCTTGATGAATAATGAAAGCCCCTATGCGTGGGTCCAGCTCAGGTGGAAAGAGAGCGGGTTTATTACTCTTTCCCCTCCTTACTGCCCATTGTAAAGACTAAGAAAGAGCAGCATTGCTAATCCGGAGCAGCTGTTGTGCTCTGGGGGCTACGTCTACACTGCAGGCTTCCAGTGCAAGAACGGCTGTTCTTGTGCAAAAACTTGCAGAGCGTCTACACTGCACATGCATTCATGCACAAGTAAATTTACAGTAAAGCATTGGAATAGAGGGCTTCTTGAGCAAGAGTTATTCCTCTCCCCACAAGGAATAAGCCCTCTTGCGCAAGAAGGCAGTGTGGATGGGCTACAGGGGTTTTTGGCGTAAGAGACCCCTATGGCTAAAATGGCCATCAGAGCTCTCTTGCTTTTGCACAAGAGCGTCCATGGCAGTGTGGATGCGCTCTTGTGCAAAAGCACATGGCAGTGTGGACGCGCTCTTGCACAAGAACTCTTGTGCAAAACAGTTCTCGTGCAAGAAGCCTGTAGTGTAGACGTAGCCTGTGAGTGAGGACTGAGGCATGACCGTGCTTAAGGAATGTATGAGTCTCCTTGCACCCTCTCTCTACTTTTTTGTGGGCCTGCCTAATGTATGATATAATCACACTCACTGAGTGTTCCTTTCAGCTATATCTTCAGATAAGACGGTTTCCAGCCCATACCTGAAATGAAGTGAACAAACTATGTTATTCTTTTAGTGATAGGTTGTGATGTCAAAACAGAGCAAAGAAGGAGTGAACAATGAGAGGGGAAGCTAATCCCATGTTTATACAAAAATCATCTTCCTTAGCTCTCTTTGGGAGAAATGAAGAGCAGGATAGAGGCAGGGGAAGAGTGTACAGCAAAACTATGTTTCAATTATTATCATTTTTGTTTTACAAAATAGCTGTAAACATTCTGCTTCAGAATTTGCTAAGATTTATTGATTTAACATTGCCCTTCACATGGGAATTTTCCTCCTGAGTGGTTAGGTGACATTACACCTGACCTCTTTCCTGCGCTTATTTTTAAAAAGCCTTTTTTATAATGGTTTGAAAAGTAAAATTAATTTGCTTGTATAAACCGTCTGTACTATCCTGTAGTTAGTGGCCATTGAAGCAATTGCTTGCAGGGGTGATTATGTTAACATTCAGCAAAAATCTATAAACACTGTTTATCCAAGTGCATGTCTGAATGGATTTATGTTTTAAGATAAAGTGCACTTGTATGTAGCCTAATGTGTAACAAAATCATGCTGAATATAAAATATGCCAGTGAAGGTAAATGAAATTGGTATTAGACTGGATCAGTTGCAGTATTTTGTGCTTCTTCAGTGATGTTTCTGGAGAGTTAATCCAACCCTGCCTTTCTTTATAAAATATGTGCTGCCAGTGAGTGAGAGAGCGAGAAACAAAAGGAACTCAAGGCTGGAAGAATTATTACTGGGAGCAGAAGACTAAAGGGAAAGGTTAAAATTACAGTCAAGCTAATGTTTATATTTATACTGCAAATAACTAATGAAAAGACAAAGACAGAAGTTTATCCAAAGTATGCTATAAAATATATAATAATGATACCCCATGTAATGCAAGAAGACACAATATGTAATCTACACAGAGACATGAAAATGTTTTACAAATATCAGTTAAACCTCTGTACACTCCCACGAGGCAGGGAGGACTTATTAAAGTATTTTTCAAAAATGGGTAATCTGAAACAGACACAGAGGTTAAGTGATTTGCCCCTGGTAAGTGAATCAATGGCAATGCTGAGAAGAGAACCCAAGAATTCTATCCACCAAATTTTATCCAGTAAAAATTATAAAGGAACAAATTGTGTTCTAGTCAATTACCCTTTTACCAAAAGAGATTGAATGAATCTTTCCCTCTACAGGTTGAACCTTTCTAATCTGGCACTCTCTGGTCTGGCAACATCCCTTTTCTGGCATGGTTTTAGTTAGTTGGATGTCCACTTATCATGGGCCAAGTGTGGCCAAGTTTCCTGTGGCCCCATAATGTTTGTTTATGGCCCCAGCGCTGGCTCTCAGTCTTCTATGCTGTTGTTTAGCTCTAATTAACCCCTAAATATCTTTTAGGAGCTCAGTAAACAGTGTAAGTATTGGTAATGCTGCTAAACAATATTGACCTCTAGTGATCTGGCAAATTCTCTGGGTGCTGATTGGAGAGATTAAACCTGTAATTGCAGAATATTTTTCAGTGCTTTCTTTTAAAATTTTTCCAACATTCTTTTGGGGTGCATTTCCTCCTTTGTTGTAACACTTCACTGGTTTTCAGAACTGCAGTTCTATTAGTTGTGGCTATGCCATGGCTTCTCCTTGGGTCAAGGGTCTTGTTACTTTATGTCTCAACCTCTGTATTCACAGTAGGCATTATGTAAATAATGCATACAAATCTTCATTTATTTCTGCTTTTCATATGCAGTTTAGCTTTGCTCATATTTAAACACTTCCAGCAAGGGAATCTGTGGAGTGTGACCAGAGTTCAACATCCACCAGGAATTACCTTTAATTTCTCTTATGACCAGGTCAGCAATCTGCTTAAGCACATGCTTAACTTTAAGCATATAAATTGCTTCATTGACTTCAGTGTTACTAATTATGCATAAGTAGCTTTCTAATCCAGTCCATAAACTGGTCAAGTAGCATTGGACTTACCATCCATTATCTCTTGTTTTCAGTGATATTCTGCTATAATCAAAAGGCAGAATTATACAGTACTGTAAAAGCTTCAAATTAGTTGCTAGTCCTAAGGGAAAGTTTGCTTTTATTGGACTTGATCAGCTCTTTTTTTCAAGCAGAATGTGTAGTACTTGGTAATTGATCAACTCTGAGACTGCAAAGGCCAGTCCTTGCCTCTTGTGCCTTCTGGTTTCAATAGTAACAGCACATTTTCATGCTGAGTTTAGATGAACTGGCTCCTGCTTGTGCATGCTTAGTAATGTCCTTTCACATTTTTGGCACTGGCAATGAATACGAATTTAAACATGACTTGCAGATGTTAAGCTTATTGTAGGAAAACTCATCATAGCAACTTTAAGCTTCTAATATGTGTCCCAAAGCCAAGGAGGATATTGGAATTAGGGCATTAACTCAGTTAGTATAGGTTTTTTGCCTGCTCTGTGATGCCCTCTATGGTCCCTTTAAACATACTATTGGTGACAGTTTATCTAGCCACAGAGCGAGCAACTCCTTTTATTTTAGTGATATAACTGAGATCAGAATCTGGCCTGTTACTTTTTGTTTTTAATTAAAAAAGGAGCTGTATTAGGAACATCACAGATAACTTCAGGGAGATGCCACAGCAAGACTAGGTTATATTTATGGTACATAAAATATCATCCTTTGTTATCCACATGTGTACACATTGCGATCTCAAAACTGGTAATTTCTTATTTTGATGGGGACTCTTCTGAATAATAATTATAAACATCAACTAACAAACAGCTGATTTCCTTTTTCAGAAATTATTGGGTTTGAAGATCCTTTTTGTTTTAGAATAGTGATAGAAATGTAGCCATGTTAGTCTGGTGTAGCTGAAACAAAAAACAGGACTGTGTAGCACTTTAAAGACTAACATGAAAACTCATCACCTATTAAACCATCTTGTTAGTCTTTAAAGTGCTCACAATCCTGCTTTTTGTTTTAAAATAAGAATAATACTATGCTAAATCCAGCTTTTCCATAGAAAGTGAAGAGGGATTTCATATTTTGTGCAAGAAGTAAGCTTTTTTTTTTTTCTTCAGCTATGACATTAATTCTCCCTTCAAAAGGAAATAGAGTCAAAGTGCCAAGGAAGAACTATAATTTTGTCCTCTATTGTACTTCCGTTATTCATTACAAGTTTTCTCTAGTGATGTGTCATGATGGAAGAGATGCTGTTAGTGAGGTTGCACAGGTGTAAAGGCCTGGAATTCAGTTAACAGCCCTGTTGATGTTCTGTGAACCAGATTAAATTCCAGCTCACTCTCTTGTTCAGCTGTGCTGTATTTGAGGACTAACAATTACAGAAGTCAGTAAACCTAATTTTTGTTACTACAGTCTGCAGGTCTGACTCGGAGTGCACACAGGGAGCAGATCTGTGGATAAGAAAGTGAAATCAGATAGACAGTTTTCTGAGTAAAATGATAAGTTCCTAGGGGGAGACTTGTCATTCACTTTACAATGTATTACTGTGTTAGCTCCAAAATATACTGAACAAAATAATGAAAAATGACACATTTACAAGGAAAATATTAGGCAAATGAACATATCACAGGTCTGCTATTTTTACCCTAATCCTTATATAATCAGCCCTATGTCAGAGGGGGGAAATAGTTCCCTCTCATAAACTGGCCTGGTTCCAGCAAGTGTTGGTGCCTTCCCTGGTGTTTGCTTTCCTCTAATCTGTAGAGGAAGGATGGTTTTATTATTAAGATGCTGGATGGGGTCTTGGGAGATCTGGGTTCAGTACTGATCTCTGGGGAAGACTTTCTGTGTGAACCTCCCCAAGTCCATTTAATCCTTTTTTCCCTTAGTTTCACATCTGTTTTGAGGGCAAGTTTACTAATGCTTCTAGGTGCTCAGATACAGTGGAGATAGGGTCTGTATGAATAGAGAGTGATACAACAGTTCCCTTCCTATAAGAAATAGCCAGCTCATGCAAGGTTTTGGAAGCATGGAGGAAAAACTGTACTGCCCTTCATAATCTTCATGGTAGAGCTCTTTTCTAAATGACAATTGACATCAAACAATTTAATTCATTTTCTCAATTTGTCAAAACTAAAGCCTTAACATCTTTTTAGGTGATAGAATGTAATAGCAATCACACTGTTACACAAAACAAAGCACTTTGAAATCTTCAAAGTCCTTTCACATTTTTGGGTAGAAATATTTATAATAAAACCAATATAGAAAATACTGAGCAGCCCTCAAAAGTCCACTCTTTCTGCTAGTGTCAACTAATATTATCTAAAAGTAATCTAGCTGTGTTACAAGCTTCCCCAAACAGTGGCATGACTGTGAAGGCCACATCAAATCATTGCTGGCATTATCACGTTCTTTGAGAGATGGGAAAAATCTTTGTAGTATTTGAAGAAATATGGGATGGTAATCTAAACATCTCTCCAACAGATCTGACTTGTTGCAAATAATTTTAGAATAAAGTCAGTTTCTGACTTCCTAGTGCAATCCTAAGAGATGTTCCCAGAACCCTCCAAGTTCTTAATTTTTCTCGGTTTGTTCCATATCATTAGGTATTGTGCTTGATTTCTCAAGAGACTTCAGTCTATGCATGAAACTAAAGTCTTAAACATGTGGAGTCATATGGTGTTTCTGTGTAGCTTTATTAACTGAGGTGTCTTCCAGTTTGGTTAATTACATTCTGCCTACCTGAAATCCCTCTGCAGTTTCAGTTGGATATGGCATTTGTATTCACATCCTGTTTTTCAAAGACATGTAGGACTGGAAGGGACCTTGAGAACAACTTTTCATCCTTCTCCAAAAAACAGTGCGCTCTGGTCTGGCAACATCCGGCAGGACCACGGATGCTCCTGGTCCAGAGACTCTGGTAGCCTAAGGGCAGGCAGGCCTGCTGGGGTCAGGGCAACAGGGTTAGCATCCTGGCTGAGAGCAGTGTAAGACCAAGGTTGAAGCCCAGTGGCAGACTCCAGCAGCCCGCAGCAGTGTAGGGCTAGGCCAGAGTTCCCTGGCAGCATGGGTACAGAGCTGGAGCCCCGCAGCAGTGCCTGGGAGCTCAGAGCTGAGGTCAGAGTCCCGTGGTAGCATGGGTCAGTACAGGGCTAGAGCCCTGTAGTAGTGCCCGGGAGCTCAGGGCTGAGGTCAGAGCCCCGTGGCAGTGTGAGGCCAGAGTCTTCTGGCACCCCCCAGGACTGCAGGGCTGGGGCACCACGGGAGCATGGGGCTGGAGTCGAGCCCTGTGACAGTGCAGGACTGGAGTCCTCAGCAGCTTCCTGGAGTGCGGGGCCAGAGCCCCACAGCTGTCCCCAGATGCGCAGGACCAAAGTCCTGCATCAGGAGCTGGAGCCTATGCTGCCCAGGAAGCCTGAAGCAGCTGAGCAAGCTGCCAACCAGGTTGGGGGTGGTAGAAGATGAGGCAGGGTGCATGCTGGGGCCAGCTGCAGGCGATGGACTTGGGGACCGGTGGCAGGAGACCTCGCCAGGTGCGGCAAATTCTCTCATTCGGGACTGCTCAGGTCCCAACGGTGCCGGTCCAGGGAGGTCTAAACTGTACTTGAAAACTATCATATCCCCTCCTTCTTTTCCCTGGGCTAAACAAATCGTTTTTTAAAATCTTCCCTCATACATCATGTTTTCTAAACCTTTAATCATCTTTGTCGCACTTCCTTGGATTTTCTCCAATTTTTTCCACATCTTTCCTGAAATGTGGTACCCAGGCCCACCGACGCAGGGGGGGAGGGGAGAGAGGAGATAGGTGGCAATTACCCCAGGGCCTGGCAATTCAAAAGAGCTCAGGGCTCTTAGCTGCTACTGCGGCAGTGCCAGGAGCCTTGGGCCCTTTAAATCAAAACTGGAGTGCTGTGTGACATGCTCTGGGTGGCTTTGAGGAGTGGGAGTGCGGGGCGCCATGCTCCAGGCATCGCTGAGGGCTGGCTGCCTTGGCCCCGCACCTTCTGTCTGATGCTCTACCACTTCTGAGAGCATGGAGCTACCCCCCATCTGGCCAGGGGCCTGGTGAGGCTGTCAGCTCTGCTGGTGGTGGCTAGAATTGGACACTGTATTTCAGCGAATGCCTGATCAGAGCAGGATAGAGCAGAATAATTACTTCTCCTGTCTTGCTTCTAACACTCCTAATATATCTGTGATGGAGTATTCTCCCCACCCCCCAAGGGCTGGAAGGGGTTCAAGTGACCAGATTAGGCCGATTAACTCCACAATCACACATGAAGCAAGAGCCAGGGAGCAGGGATTGATTGCGAGAGGCTCAGCTGGGAAGGAAAAGCCAGGGCCTATAAAGCCAGGAAATGGGCAACAGGCTGGGGGAGTAGCTCCTCCCTGGGAGGAGGGTTTAGAGCTAGTGCACACAGATAAAGGGGAGGCACCAGAAATTGTAGTAAACAATCTGAGGAAAGAGCAGTGAGGGCTATTCTAAGATATATTTTATCAGGCCTTAGAGACTTGAAGACATCTAACTTGAAAAGTAATTTTAAACTTGTTATATCGTAATCTCAGCTCCTACCTCATTTTCACTGGTGTTCACAATGCTAGATGTCCAGTTGCTACTGATTTTTTTTTCGTGAAAATGGAAATAATCATTTAGCACGTCTGCCACTTGCACACATTCTGTTGTTATTTCTTCCTTCCTCCCTGCAATGATTAACAGGCCTCTCCCATTCTTGGTCTTTCTCCTGCTTCTAAAGTATTTGCAGATGTTTTCTTGTTACCTTTTATGAGTTTAGCTAGTTTAATCTCATTTTGTGACATGGCCCTTTCTGATTTTGTCCCTTTATACTTGTGTTTGTTCATGGTCATCCTTTGTAATTTGACCTACTTTCCACTTTTTGTAGGACTCTCTTTTGAGGTTCAGACAATTGAAGATTTCATGATTAAGCCAGAGTGGTGTCTTGCCATGCCTCCTATCCTTGCTACACAGTTAGATAATTTGCTCTTGTGACCTTAATAATGTCTCCTTGGAAAATTAACAATTCTCTAATTGTTTTTTGAATTAGGGTGTAGAATTAATTGTTCAGACATCACTCACATGGGTATAAGAGCCTAGAAAGATAAAGTCCTTGATCTACACAAGTCACTAGTGATTTTAGGGGTCTCAGTTTTTGGATGCCCAATTTGTGACATCTTGAAAGGATTTGAAGGGAAGATGGTGAGCAGTTTCTGAAAATCAGTCCCTTTTTAAGATGTTGCAAACAGAGCACTCAGTAACTGAGATATTCAAAGTCCCTAATAACTTTGAAACTTTAGGCTATTACTGATAGTGAACAGCTTCTGTCCCCCCCCCTCCCAACTGAAATACTCTCTCTCTTACCTGTTTTACAGGAATATTTGAAGGTTAATAAGTTAAAATTTGGAAAGCGCCATCATATTTTTGCAGGCTACACACAAGATCAAATTATTTGCTATTCGTATTGCCTTATAACCATCCTTACTGTTCTCAGTTACAAAAACATCATGGTTAGCAAAAGACATTGTCAAAACTTTAATTTACTTCTCCGTATCATTCTGCTTGATTTTTCTGAGAGGTTTGACCTGGTTCACATTATAACATATTGCTCTTGTGAGAACCCTTCTAAATAATTTCTGAAAGACATGAGGCCAAATTTTGCCCAGTATTTGTTTGGGTAAACTTCAGTGTCTCATAAGAGTTTGTACAGATCTCACTGAAAACAGATTTTGACCCATGAGTTTCAGTTTTTCTGTTACATTCTTCATGAAAAAGCAGATAAACCCCCCCCCCCCCCCAAATCTCCCACAAAAGAAACCCTTAAATTTGACTAGGAAAAGCTTTCTTTTTTTCAGAGCGATTAGAGGAGTGAGACAGAACAATTAACATGGACAAGTGGAGTCCTCTAAACCAAAAACTATAGGAAAGGAATCAGTTAAAGAGACACATGTTTGTTCTGCCCGACAAGTTTCCCCAGAAGCTATTTCATGTCTTGGACATCTCAATGTATTAATAGCACAAAGTTCAAGGAGTACAAGTTGATCAGAGTGACTGATGTTGAACTTGTCCTTTTTTTCTCCGAACACCCCTTGGGGCAAATTTGTGCTGTTATAGATCAGAAAAGCATGACATGTTGTGCCATGTTGCTTAATCAGCAAATTCATTTAAAAATCCGACATCTAATCAGAAAAATCCATTAGCATCTTATGAGGCCACACCCATGTCTGTGCACCTAGTTAGAACAAGGAACTGACTTTATTCCCATCACTTGTATTTATAAAATAAATTTTACAGCTACAAGACAACCTAGCAGAGGTTATTGGTGCCTATTGTATTTAAGTGGTTAATGTCACCGAGACTAAGATATTTTGTCTTATGTTGCCTAATCCATATTGTACATTCATCAAAAACATACTGCCTATTGTGGCTAATATAATGTCCCCATATACTGCTTCCTATAGTTTATTGCATAATCAGAGTGTGATTTTAAAGTGCAAATTTAGAAAGGTAGGAGAACAGTTGTGCACTATTAATAGTATTAGATGTATGCATTGTGGTTTGGAAGAAAGGGAGAGACAATCTCCACTTGTAAATCTGAGGCTGATATAATTATTGATTGCTTTAGCACATTGTAGTTTGATTTCTGGGGCCAGTGAGAATTACAACAGTTCATTTAATGGATTCCAGTGTATCAAGTAAGCAAAGTTGGAATCTTACAAAAAGTAGGAATATGGGCAAATTACCAGTGCTTAATTTGTAATGAAAGAGGTGCCAGGGTGCATTTAGGTGGCTCCAGCAATTGTTTAACATTCATAAGTGATGCAGCAAGCCCAGAGATACCTGAGCTATGAACTGCTGACCTAAAGGCACTGAGGCTCCACCCTAATACAGATTAAACAATGCAAGTTATTAAGGAGGAGTACAAAAGAATAGCACAATCATGCATGGACAAAATTAGAGAGGCTATGACACAAATGAGTTACACCTAGCAAGGCATGTAAAAGGCAGTAAGAAGAGGTTCTTGAATTGTATGGGGAGCAAGGAAAGTGTAGGTCCTCCACGTATTGGGGAAGTAGAGCTAATAATTGAGGATATCAAGGAGGCTAAGGTGTTTAATGTCTAATTTGCTTTAGTTGTCAGTAAAAAAGTAATGGTGACCAATTACTCAACACAAGGGGAAGGATGCAAGACAAATTGGGAAAGAACAGATTAAAGACTATTTAGGTAAGTTAGATGCATTGAAGTCATCAGGATCTGGTGAAATTAGTCTTAGATACTTAATTTAGATACTAACTGATGCCATCACAGAACTATTAGCAATTATCTTTGAGAACTCATGGAAGATGGGTCACATCCCAGAGGACTTGAGAAGGGCAAACATAGAATCTAGCTTTAAAAAGCAGAACAAAGAAGACCTGGGGAATTATAGACCGGTCAGCCTAACTTTGAGACCTGAAAAGATAATGAAACAAATTATTAAACAATAAGTTTGTAAACACGTTGGCTACGTCTACACTGGTATGATCTTGCGCAAGAACTCTTTTGCGGAAGAGTTCTTGTGCAAAAACTC
>JANRFK010001234.1:105608444-105619226 GCA_030068395.1 Apalone spinifera
CCTGTCTACACTGGCCTCTTGTGCAAGAACAGTTGCGCAAGAGAGCTTATTCCTTAACAGTTCTTGCGCAAGAAGCACTGATTTCATACATTAGAACGTCAGTGTACTTGCACAAGACTTGCAGCCAATGTAGACAGGCAGCAAGTTTTTGCGCAAAAGCAGTTGCTTTTGTGCAAGATCGCACCAAGGTAGACACAGCCTTAGGGTGCATCTACTCTGCGCCCGTAACTCAGAATAAGATATGCAATTTGAGCTATGCAAATTGCATATCTTATTTCTATCTAATTTCAAAATAGGTTATTCCAAAATTTGACTCTGCCTACACAGCACCAAATTTCTAAATAAACTGCTATTCTGAAATGTCCCTTAACCCTCGTAGAACGAGGAATAGCGAGCCCATTATTTTGAAATTTATTTTTAAATAATGGGCTAGTTTAAAAGACACAGAGTAGCTATTTTGGGATACCTCTGGTCTAGATGTACTCATAGAGGATAATAGTCATAAGCAGTATGCAGCATGGATTTGCCAAGAAGAAATCATGCCAACAAAAGGAACTTCCTTTGACACGATAACTGGCCTGGTGGATGAGGAGAGGGAATTAGTAAATGTGAGAAATGTTGATATTAGTAAGGCTTTTGAGCAAACTGGTGAATTGAAGTCTAGATGTTTTAAGAACCTCCTCCTTGAGCCTCCCATCAGTGATGTAGTTCAACTGATGTCACTTCATTCCATCTAAAAGGCCCAGTCCAATTCCCATTATAGCCAGTGGAGACACTCTGTTTGACTTCATCTGTGGGAGTTGGGGCAGGCCTTAAACCACTATGGGCTGCGATAGTGTCCACTACCATCAATAGAGAGACTTCACTGAGGACTACAACACGCCCTAAATCACTGTCACTTTGCAATTGTGGAATCTAAAATGTCAAACTCATTCCATCTTTCTCTATTGCAAAAAAAAACCTCAAATCTCACTAATCCAGTGGTGACTTTTACTTTGACCACTGTTGTGCCAATATTTATTTTCTTAACTTTATTTTTCCTCTCCCCATCTCTTCTTTAGACCTACTTCGCTGGTTTCATTTGCTGTGGTTTTAGAATGTGGTCTTTTATTTCAGTGTTTTTACTGCATTTTAAATTACTTTATGTGGTGTGGTCTTAGGCAAAAGGCCCCTGGATCAATAACACTGGTTGGTGCAACTGGGAGAAGTGTATTCTTTCAACTCCTTTATACCTGTTCACTTCTTCCTAATCCATCCAGATTTTTATAGCACATCCATAACTAAAGTTCTAAGTGCTTTCTATAAACTAACAGATCAATTCCTTAGTATTTTATAATCCCTCATATCTCTTCCCTCCACCCCCATGCATTTTAAAATGTAGTTAGTACTGGGGACAGTAATGCAGTAAAAACACTGGAGAATGCAGATGTTTGGTTTTGTACTGGAACCGCATACTTGTCCCATACTTTGTTGATATGATGTTTAGAAACCATCTTAATGGGTGCAAAAGTGAATACCTCTTCTGTACGTGGAACTGGACTGAAAGATTCAAAGTATTTTTCATAGGCCACTGAATGTTGTTGATACTGAGCCAGATTTTCAGATTCCATTTACACTAGCTGAGGCTCTGGCACTATATTCTGATCATTGCTGAGGGAGATCTGAGCCAGTGACCCAGAGGTGAAAAGCTCTGTATCCCATTATCAGTTCCCTGAGGGCATTCAGTCTTTCCAATTTTCACTGTGTTTAAGGATTCATGCTTTCTCAATGATGATTGCCTTTGGCAGAGGTGAACCATTCATAACAAATAAGATTGGACCATTTCCCTCACCACCACGCTCCCCCTCCCACACACCCTGTTATAATAACATAACTGTTTAGATAGCCAAGAAAGCCATTATTTACTAACATTTTGCTGTAGTTGAGCAGAAAAGTGGCACAGCATCCCTCTAACGTAATCTTCAGCTCCAAATCATGCAGCCTGCTGCCATGAATGAGAGGAATTGGGGGCAAATTCTGCAGCACGCACATAATTACAGCCCAAATCTTTGTTATTAGCCAGAAATGGAAACACTCTAAATCTGGACTTTTTCTAAAATTTGGACCTTAATTATCTGTGGGCAGTCTAAAAATAAAACACCTCCTCTTAGTACTGAAAAGAAATGCAGTGTGTCTCAGGCCCTGATCTAAACTAAACCCCAGTGGGATTCCTTGAACATTATTATTGTTGGCCTGTCTGCCTGCTTGTGGGGCATTTAGACTCACTGCGGTAGGGGCTGCTCCAGCTCAGCGGGAGCAGCCTCTGTCCACAGTGCCCCCAGTCGGCTGGAGCAGCCCCCTGCTTGTGGCAGGTAGGGGACTGCTTCAGCCCACACCGGTTAACTTTATCAGTTAATCAGTTAATTGATTAAACATTCACATCCCTAGTCTGAAAGAATTAGCGTTCATCAGTAGAAGCTCTTTATCTATTCCTAGAGAAAATGAGTGGATCCAGGATACTGTATCCTAGTCTAATTTACTTACAAAGGTCAAAATGTTACAACTTGTAGTTTACATTTAGGGATACAGAGTTTGGTGCAGGAGTATGTCTACATGGCAAGCCGTCACCAGCAAACAACACCCATTGCAGTGAGCCACAGAGTTGGCACTAATCATAGCAGTGTAGTGATTTTCACTTGGGCTGGGGCTTGGGCTTTGAACCTGGTGGGTAGGGTTGGTCTCAGAGCCCCAACTCCAGCCTGTGCAGAAACATCTACACTGCTATTTTTACTGCTGTAGTATGAGCCTTTCAAGCCTGAGTCTGCAGACCTGGGCTCTAAGACTTACTGCAGTGGGTTTTTATTTGTACGTCTGTGCTGTGTGGCCTGATTTTTTCAGAAATAGTGAGCATCTGTGGCTCAGAGTGAGTCAGCGGGTGTCTTGCACCCATACAAATCAAGCCATGTTGATGTAGGTGTCTGATTGGGGGGATAGTTTATGTATCCAGTTTTGAAAATATTGTCCATCCCATCCACTTTTGAACAAGGATATTGGGATGGCCGAAGAAGGCCATGGTTTACAGGTGGTGCATTCATAACATGGCAAGAACACACCTAGGAATTCAAGACTAAGCAATTGCCAAATCCCTCACCTCTGGACTCTCTCTGCCTGATTTTTGTGTTTGTTTACACCAGGGGTGGGCAAAAGAGCCTCTGCAGGCTGGATCTGGCCCGTCAAGCAGATGCATCCGGCCTGCAGAGGCCCTGCTGCTCCCCCACCCCCAGGCCTTAATTGTGTGGGAGCATGCCAAGCCTCTTCCAGGGCATGGGTGCCTAATGGGAAGGGGGGGGGGGCAAAGGGGCTCCTCCATCCCCAGATCAATTATGGTCTGGAGGTGGGGTATCCCTGCCCCTTCTTGTTTAGGCCCCACCCCTTCCAGGGTGGCCTGGGGCTATTTCAAAAAATTTTTGAAGTGGCCCCTGGGCAAAAATTATTGCCCACCCCTGGTTTACACTAATGGTACACCTGTTGGTTGTTTGTGATTTACAGTACTGTGAATGAGAACCAATCAGATTCTTTTGGGTCAGATTTTGCTCTCCGTTTCACTGGTACAACTGAACGACATTTGTCCCTTTGTGTCTAACTACTGCAAGACTCAAGGTATTTACCACACTCCCACACAATTAATCTTCTATTATTACCAGTTGCTGCTGAGAGCTGTAAGTACAAGCACTGATGGGATCACCATGAGCTGGCGCTAGCAGACAACACTCTATTTAAGTTAGTCAAAATGAAGCAACTTCAACCAGAAGGCTCTCTGTTTTAGCTCTTACCTTTCACAGGATCCACTGCTTTTGAGAGTCTCAATGAGGTGAGATAATGTGATAGCCAAGAAGCCATACAAGTGAGAACTTATTTCAGTAAATATTTTTGGCTACAGCGTTTAGATGATGAGCTGCTTGGAAACACAATTTCTTTTCCCCTCTATGGAAATACAGTGATAAAGCAAGGACGGGATTTTACTCTAGACATTTCTGCATTAAATGTGTGGGTGGGAAATGGCGATCCTGCTGTAAAATGTGTAAGATAACTAAGATTTGAAGGAGCTGAAGAAATCCCTGGTTTTCATATTTAACAAGCATGCTGACTCTCTCAGCACAAAGGCTTGTGAGGGTGACCATTTTCAGCAGCCTATTAGAAGCAAACCAAACAAGACCTCTCTTAATATGTAAGGAAAATCAATTTGAATGGATAGCCTGAAATGGCAGTCAGTCAGTAAAAGCCACAATGCCACCAGCAGAGTCTGATCACATTCCTGGTGGAGCCTGATAGGATTCCTCAGCGCAGCATGCCTTTGCCACCTGTCTCTGTTCTTTAGAGTGTGGTTCAATCCATTCCGATTCAATTTTGTTTTTATTCTTTGAGGGCTTAATAGCCATTTCCCAATCTTCGCATGGTTGGAGGGTGACATTGTCAAGAACAGGTGCAGCCTGCTGAAATGATACGGTAATGCTTGTAACAGTATTTGGGAGAAGGAAAATGAAGAAGTTTAGTTCCTTCAGGGCAGACCTGGATAAACTGAATTAAGAGATACTGGTTCAAAATCAGTTTTTTTCCCTCTTTGGTTCATTTTTCATAAGAGCAGGAGGCTGGCTTGTAGAGGTGGGAGTAAGAAACTGACATTCAAATCCCTGTCCTGACAGTGGCTCACTCTCTGACCTTGGAAATGTCACTTAAACCACAATTTTCAATCCAGAGTGCCTGTATCCACAGTCAGATGTTTACATAAGTGATCTGATTTTCAGAGGTGAACGCACAGTTCCCTGCAGTTCATTATGAGCATCCAGAGCTCTACAATTGGGTCTTTTTATTTTGTCACCTAAGCACAAATAGAGGCACATCAGGATTGCAAGTCTTAGCCTGAATATGGCTGTGCTTGGCCTTCAAAGGTGCTGGGCACCCAGGATGCTCAGGGAAGTCAGGGGAGCTAATCACTTTTGAGAATTAGGTCCCTTTTCCCTTGGTTTCCTTGTGGTTAAATTGGGATAGTAATACAGGCCTCACGGTGATGTTGTGAGGCTTCATCAGTTAGGGCTTGAGCCTGTAAGGTAGTGAGAATCCTCAGCACCAATGGATGCTAATGGGATCTAAGGCTCTCAGCCCCTGCAAGATGAGGATGCTTCATGATAAATGGTAAGCATTATTAGTTCACACCTTAATGTTAGTGTCAGAATTACCATCTGCTAGGTCCTTAGACAGTGCCCCTAGTACCTTCATCATGACATGCTGACCACCACCCCCATCAAGAGCCTGAGTGCCCAGCGCCTGTGGTCTCAGCAGCCAGGCCCCAGCCCCGACTGGCTGGACACACAGCACTCTCATTGGCTTTCTCTTCCTGCTCTATAGGCCAGTTATCCATCTATGCAACAGGCCATTCATTCTTGGCTGTTGCTGAGACTCACTGCCTTCTGGAACCTTACCCTGTCAGCCACTGCCTGGCCTGTGTAACCCACACATCTACTGTGTGTGGTTCATTGTCCTATGTAGTAGTGACACTTACAGAGAGAAAGAATGAATGTGGTCTACAGCCTTAGCTGAGAGTCAGCTGGCTTTTAGCTCAAGCTGTAGAGGCTCATGCACTGAGCTCCAGAGATCCCAGGTTTGGTTCTGTCTGTCAGCTTTACACCTACACTTTCCTTCCTGACTTGCTGACTGGCTCCTTGGATAGGATCTCCCAGCTACTGACTACAATGAGAACACTGACCATTGCCTGGGACAGTTTCTGACCATTCAGATTGACTTGCTGGCTCTTTAGCCATCTGCACACTCTTGACCATGACTCTGGACTGCCTTAGCTATCTGGCTTTTCAGTTAGCCACATTTACAATTAGCATTCCCCACTGCACCTTCAGTTAGGACTGGACAATGCTGGTTTAGTCATAATGTTTTTTTTAATTTCTGGCTCTATGGTCTTTTCCACTGCCTGTTTCATGTAAATGGGTCAAACTCTTTTCTTTAAAGAGAATGTTCCAGCCACTGTGCAAAACCCTCCCTTCCTATGGGTATTTTCACTATCCTTTTTCAATTTCTTTTTCCGGTAGTTCACTTAGTATTTCCCTATGCTGCTTCAGTATGGTAAAAAGCAGAAGTAGCAATCTGTCTCCTTCAGAGCAAAAGGATTATGGGGGTCAGATGGTGTAAAAGTACTTACGGAATGGAGAATTCCCCAGTAGAAAATCAGTTTATTGACTAAGGGACAGTAGCTGGGGGAGCAGGGCAGGAATACTAAATAGTGTTGTTGTCATGGTTAACTTTGGATCACTGAGTATGTGAACCCTCCCCTCAGTTTTCAAACCTTCTCGTCACAAATAGACGTGATCATTTAATAAATGGCAGTCTCCCCTCTGAGTCCGTACTGAACCCATTAATCAAACCAAGATACTGACTAATTAGAGTAAACAAAGGTCTCATAGCGGATTTAGTAAGAAAAGGAGTGTTAAACTTGCTTTCCTGGCCAAGCTGCAACTTGGGCAATTACATTCTGTTTACCTAAGTCATTTATTACCATGTAGATGGTACTATTGGTGAGTATGGTACTTTACAGGCAGGCAACAGGTTTGATTCTCACCTCACTCACAAGCATAGAGCCATTGATTTTAGTAGAGATCCTGTTCATTTGGGAAACATCCTAGATGTGTGTAAAAGCAGGAGGAATACCCACCCCTTGTCGGGCACAGCTTCTTGCTGAGAGATTGTGAGTTCTGTTTGGGGCAGATGATGTCTTTTTATTATTTATCTATACAACAACCCCCTATGAGAACCCTGATCTTTGAATACTATAATACAAATCTACTATATATTGAAGTGTCTGTCTCTCTGTCCCTCCTTCTGCGTGTTCAAGAACTCCTCCTAAACAGAAAGAGCTAGGATCACCAAATTTGATATACAGTTTCCTCTGATCATAACTTAAAAGCAAGATAAGGGTTTGGTTGTGTCAGGAAAATGGGATGTGCCTGGAATGGGATTGCTTGTCATAAAACCACACAGAACAGAGACAGAATCACCAGGTACGTGAAAGAGGCTGGCTGGGAGGCATGCCCTCTTCCCCATCTGGGACTGTCTCAACCCCGAGCATCCCACCCCCCAGGTGACATTGATGGCTGTTCTCCTTTGTCAGGGAGCAAGGGATAAGTGCACAGTTTGCTGCATTCCTCCCTCAGTCTGGAGAGTGCAGGGGGCAGACAAACTTGGACCTACCCCAGTCAAGGGCATGCACTTCTCCCCCCGGTGGTGTCCACTGAAGCTACAACTCATCGCTTCTCATAAAACCCAGCAGAAAAGAGACAGAAACACTACATAAAGTACAGTCCTCAAAACTGGCATAAGTGAGAGAATGTTGAGAGGGCTTAGGGTGGACTAAGGGTGGGCAGGGATTCAGAGCAGGCTTGCAGAGTGCCACCTCTGCCTACTGGCCCAGCACAGAGCTGCCACAGCAGCTCCATTGTGGATTAGTGAGGGGCTGTGCCTTCCCCACAGGGCTGTAGAAGATCTATACGAAGTCCATGGGAGGAGATGCCTGCTCTCCAGCCATTGCACCCAAACTCGAGCTGCCACTGGCAGGGGATTCGTGGCCCTTCCATGACCTCCCCCACCTGTGCTGACTGGAACTGCAGAAACAAAAGGAAGCACATCTCACCTGACCCCAATATGCTGCAGCGAGAGAGGGCTAGGATAGTCCTTTGTCACTGGGGCAGCCTGCATCCATAGCCCTACTCCGGCACAATAATTCAAATGAAGCATGTATGTTTTAGTTTTATTTTCCAAAAACAAAAATTGAGTTAAGGACCTGAGCAATGTCAGGTAAATCTTCTAGTAATAAAAAAATGTTAAAACTAGAGTGAGAGGTTAAAATTATTTATTCTCCTGGGCTTTTTTGTTACTTTTATTATTAAAATATTTTATTTGTCTGTGAGTCAGGAGTTTTTGCATGGTCAATTAGCATTGCAATGGTTCTCATACAAGTCTTCAACTCTGAGCCAGGCCACAAAAATCATGAGAGATGTTGCATACTGGCTTCTTTGTATTTGTTTTATGGCCTTTCAGTCTTTACTGGATACTTGGATTGTGTTTTCAAGCTTTTCTCTGCAACCAGGACTAGAAACTTACTATTTTTTATTTTTAATTAAAGTTGAGAATGTCAATGATCACATGACTCCAGGAGCTTGGAGGATCAAGAGCATCACTAAATATTGCAAGATTCCTGGTAACACTGCAGGAGCTGACAACAATGGCATTGACTGGATTTGCAGAGGGGAGCTTAGAACGGAAAGGCGGTTGCCTTGCACATTAATTGAATTAAATCTTTCCTGAAGAGGCAGTATGGAAAAAGTACTTGAGGAGGCCTCCTCTAGTGTCAATTGGACAATATATCTTTTTCTTCCTGTCCTGAACTATATAAACTTAGTTGAATGGCTTATGAAGAGAGGATAAATATTCCCTATATATTCCTTACCTATTTCACAGTCCTATGTTGAAAGGACTACTTAATGATTGTAAACCATTTTGAGATTCTTGGATAGGAGGAGGTATACAAGTGCAAAGAATTATTACTTTTATTAATGTAAAATGTGATTCTTTGCATGAAAATCGCTACAAAACTATACTGTTTTGATGCTAATCCTGATTTGAAAAAAACACCCCAGCCTATTATTGCTGAAAAGCTTCAGAGGGTAGCCAAGTTAGTCTGTAATTGGAAAAACTTAAAAAACAATGAATAGCCTAGCAGCGCCTTACAGACTAACAAAACACGCAGATGGTATCATGAGCTTTTGTGGGCACGTTGTTGTATGGCTATGTTTTATGGGGTAGGTAATAGGCTTCCAAAAAAACCCCACTCTAATCTCCCAAATTCAAAACAAATATCTCTTCTAGTCCCAATAAGAAGATGACTCATGTTCAAAGCTGGAATATGTGTAAATTCCATTCATTCCTCATTTTACTTTTCCAAAGCTAAATTAAATGGGCCTTACAAAAAAGACAGATGTGAGACATGTTACAACTTCTTTACAACTACAAATGCCCTTTTCACAGGAAGCTTTCATTGGTTCTGTCCATGAGAACAACGTTAAATAGAAAGAGATGTTAAATTTATGTTCTATAAACATCTAGATTAGCTATTGGCACTCAAACTAACAAAATGCATTCCAGGAGCTGGTTTTTAAAGTCAAAATTTCACATACAATATACATATGCTGAAACCTGCACTAAGCACATGCTCTCCAATAGAGCTAGTAGTGCCTTGTACTGATTTAAGGAACTGCTCTAAAGTTGCCTGAAGGCTACTGTATAATCTTGTTCAACATTTAAAGATCTTCTCTACTGAGCATATGAATTTTTCATCTCTTTGTGTGTTCACTGTGGCAGGGTGTGCCCTGCCTTGCCCCGCCCCGCCCCACCCCGCTCCGCCCCCACCTCTCAGCTGAGCGGCGGCGGCGGTGCAGGGGCACAAGCTGCCGGCACGCCCCGGGCCACGCCCAGAAGCGTGAGGGCGACCGCGGGTTCAGTGCGGGGCGTGCCCGTCTCCGCGGGGTGGAGACAGCCCACCCTGTCACACGCCGCCCTCCCTAGGTTCTCCCCTCCCCTTGTTTCAGTTTCTCGGTCCTCGTCCATGATTCTTGATAAAAAGTCCGCATTCCCATGGGCTCTCCCGGCACGGTGGCTGACCTCAAAGCGGTAGGGTTGTAGCGCCAAGTACCACCTCATGATGCGGGAGTTGGAGTCTTTCATGGCTAAAAGCCACCGTGGGGGAACGTGGTCGGTCACCACCTTGAAGGAGCTGCCTAGGAGATAATACCGTAACATGTCAATGACCCACTTTACTGCTAACGCATCTTTTTCTATCGTAGAGTATTTTTGTTCCCAGGGCAGCAGCTTATGGCTAATATACACAATCGGGTGCTCCTTCCCCCTGGGAGAGCACCGCTCCGAGTCCTAGCTCAGAGGCATCCGTCTGTAGGATGAACGGCTTGTTGAAATCGGGCTGGGCCAACACTGGGGCCTGCGTCAGATGCCATTTTAAAGCCCTGAAGGCCCCTTCGCACCCCGCGTCCCACCGTATCTTCTTTGGGGCCGCGTTCCGTGTCAGGTACATCAGCGGGGCAGCCAAGGTTGCGAAGTCCGGGACAAACTGCCAGTAATAGCTGGCGAGCCCCAGGAACTGTCGGACCTGCCGTTTTGTAGTTGGGGCCGGATAGTCTCGCAGGGCCTCGATTTTACTTATTTGGGGTCGGATCTTACCTCCTCCCACTGTGTACCCCAAATAGGACACTTCTCTTTGGCCGAAGTGGCATTTGGCCGGATTGGCAGTCAGTCCTGCCTCTTGTAGTGAGGATAGCACGGCGTCCACTTGCTGCAGATGTTTGGGCCACATTGCACTGTAAATGATTATATCGTCTATGTATGCGGCCGCATATGATTTGTGCGGATGCAGCACTCGGTCCATCAACCGCTGGAAGATAGCAGCTTCCCCGTGGGGTCCGAAGGGCATCCTTACGAACTGGTACAGGCCGAAGGGCGTGGAGAAGGCGGTCTTCTCACGGGATTCTGTCATCAACGGGATCTGCCAATACCCTTTTGAGAAGTCAATTGTAGACAGATACCGCGCGGCCCCCAACCTCTCCAATAGCTCGTCCACCCTGGGCGTTGGGTAGGCATCGAACCGTGAGACCGCGTTGACTTTCCGAAAGTCGATACAAAACCGCACTGTACCATTGGCCTTGGGGACCAACACGATGAGGCTTCTAC
>JANRFK010001234.1:105630554-105683730 GCA_030068395.1 Apalone spinifera
AGAAGCCATAGTTCTCATCAGCCTGATTTATCCCTCAAGCATTGTAGATGTGGGTTTATAACAGTAAATAGCCAGTGGCATGCTGTTCATACTGGGATCAGTGGAAGAGAGATGGATAGTGCAGGAAGGAGGACAGGATATGCCACTCCCTGATAATGAAAAACAGTCATTCATATTAAGTGTTAGCCCTATTATAATGGACTATTCCCCAGTCTTAAATACAATGGAAAATGTCCGGGGGGATTCTTAGTGACTTCACTAAAATGCAGGACTGAACCCAAAACATATAGAGTATGTCTAGACTATATCCCTCTGTCAACAGAGGGATGTAAATGAGACACGCTGAAATTGCAAACGAAGCGGGGATTTAAATATCCCATGCTTCATTTGCATAATTGCATAATGGCGTTCTTTCGAAAAAGCACCATTTCGAAAGTAAAACCGTGGTCTAGACTAATGAGTACAGGATCTTTCAAAAAAGCCTGCCTTTTTCGAAAGAACCGCGTCTAGACTTCAGTTTTACTTTTGAAATGGCGCTTTTTCGAAAGAGCACCATTACATGATTATGCAAATGAAGCGTGGGATATTTAAATCCCCGCTTCATTTGCAATTTCAGCATGTCTCATTTACATCCTTCTGTCGAAAGAGGGAAGTAGTCTAGACACAGCCATAATGTTCTCCTGGTGAGATCTCATCCTGTATAATACATTGACATTTTTTGGATAGGGTCAGATGACTGTGGCAGTTTATTGCCTTTAATTACAAAAATTTGTAAGTCTTGTTACCCCACTAGCCGTGGGCACTGATGTGTGGCATTCAAATATCCATGTCACGCTCAACATATTATTTGATTATTTTGAGGCGCTACACTTTGAGAGCTCATATCACTCAAGAAGGGAACCTGTTCAGATGCAAATAGGTATATATTGCCTCGCAACAAAACAAATGCATGTCTGACACAAGATTTTTCATTTTGGAAGGGTCACATTGCTTTTATCTTCTGCTGTTTTCATTTTAGAGATAAGAGTCCTGATCTCTAAAGGGCTCTAAATCAGCATCACTCCTTTGACTTCAGAGGCATTATGCCACTTTACACCATCTGAGGAGCGAGCCTGTTATTGTGCCCTCAGATGAAAAGATCTGAATCCAGTCAGGTCTTTCATGGGATTTTGATAACATCACAGACATGAGGGACATGAGACAGATTCTGCCATCAATTACACTAATGTAAATCCAGACTAGCATCAATGGGGTTACTCTATATTTACACCAAAGTAGCTGAGAGCACAATTGAGCCCTTCATGTCTGAAACCAGAAAACATGAACAAAACAGACCACAACAAATTAGGGAGTTCTGAATCACAAAAATCTCTAAATAATTTCATTGTGTGATCCCTAACGCAAATGTTATAAAGTAAGCAGGTTGCACTCAGGTCCATGGCTGTGGAGGGCAATTGAGATAGTTGCCTCAGGCTTTGGCAATTCAAAAGAGTCTGAGGCTCCTAGTCACTGCTGTTGCTATTGTGGCAGCAGCAACAGCCAGAGCCCCAGGCTCATTCAATTGCTGCCAGGGCCCCAGACAATGCTGTCCAGGTGACTCCGAGGGCTGGCTTCTCCAGCCCCGCCCTTTCCTCTCGAGGATCTACTCCTTCCAGGACCATGGAGCTGGCCCACCCACCTTTCCGATTGAGTCCAGCATTTCTGTCAGCCCCCTGGTTGCTCTGAGTTTTGAACAGAGGAACAACCATACAGAACAATGGCAGTCAATAACCCTTTGTACCTTGAACATACATACTAATTTTGCTGGCAATGAGAAATCAGCTAGCATTCTCAGGGCTAAGCTGCTGCCAGACAGCTTCAACTTGCTCAGCTGGCACTTATGTATCTGGTAATCCAAGCTGACGCTTGCCAAGGCAGTATTACGAGGGGTCACTTTATGAGAGGGTGAATTGCTCCTGATCCCTTTCCACAACACGTTGTAGATCAGTCAAAGATGTGTCATATTTTCCCCCGCCCCTCCATGTACATTGAATAAACTGTCTCATTTTGAGCAGAGGAAGGAAAAGTCTACTCTTGAGCTCTCTCTGTATTTCCTGGCATCTTCCTTTGCATGATCTTTTGGGACATACTATAATGTATTATGGGAGCTTTAGGGAACAAAGTACTTTGGAAAGCAATTATTACTTTAGGAAATAGTTCTGCATTAATAGGAAAATGAGTTGGATGATGGAAGGGTCTTTTCCATTGTATTGAGCAGAAGTTTTCATTGAGCTGTTCACACAAATAGCCAGAACTTTTCCTTGTGTGGTTACAGTTGATTTAGAATCCATTTACTTGTATGAGTAATTCACATTGTTCTTTCCAAAGTGCATTACTTTGCATGGGTCTACATTGAATTGCATTTACTATCATATTACTCAGAGACCCCACTTTATTAGGCCCTTCAGCAGTTTTTCAGACACCTCTGGACTTTAACCTGAATAATTCCATGTCCTCCATAATCTGTTATTAAATTATTATAGATCATTCATATATTAAATCTCACCAGCCCTTGTATGAAACCTTGGGACTTCCATTATTGACCTTTCATATGGAGAATGACCACCCAAAGCCTATTCTACATTTTAACCAGTTTCTAATCAATGGCAGAATTTTCTCTTTTGATTGCTTCAGTAGCTTTTTTTTTGGTTGCTAGTTGTTAGGGCCTATACCACAGGTGGGAACTTCAGCCCCGGGGCCAGATGTGGCCCCCAATTTCCCTGGATCTGGCTCCTGAGGCTCAGAAATGGGGAGCCCATGCTGTTGCTCTAGCCACCCACCCGCAGGGCTGGAGCAGACAAAATCTACTAACCTGGGCCCCTCTAGGCTCTGGTGTGCAAGGGAAATGTGGGCAGTGTCTTTCTCTTCTCGGTCAGAAGCTTCCCACTTTGCTTCTCACTTTTATGCAGCCCCCTGACCCAAAAAAGGTTCCCCACCCCTGGACTATACAAAGGCTATTGAAAGACTGAATATCTATTGTTTGTCCATTGCTTTTTCATTCCCTTAAAGAATTCTAGTAGATATTAGAGAGGCAAGATTTTGCTTTACACGAGTTGTTCTCTTGTTGTCCCTCTCATATCTTATTTATACAGAGAACAGATCCTCATTTGCCAGAAGTCGTCATCATTCCGTTGACTTCAGTGCTCCTATCACAACTTACTCTATCTTAGGATCTGCTCCAAATGTTCTATAATTCTTTCATGAATCATTGTTTCAGCCAGTTTTTCTGCTAGGGAGTGTCTACAATGCAGGGCTTGACTCAAAATAAGCTATGCAAATTAATCTACATCAATTGTGTATCTTATTTCAAAATAGCTTATTTCGAAATAAGGAGTGTCTACACAGCACATATTTAGAAATAGAACACTCTTCCTCTGGCTTTCTTTACTCCTTGTTTAATGAAGTTTACAGGAGTTGGAGTAAGAAGTCCTCCAACTTGACAGTATTTTGACACTTTCAAAATAACTGCCTGCTGTGTAGATGCGGACTGAGTTATTTTGGAGTAGTGCTAGTTATTTCAAAATAGTGTTGCTGTGTAGACATAGCCTTATAGACCTAAAGGTAATTGGTAGACCTTATTTACATTTTTTTCAGTTTTGATATTTAAAGTATTCTCCCACACAATAGAAATGGTATTTTTTTAAAATGGGGGGAGGGGAAATATACCTTCCCCCAAAAAATTTCACTCTTTTTCCCCACTCAGTTCTTTTTACTGGTTCCTAATTGCCATATTGCTAAAGGTCAATACTACCCTCATATCCTTTGGCTTTCTATTCTATTTAGGTTCTTATAGTGCACTCATCGCTTAGTATGAGCGCTTTCGAGTACGGCTCTAAGCTACTTGATTAACATCTGTTTCCTTATCCTCCCGTAAGGGAGATAATTTATACACAAACTAATTTGAAATATTGATTTTTGTGTTTTTAAAATCTAAATTCATGCATTCATCTCTTTATTATCTGCCTTATCATTGTGCAGAGGCGGCTCTGTCATGGACCAAGAGTCCATGGTGCTAGGAGCTGTATAAACACAGAACAAAAAGGAGGATCCTGCTCTAAACAACTTACAATTTAAGTATGAGACACGAGAAGGATCCTGAAAAACTGAAAAACAGTGAGACACTAATGGTTAATCTGATAGACAGTGGCTTCAGGGGGTAGCCAAGTTAGTCTGTATAGGATAAACTTAAAAACCAACAAAAGGTCTGGTAGCACTTAATAGACTAACAAAACTTGTAGATGGTATCATGAGCACCGCCCACTTCTTCAGATGACAGGAGTTATGAGTTTAGGATGTGCAGACCCAAAATAAATAGGGAAGGGGGGGAGGAACAAGGAGCAGAGGGAATGAAAATATCGAAGGGAAAAATAAGTAAGAACCTAAAGATTGGATAGTTAAAAGGAAGCAGATAAGGATCAAAGGGAACTAACACAAGAGTCCACACAGAGAGCGGTTGGCACCTTCATTGACTGTTAGGTGGGTAATGTCCCAGCCATCCTTTGTCCCGATTGAGGAGATGATGATCAGAGTAAGAACTGAATTTGTGGATGAATTGTAATTCCAATGTCTACCTGTGTATTTGACTAGTAGAACTGGTCAGCACACCAGCAGCCAAGGTTTTTATAAGCATTATGGCCAAGGAAAGATTTTAGGAGGGATTTGACAGAGCACAACAAGAAGGGGCACTGTAAGTATTTATGAGGAGTACCTCCAAGCATGTGGGACTTGAAAGTGAAGGCAAGCAGCTTATGTTTGATGCGTTGGAGAAGAGGGATGCAAAAAGAGGGATGATATAGTCAAAATGCCTGGCTAGGAAAATTATCCTTGCTGCACTGGATGGATCTGAGCAGGGAAAGACTGAATTTACCAAGGCCATGGAATAGATGATGTTCTAATGAGAACTCAAGATGAGCAGCTGAGAGTTGGATGGATAGGAAAGGTGGTATCCAAGAGCTGTTTTGCAGAAAGAATCTTTAAGACTTAGAAGATAGCCTGAATGCGGGGACCTAGAGAGAGAGAAGTCTGAGTTGAAGATGACTCCCAGGTTGTGGGCTTCAGTGATAGGAAGAATGATTGTTTGCCCACCGTGAATGAGAAGGGAGTTTGTGGAGAGTGAATGCGGTGAGGGGGAGGAAGGAAAGGAGAGATTAAGAGCTCTGGTTTAGCCATGTTGAGTTTGAGCTGGCTGCTACAAATCCGCAAGGAGATGTCTGAGAGACAGATATTTTAGTTTGGACAGAAAGTCCTTGCAGCTTTTAGATGAATTATACCTCATTCCCCATGACACACTGCAGTTTTAATGGTCAACTTCTTCCTATTTCTGACAGTGCCTCTACTTTATTACCTGCAAAAAATAGCTCTGGGGATAGAAATTTCCTTATTTTCATCCATGCAAAGAAGTCATAAACTTTAATATCACTGGGCCATAGTCTTTGCAGCATTTTACAAAGGTGAAAGATGGCTACTCCTGTTTCCTTTCAGCTACTCTGCACGCAGGAAAACACAACAAGGAATAAACAAATTCTAGTGTTCGATTAGTCTTTGTAACTCTGTAACCCATTCTCTTTTCCCCAGTCCTCCTCTTCTTTGTATTCCCCACCTGACTTCTCCGTCTCTCCTCCTTACAAAGCCTCCAGTTTCTCTTTCCCTTAATTCCTCTTCCCTACCCATCTGCTTCCCAGTTCCCTAACTGATTTCCCTAATCTTTCCCTCTTTCTCCCAGCAGCTGTGCTTCCTTTTTTCAGCTTCTCTCTTCTCCATCTCTCTCTCTCCTCTATTTCATAGTGGGGCTGTAGCCCACTACAATCTCCCATCTCATTTGTCTCCTCTTCTCCTTCCCTTCCTGTACCCCCTTCTGTAGTCGGGGTGATTTCCAGTGGCATCTATCTAGCCATCCCAGACACCTGCTGTAATTACATTGGGCTCCCAAGCACAACCACTGGGTGTTTTCAAAGGTCTGCAGAATGTTTATTTCCTTTCAGAGCTTGATCTTGCAGGGGTTTACGTGATAGATGGCACATGCTCTAGGCAGTTAGGATGAGGCTTTCAGAACCAAAGTAATGAGTGCACTACTACAAATAATAAAGCTGTCTATGGTGTAGAAGATCCAGTAGAGTGATGTAGTAATTCCAGTTCACTGTGCTGCAGCAAACCAATTCAAGTATTACTAGTGGTGTGGTGGCAAGAAGTGCAGGATTTGTTGGCTTTTTTGAGCCCTGAAGTCTTCCTTCTAAATCGTGCCCAGTCCTGATTCAGCTTGGCTCATGAAATTCAATGAGATTATAGGCTAAAGCTGTACCACTATAGTGCGTGGCCCACTGTTCTGCCAAAAGCAGCATTGGGAACGGAACCAACTTCTCTCAAATCAATGACATCTAGCAGCTTATTCTCTGCTTGTGGGGCAACAAGAGTGCATCTGTGTATTTCTTTGTTTGTGTTTTCTTTTGAAAAGGGTCAATTCAGAGTTCCAAACTCATTTATGTAGCTCTGTGCATATTGATAAATTAGTGGTGAATGTGGCTTTCGTGATAAACACTCAGAGCGGATCTGCTATGTCACTTTATTATTTATAAAGAGTTTGGGGATTCTTTCCAGGCCATATGACTCACAACTTTGAAGTCACTGAGCAAAGATTCAACCTCTTCTTCACTCAATGGAAGCTTTCAACTGCAAATCCTACTTGTACATTCAGGGCTAAAATCTTGTCTATTGAAAGGGCCGTAGCTTCAAAATGTAGTGAAGCTTTGTTAACGCTTCGTTTCCTGCAGTGAATCATTTTGCCTATGAAAGTGTAAGAGCTGGGGACGTTCAAAAAAACCCCAAACCTCTCTGTGCTGTGGAATGGATTATTTTCTGTTACTTTAGATAACTTTATACCATGACAGCAATAAAATGCAGTGATATGGAATAATTATTTGTTTTAAGCTTTTCCAATTGATATACTGTTGGGTAAATATATGCACTTGAATTCACCTGAGTGACTTTGGACAGCAAAACACAAGACCATTATGAATAAAAGAAATACTCACTTAGATTTAGATTATGGGGTATATTAACCACATTTACATTACTGTCAGGCGGTATTCAAGATTAAAGTAGGGACATTGACAGAAAAGTGATTGTAAAAATGACATTGTGGGACTGCATAATTTGTCGTCTCCCAACGGCTTCTATTATCACATTTGCACATTTTCCAAGTTCAAAGGTGATTTTTCTAGATGCCTTAAAATTTAGGCCGGAGTCAGAAAATCAAGCTCTGTTCTTTGCTACTTCTAGCATCACTTACTGGAAGAAAGGGTGCTTTAATTGGAAACTGACTGACAGCTTGGTTAGTGATGCGAGAGAGAGAGAATAGAATCCAGCTCAGCTTCTTCCTCTATTGTCTTTTGAGTGCTAGCAGTATTAAAAATTTGACTTGGCAAAGTAAACTGGAGGACACAAAAATGGCAGCTATGACGAGTAAAAAAATGCCATTTTTTTCAAGGTGATTGTTCTGACTACATTTTAAAATTAAACACTTTTTTAACTCAAGCCATTGGACTCCCTGTATAAGGCTATAAATTGTGAAGAGGTGTGGGAGAGAATGCTGTACCATAGATCAAGAATGTGCCTAATATATTATTATTTGCCTATTTTCTTCTATTTTTATGTTCATAAATCTATAGCAGTAACAACAAGTACAAATGCAATTCAGATGAGAAATTCATAATTAGAAAATTGAGAAATAAGATCTTATTAAAATTTTGGACATGTCAAATAATATTTAATGCACATAATATTTTTCACATTATTATTAGTTACTACAGAATTAACTGCTTCCAGAAAATAGCTATATGTAACTGCTAAAGAGATAGAAGAGTAATCTCCTTGTACAGCTAGAATCTTTGCATTTTGACTGTTCACGATTGTTTCAAAGGTACTTGTGCAACTTTTTTTAATTTCTTTTTCTTTGTATCTTGAAAACAATAAAAGAAATGTCTGGAAAAAATGTTTGCCGGTCCAGAGGCAATAAAGATAATGATGTGGAAAGTTTTTAAATGAAGATGAGGGCAAAGAACACTGGAGGATTCATGGTGGGAGAAGGCGCCAAATCAGGAAAAGATTGCGGCTGAGTTCCTCTGTGAATATAACATTAAAATCGTATGGGGTTATTTTATCTGCACAGATATGTTGGATTTAAGAGCTGCTTTTAAAAGAAAAAAACTTGATGAAGGAATGATTGGGTAAAATTCTGTGTTACATAGAAGAGCAGATGCTTAGGATTCCATCTACTCTTAAGATTTATGAAAATACTGTTTCTGAAGCTTTGTTTGCAAGATTCCCTAACTTGACCATGTAAGTAGTAATAAGACTAATCTTCATTCCATGTGCAAAGCCCAAGGAATTGGTTTCCTTGCATCACTTTCCGCAAGGGTTGAAGGGAAAAGAAACTTCCTCTTACCTCACTAGCAGGTTGTAGAACATCTACACAACCCCCACATAGCTGCTAGGACAGTATTATTTGCCGTCTCCTATATGGCAGTTGCATGTGTTTTGGCCAGTGGATTTCTATGATTTCAGAACCCCTAGTCATTTCTCCAGCTCTGTTTCCCTGCTATCCTGTCCCACTTGATCCTCTAACACTTCTCTCTGATGTTGTGCACAGGAATGGGAAGGCTTGATTCAAATATTCTCCATGGCTATGTTCCATTCTTTCATCAGAATCTTGCTAATTCTGCTAACTATGAGGACTTCTGCAGCCTTTTTTGTAAATTGGAAGATTTAATCTGACGTGCTGCAGTCTAGTTTTGGCTAAGGATATATGAGTAATTAAATTCTCATGCCTATCATAGCCCTCTCAGCAGAGATTAACAACAAGGATACTTAAGAGTGCCAATCTTGGAGATGGCAGTCCTCACTCTTATTAATAAAGGGATGGGTCACGTCTCATAAGCATTTGAAATCTGATGGAGAAACATTATTCACCTATTTTTAATGCTGCCTGGAGATAGATGCAATGTTATTGCTGTTCCTACCTAAATGCATTGTACAGGTCACGTCTTATTATTTAAGGCACCAGATTGGGGACTAAGTACACCTCTTAGGTGCAAAAGTCTGCTACATTTAATGACAGTTTTCTTTATTTATATGAGTATTTTTTAAATGGCATTTTATGGATCTGCAGGGCTAATTTCTCAGAGTAGTTGCAGAAGTGCAAACTGGGACAGAATTTTGTCCAGTCTGATTTTCTTTTTTCTTTGATTCATTTGTTTGCTTTTAACATTGGAAATCTTAAAGCTTGTAGTAGGGTGGCTGTCACAATTGCCTAGTAATGGAGAGAAGTAACATTATCCCCAGTTTATAAAAAGTAGAAACTGAGATACATGGAATCCAGGTCTTGGATATGAATGGGTTCTGCTTGCTGTATGCCTTCAAGTTGCATTAGAGGCAAGTCAGAATTAATATTAGCACATAGCAGTTAAACTATTTGCCCAAAGTCTTCAGGGAAATGGCATCACAGGCAGGATTTGAAAGCAGAATTTCCTGGCTTCCGGTTCCGTGGTCAGGTAGCTAAGCTATCCTGTCGGTTCCTGGGTATATACTAGAGCTGGATGGATTCATCTATTCTTTATTTTTCAGAATATTTGAAAAAATAACGTGTTGGGCTTGTGTTTTGCTCCAGCTGTGGTCAAAACTCCTCTTGACGTCAGGATCATGGCTTTATACTCGCTTTTCCTAATTGGCTTAATTATGTTTGTAATATTTTCCTTTTTCTGAAGTTCTCTGAAACATGATATGCTTTCCCCATCTGTCTCTTTCCAAATCAGAATGGCTTGTGAGGTTAGTTTTGGTTCTTTTATTGCATCATTATACTGAGCAGCCTGTCAGTGCTTCCATTTTAACTCTGTTGTATAGAACTTTAGAACTCAGCTGTACTGTTCTGAGCTGAAACTTGCCTTTAAATGACTCAGACACAAGTCTTCCCCCCCACCTTTATTTTAAATACAGCTAATTAAAATAAATTGGTATGGGATGCATTTTTTAAGTTAGAGCATCAAATGTTTAGATATGGAATGGTTCTGTATAGGGTTGGCAGGTATCCGGTACTGAACTGGACAGTCTATTGTTTTTGCCTCCTGTCTAGTAAAAAAATTCAGAAAATACCGGGCACCTAAAATGTCCGGTATTTTCTGATTTTTTCCCCAGGTTGTCCGGCTCAATACGGAGGCAGCTTGGCAACCCTAATGCTTACCGAGGAGCTGTCCAGCCCGGTTCAGGGAGGCAAGATGGCAGGTGGCTGCCGGCAGCCTGTTAGGGCCAAAAAGGGTCTTCATGCAGTTTTTAAAAGGGCCATGGTGGGTTGGTTTTTCTGGTTTGTGGGGTTTTTTTTTTTTCAACAAACTTTTCCTGTCGTGATTTTTTTTTTTTTGTATTTTTTTGAAACCATCTGGCAACCCTAGTTCTGTAGGTTGGTGTTTGCTCCTCTTACTTAGAGGAAGGCTGTATCATTAGTATTGTTAGCTAGTACTGGTAATTAATCTAATTTATGAGCCTGATTCTTCTCTCATTCACACCAGTTTTACACTGGTGTAATTCAATTGACTTCAGTGGGGTTACTCCTGATTTACATTGGCGTAAGTGGGAAGAGATTCAAGTCCTGTATATATATGGCCCTCTTCAAATTTACTCTGATTTTTCACTATTGTAACCAGTGTATATGTAAGATAACAGACTGTCATGACTTTTTTGGCTTCTTGTGTACACATATAGTGTACTGATATGTAAGGTAAAGGTCGAATTATGGTTCAGGCATCAGCTGATTAATGAGCAGTGTGGACGTGCATTTCCTGGAGATATTGATTTTATTGGAATTACTCCTGATTTACATTAGAGTGAGAGGAGACTTTCTCTCTTAAACACACACATCACATCTTGCTAACTCTGATAGATGAACATATTTAATTTTGAGAAAAGAAGACTGAGGGGAGACCTGATAAGAATCCTCAGATATGTTAAGCACTTTTATAAAGAGGATTGGGACCAGTTGTTCTATACATCAACTGAAGGAAGTAAAAGTAACGAGCTAAATATACAGCAAAGGAGGCTTAAGTTAGATATTAGGGAAAACTTTCTAACTTAAGGGTGGGTAAGCTTTGGAATAGGCTTCCAAAGGAGATTATGGAATCCTAGTCCATGAAAGTTTTTAAGAACAGATTGGACAAAAACTTACTTGGTACTGCATCAATGCAAGGGGCTGGACCTTCATGGCTTCTTGAGGTCCCATTAGCCCTGCATTTGTATGATTCTACATGCCTGTTTCCCATAGTCCTGCATTGGATTTAGATGTGTGAGAGAGCAATCATCATTTTCAAAAAACTGGCTAGTAGGGATAATTAGAAACTCATTTGTAATGTTTCCCAACACATACTTTACCAATTTGACTATGGCTGGATATGATGCACTCTAATAGACCTGAAAGATCTGCTAACAAATACAGCCTCTGACATCTTAGAAAACTCACTAGCCCAATATACTGAAGCAGCAAATGTCAGCGATCCATTTAATTACCTCTCTGAAAAATAAGTTGACAGAATCCATCGTGACTATATGTGTTTAAGGTGAGTGATCTGTGATGTGTTGAACTGATGAAAGCCTTGGCGTATTTCTTTTCAGATCATACCCTGGCGTATTTTTTCAGATCATACTTCATCTTTCACTAAGACCAGGGCTGAAGTGAAAGTAACTAGAAAGTTTTGTGGAGCCAGGGTTAACTCTTTGCTGCTTTTTCCCCAATGGACTTTCAATAAGTACAGTGAGGCTGGTATTAAATGAACCATGCCCATTCAAGGGTCTAGTTTCTTTAATAGATCGCCAAATGTGGCAAGCAAGCAAGCTTTCTCCTCCTTCAATAAGCCCCGGGGGATATTGACTAATATCTGAATTGACACATTCTCCTTAGAGGAGCCTTTCATAGGGTGGGTAGATGCTGACCCCCTCAGCGAGCCAGTTCCTGGGAGAGCTGCCATTTGCGTTATTTTTTTAAATAAACCTTTTAAATAAATTAGGAATTTAAAGGATAGTTCACATGAACTCTTCCAAAGTGCGTACAGTACACATAATAAAAGAATGGCATGAATCACGGTTCCCCAAAACAATTTTGAATTGACCCTGCTGGGCCTTGGTTTTGCAGCATGTCACTAGAACCAAACACAGCCTTTGAAGTCAGTGAGCCTCATTCTCAACTGCCCTGCATCTTGTGGAGGGAAGGTGAGTAAAGTGCTACCAAATCAGAATAGTAACATTTTACACCCACTTAGCTCCACAAGGGCTTAGGTAATGGATAGTTAGGCCCATTGTAACAAATTAACTTCAGTGGAATCATACCCAGTAACACCAAGGGCTTAGTTGGACCCACAGGCTACATCTACACTACAAGTTTTCTCTGCAAAAAATATGGTAATGAGGGACTCATTTGCATGAATCACATTCTCATTTGCATATTTTCTGCTGATCCGGTTTTTCGCTAGGATTTTTGTGCAGAAACAAGCAGTGTGGACGTTTTCTTTTTGTGCAAAAACCCCTTTTCCCGCCAGATCCGTAAACCTCCTTTTTTGAGGAATAAGGATCTGGCAGGAAATAGGGTTTTTGCGCAAAAAGAAAATGTGCACACTTCTTTTTTTTTTCCACAAAAACCCTTTGCGCAAAAATGGCTTCCATAAATTGTGCAAATGAGGCACGGCGATATGCTAATCCGCGCCTTGTTTGCATATTCTCTGCCGGCAAAACCAGCAGTGTAGACGTAGCCATGATGTATAAGACCACACAGAGGGGATACGGGTAAACATGTATAGTGAATTTGCAGTCCTTAACTTTCTTTTCTCCAAGCCATTCTTCCATGTTAGCATCCACTTATAATATTCTTTTAGCTGAATCACAAAAATAATTCCTTAGAATTAAAAAGAGGACTCTTGTACAATACGTACATGGGCAAAGACTTCAGGGAGGGAAACCTGGATCCACTGAAGTCACTGGACATTTTGCTGTTAACGTCCACAAAGCCAAGATTTCATCCCTTATCTTCACATTTGCCATGGCCTCTTGTGTAAACATAGATAACAGCCTAACTAAAGTTTTGGGCCAGTGTGTGCAAATGGGAGCAGGCTGGATATGCATTACTGTGGTAGGAATGCCTAGAGATGTCAGGTCTGATTTACTCCAGCATGGAAAGAGAATTCAGCCTGCTGTCTTCGAGAAAGCAGAGTAGCCCTTGAAATGCCCCTTAAAAAATGCAGCAGGCATGCTACCAGTTTTGGCTCTGTATCAGTGCTGCCGAGTAGTATGGTGGCATGGGCAGGGCATGGGCTCTGCCTATACCTCTTCCCACCCACTATGAGAAGACTCACAGAGGGAATGTATCAATGAATTATAACTAGCCCCTGGGCTGCTTCTGTGCACTCCCCTTCTACCTCACTCCCATTGTGTATTTGTGTAGGACTAGTATTAATCCAGCCCTAAATACATATCCACCAAATATGCTGCTTCTTATTCAAGTAAAAGTAATGTTTTATTTGCAGCCATCAGGGTCAATTGCAGGCATATATCTTTCCCCAGCAGCAATAGGAGAAGTAAAAATTCCCCAAAGTGTTTTTGACTTTTCAGGGTTTTTAAGCTCAAAAAATTGACCTACTTTGGCAGAAGTCCAGTATGAAAAGGTCTTCTCTGAAAATGATGTATTATATATCTCCTGTCACTGCTAATATATTTGTTCATTGTTAGTTTGACAGTGCATAATGTGTTGAGTGTTTTGGGTGGGGTATTTAAATTACCCAGAGGTATATTGGAATGAGTATACAAATATTCTTGTCTTTTACTTCAACTAAGTTATTTTGGATTGACGTTGGTTTAACTAACAGTAAAATGTGTGCCATTGTTGGATTACAGATAAGAGTGATTATATTGTCAAAACAGATAAATTTGTTTAAGCTTTAAATCTCAATAATGTCCCTTAAAAGTAACACACAGAGATTTTTCCCTTTTTAGTTTAAATAATAAACCAAAAATGTGTGCAGACTATGACCCTGATGAGCTTGAATCTGATTTCACACACACAGTTCTCCATTGCATTCTAGCCATCAGAGCAGGAGTGGGCAAAAAGTCCTCTGTGGAACCGATCTGGTCCACCAAGTGGGTTGATCCAGCCTACGGAGGCCCTGCTGCTCCACTGGCCCCGAGGCCCTGATTGGCCTGCGTGAAGAAGGGGGAGTCCGTGAAGTCTCATCCTACTGCCAAGGGCGCCTAGCGGGAATCTCTGGGGGAGAGGGAACAAAAACTTCACGCACTCCCGCACTGCCAGACCACTCATGGTCTATGGGTGGGGAAGAAGGGAAGTATCCTGGCCCTGCCTCTTCCACCTGAGGCCCTGACCCTTCTGGTGCAGCCTATGGCCACTTCAAAAATTTGATTACTCACCCCTGCATTAGAAGCTGTTGTGATTCCATTGGTTTTGGTGGAGTTGCATTTGCATAAACCTAGTGTAATGAACTTGAGAATCACATCCTGACTTCAATGGAGTTATTCCTGATTTACAGTGATGTAACACAGATCTGAGTGTGACAGGGCTTTTGTTCATCATGGTAAGTTACAGGAAGCAGTGGGCCTAAATTATAAGGTCCCATATGTTGGCTTTGTCTCTGACTAGGGATCTAAAGTCCCATTTAATTGGTTAACTAGTTAAACAAATTGTTTAACTGGTTAACTGATTAAAGGGGGTGGTGGGCAGGGGATAGGGACACTCCAGCCTGACTGGAGTGCCCCACCCCCCATCCACTGCTGGACTGGAGCAGCTCACCAGCTGCAGGCAGGGGCTGCACCAGCCAGATCTGCCACAGACAAAGGCTGCTCCATCGTGGACTCCAGAGCAGGCCCTGCCTGCGTGGACCAGGGGCCCCGCAAGCAGGAGCTGCTCCATACTGGCCACAGCAGCCCCTGTCCATACCTCTCCCTTTTCCCCAGGGCTGGGCAGCCTTCTGCAGATAGCATGTGGGGAGCTGCTCCTGTCTCCACCACTTAAGCGTAACCATTAAGCTTAAACTTACCGGTTAAACAGTTAAACATTCACATGCTTATCTCTGACTCATTTCTACTATATCTTGGATTAAACGTCCTGTAGTTGAATGAAAAAAAAACAAACCCTTTACTTAGGACTTTACAATGATAAATTATGTGCAGAAGAGAAGTGAAAATTATCTTTACATGTGCCCAAGTGGTTAGAAACAGCTGATGAAGGAAAGCTCCTATTTGTAAGCCTGAAGACAAAACAATTTCAACATGCCTGCATTTTCCATGTGCTTTTTATTCACAAAAGCAGCATCTTGACATATTAGCAGTTAATCATGTGAATGAAGGCCTGACTATGACCATGGTTAAAGCAGGAAGCAGAGATGCACAAGAGTGCCATATGCTATGTGTTTAGTTCAGCTAGAAGGGAAACAAACAAACAAACAAACAAACAAACCCACCCAACATTCCTGGAGTTATTAATGGGTAACTTTTAAATGAGAGTGGTGATGATTAAAAATCTGAATTCCAGTAAGCACTAGAGTAAGGTAAATAGTTGTGCTTTTGCTGTAAAAGTCTAATAGAATCCCTGTGGCTTGTGTGTGTGTGTGTGTGTGTGTGTGTGTGTATGTATGTATGTATGTATGTATGTATGTATGTATGTTTTACTGCTGTTAGCGTTTTATTTTAAATTACAACAAATGCAATTGCTCTGACCAAAACAAGTGAATACACTGACTCAGTCGGTGTAGTACATTAAAAAAGGCCTCCTCCTTGTATTTAAGTACATTTTAATACAGTCTGTTTGCATATGGTGCAGACCGGTGCCAAGAAAAGCAAAGTTGCACATGCCTTATCTTGCTTTCTTACTCCATGTTTTTTTCTGTCTTGAAAGCTGACATATTTTTGTCATTAATATCCCTATAGTTCCGATATTTCAGATAAAAGGCTCTAACTTGATTTTTTGGAACTTGTGCACACTTATATCTTGGCTTTTGGCTTCTTGGAGTAAAGTTTGTGTTCTTCCAAAACCTAAATGGCATGCAGATTGGAAATCTGTTTAAATGTGTGACTATTTTAACAATGATTTCAGATGGGGTTAGTGGAATAGAGATACAATCTCCCCTAGGGATTATTTGAATCTAATGCAAGCTCATAATGATTACTGGCCACTACCCACTGATCACTGTTAGAAGATCTTGTTAAATGCATTTGCTCTCAATGCAGTTATGAGTAGGGGAGTGTCCTTATCATGAAAACCTACATCAGTTAGCAGTCACAGTAGGGCTAAATGGGAATAGAGATTGATCCATGGAGATTGCCTCTTCCAAAGGGAGCAGAAGCACATCAGTGGGGCAGCAAGGGAAAGCTTGCCCTTCTTTTGTCTGTGCGATTACCTATGTCTTACCTAACTTGAGGACTTCACACCTTTGGCAGATTTCATTCTTTAAAAAAATGAATCTAAAATTATGTTGACTTTTTACTTAATATGGTCAAGGAGCAAACACCTTTAGTAATTTAATGAGCCACTGTTCCGTTCTCCATAAGTGTTTTGTTTATCCCTGTGTATTTTCACTCCACAAGCACCAGCAAGAGCTGTTATCTGAAACGGGAGAGGTTAGGAGTTCAGTGAAGAAAGGAGGAACCCTTTCTTTATATTACAATACCACATGAGGAAAAGATCAATGATACTTTGATCATTCCTTTTTTGAAAATGACCCGATACAGGTCATCAGTGGCTCAGCCATGCTAAACATGTGTGGTTCTCTTACACACATGAAGATCAATATATAAATGCAAGACAGGTGCAAAAGACAAGTTGAACTCTTTATCCTTGAATGCTTTGCTGTTCCTTACCAAACTGACTACGTGGTTGGTTTTGAGAAGCTGATGTGATAACATTTCAGCTGCCTCTGCCACATGAGTTTCAGCTACACTAATAAAATTCAGGCACATAATTTTCCACCAGTGTAAGTAGTAACTGTGGTGGAAATTAATGATATAGACCTGGCATACACATATTTCCCCCTACGCAGGAGATAGTTCAGGGCAGTGACAAAACTGACTATTATAAATTCATTTGGAAGCTGCATTTAGGTTTCTATTCTGTACAGTGATCAGTGTGGGTAACACCCGCACATTTGCTCTGTACGCATGCATGCTTGAATGGGATCTGAAGAAAAATAACACCATCGGGCCCCTTTTTTCTCCTCATCTCTTCTTTCTCTTCCATTTTACTTCTGTTTACTGATTTTTTTAAAATTAGTGTTTTGTGCTAGGGCTGTCCACTTGGGGATTTGAATCTACAACAGGTGCAGTCGTTTTCTTGGTTTTAAGGATGGTGGTAGTTATATTTAGTTGTTTAGAAATTAGCACAAACTTTTAGAAATATTTGAAATCCAAACTCAGATCCTAATTTTGTAAATGCCCATTAGTTCTGTAATAGCCTAAGCCAAAAATTCGGGCCAGAAAACACTCACATTTGGGGGCGAATTTCAATAGTAGATCCTAACTGCCATCTTTTGTATCTGCTTTTTATTGTGAAATTTCAATAAGGAAGGTAGGTGCGTGCGTGCGTGCATGTGCATAATATTTAAGGATTTAGAAAAAAATCCCTTCTCTCTGCAGTTATACACACACAGGCCAGCATAGGGTTCTTTAAACCAGTACTCTGTTTCTTTACCTGCTCTGCAGAAATACAGATTGGCAGGCTGTTTTGAAGCTGCTGTGGCTTGAGGAAAAAGCTGGTTTTCAAAAGAGAAGCTAGTGTCTGAGAAATTAAAGCTGTCATTAGTATGATTGGAGCTGAGCACTGACGTTTTTAAAGCTCAGGTCCCATCAGCTTTTTTGTTTTTAATTAAAACAAATGCTTTTCTTTTTATGAAATTCCAGCTTCTTAGATTAAGATCATGCTGCTCCCTGGCCCACAGAAACTTGAAAGATATTTCTTCCTATGATGGCTACACATATCGGACTGAAGTTGTTGAATCATAGAAGCTGCTATGGGATTCAAGATCTCATAGGTACTAATATCTCTAGTCAAAAGGCTCTCATTCATTAAAAATGAAACGCAGAGTTAAAAGAAATATAGGAAAATATGTAGTTTTTTTTAAACTTTGAACCTTTAAATGCTTCTTGAATAATTAAAATGAAGACGTGTTAGTGGTTTTCCAAAACCCAAAAATTCACTTAGAAAAGCCTGCTCGTTAGTATTCATATTTGTTGTTTGTATTTTGGTAGCACCTTCGTGCCCCATCAAAGACTGGTGTCATACTATGCTTGTGCTATGTGTGCTCCAGGTGCCAGTCAGTGCCTGTTCCCAAAACTTACAATCTAAATAGACAAGAGAGAAAATGTAGAGGTAAGGAAATATTCTTATTTCACAAATAGGAAAAGGAAGCAGTAAGAAATTTAGTGACTTGACTAAGGTCACCCTGGACATATGTGGCGGAGCAGGGCATTGAATCAGGTCTCTTTGATGTTGATCTTAGCTTCCTTCTCATGACCTTGTTTCAAAGCCTATTGAGCTCAATGGAATATTTGGTGTGTTTCTCTAAAAACGTGATTTATATTCTGTCGTATAATGCCTTCCACACAAAGATCACACACGTCTTTACAAACAAGAATGAATGCAACCTCTGATGATCTGAGAGACATGTACATACACTTTTACCTATTGTGAAACATGAGATCCCAGGGGAGTAAACTGAGGTCACTCAATTAGAATATACTGCAAGAAATGGGATGGCTAATCGCCAAAACTGGTGGTTAAGCCAATATTTATAGTCACCAAGCCAGCATAAAACAGCTTCTGTATTACTTTATTGGTTAATCAGAAGTCCAAACTAGTGATGTTAAAAAACTGTTGTTTTTGTAACTGTGTAGATGTGTCTCCCAAACACTGTGGCAATTAGCACAAGGTAATTTATCCATTAAGTAAGTCACATACAGTTTACCACAACCTTCCAAGAGACATATAAACAATACTACTACTTCAATAAAGTTTCATTATAAATGTTGATATTCCCTTCAACTAGAATTCATAAGTTACCCAGGGTGATCCTCCAATTAATTGCTCCGTGTCACCCCCAAACCTGACATCCCAAATAGGAACTACAGGACTAATGTAGATTTAAATCTGCAGAACTCCATTAACTTGAGCAGAACTTTGCACCACCAGTTTGTACCACTACCAGTGAGAGCTGAATCAGCTTTGGAATCCATTGGAATCCACTGCTTTACTACAGTAGCAGATATGTGAGAGATTGTGGGCCTGGTTTCCAGCTGCCTTGCACATATACCTGTACAATGTGTGTGTAAAATGCTATTACTGCTGAAAATGAGTAGAGAATTGTGCTTTTGGTAGAGCTCTACACTCACTCTGAATAGGTGTAAATTACAATGTAAAGTGTAAAGCCTTCCAGAGCCTTGTAAGTGATCACTCTGTGTTTTAGCCTGACTTATTTTATAATATTTTTGTACCAGGATTTCTTTATATTTATGTTCTGTTTAAATACCCGCCCTTTTATTTGATGTCAGTTTCATAGTTGGGAATAATTTAATTTCTTCCAAATGACAAAATTTAAATCAGTTGCTTCATCTTATTACGCTTTCACTGTGTTGCTTTTAAGTTCTGCTGGATCTACTATTTTTTAAAAGTAGCTATCGTTTTGGTTAAGAGTCTTTGAATATTCATTTGATGGGCAGTTCCATGAGCTAAAAATTCTGTTCATTTTATCCTCTTGTAAATAACTATATATTTTAACATTGATGTCATTTAATTCATCAGTGGAAAACTCACCCCCTGTATCAATATGAAAGTATCCACCTAGAGCACTGAAAATAATGTACATACCCATGGGACAACTTTCTGGGATTACACAACTGGGATTCCAGTGGTATCTCCAGATACATTAGAATAATTCTGTTTGCTTCATTGCAGTTACTCTAGATTTTCATTGATGTAATGAAGAGAGAAACATGTTGTGGTGTAGGTGTCACCTTCACTTATTCAGCAATAATGCACAAGAAGTAAATCTAACTTTATTCCTAGTCTAGTAAATTATCTGATAATCCTTGTAATTAAACTACAAACTAGTTCATTAGATGTAAGTAGTATAAATAGATTGATTCTAATATAAGATTGATTCTAGTTACCAATTTTGAGAAGCTGATTGGGAGAATTATTGCTGTGACAACAATAATTAATTCAAATACACATAGAGATTTGCTGAATAATTGGTTCTTAGTACAGTATGTCTGTCATTGATTCCTCTCCCCTCCTTTACCCTCTACAGTTGCAACCATCAATCTGTCCCAGTGCATTATGCTTTGGGAGTTTTTAAAGTTAACAGTGCAGAAGTTGAACATTTGTCATTAGTAAGAAAAAACATCCATGAACTATTTGAGCAAGATTGGTAGACAAAATGCAGTATCATCAAAACAAACAAATCATTAAGCCAACAAAGACATGGACCTGAAGATGCTCACTGTTAAACAAAAAGGAGATTTATTCATTTGAGAGTTACAAACTACTGCACTACATTGCAGTGACAGACTCTGACACCAGTGGTTTGATAAGCATAAACCTGCTGTGCTATTCTACCTGTTTCTAGTTTTGTTGAGGAATTGACTTGATCTAGTGCTTTGAAAGGGAAAAATACTGTTCCTTTAAAGCAGGCCATATGTAATTGTTCTAGTCTTCATTTACTTATTAACTTGGTTTGTTGTCACAGTCACTTTTTTTAATTATGTTTCAAGCTTTCAGATAAATGTTCACAGGTGTTTCTTATCACATTTGTTTTGAATGCTAGTACTTTTGTATTTACATGAGCATTTCGTAAGTTACACACCAACATTTATATACACACATACATGCACATGCCCTGCTGATACATTCTTTTGAGTGCTGCAGTGTTAAAAGTTTGCAGTAAATAACTGCATGAGATGTGATTTGATGTGGTAGTCAATATCATACAACTACAGTATTTTTTTTGTATGCATTCCAGTGTTCTATGAATTCGCTACCAGCTTCAGTACCAGGGACCAGAGAATTGTTGTAATACATACATTTTAATTATTGAACCAAGCAGTGGATACAGATTACTAGAATTTTGGGAAGTTTTGGATTTCTAGGAGGGCACCCAAACTTTGTCTGTGGCTCCTTGTCACTAAAATTGGACAAGCCAATATCTTGTTCAGTAATATCTGTAAACATTGGGAAAGTGGGTATGGATCTAAATTTAGCAGTCTGTGGCCCACCTCTGATTTTAATTTTACATTCTCCAGAGTCCTGATTGGGCCCAATCAGAGTTAACCTGCTAACCTCTCAAGGACGTTGCTATGGTGATGAATGTGTTCTAAAACTCTGCATAGAGTAGAATAGAACGAGTTATATAGATTCATCAATGCTCATTTTCTTGTGCCTGGGCTTCCTGACTTGTCCTGCAGCATGTGAAATGAGTAATAGTTGCCTGCTACTGAGGCCCTCATGATCTCTTCACTCACATATAGATTTTATTTTTTAAACCATGTAACTAAACACAAGGGTTGGATAATTGGGACAGTCAGCTCTGCGGATCCTAGGCCCCCACAGGGCCGCAACAAAGCTTCTGCATTGCTCCTCAGTGAAGTCTTTATGCTACTCTACAGAAGCAGGGCTGTCTGCAGGTCCTAATAACCGGTTCTGTGTCACACCTTGCAGTTGCCTCACTTGAGTAGTCCCATTTAAAAGGTCAAGCTCTGCGCCATTGAGTATTGTGCCCATCATAATGTTTTTACATCATGCATCATGTTTCTTCTATTACCTTCTCTGTGTCTCCTGGCTCCCACTTTCTGATGAATGCTGACCCATTGTTCCAGCAATTTGGCCATGTCTGCCCCGACCTCCTATCCTGTTATTCCATGTTTGCCTGATCAGTGTCATTGTGAGAGATTTCTATGTGTCATGTTGTGCTCCTCTCACCAACTGTTCCTCCTTTAATCTTTATGTTGCTTGGCTTTTATGAATGCACCATAATTGGCCCTTTAGGAACTATATGGGTTTAATATAACTCCATCCTGTGCTGTGTGAACAGACACCTTGAAACACACTTGATGGGGAATAACACCTGGCACTTTGAGCTATCATGTCTCTGTACGTTTTTAGTACATTTGTTACAATCTAGAGCCATCAGGCCAGGATATGAATTCAATTTGTGTCCAAACTTCTTCAAATTTGAGAGAGGCAGGAGTGGGATTCCAATCCTGAATTCAGTTCAGGCCCACAATTTTGCACCGATCCCCAAGGAACTGTGGCAGATGAGCATTTTCATTTATAATTTCTAGAATTCTCAGAGATCTTTGGCAAATAGATTTACTTTCTAAGGCCAAGATTTTGAAAATGGGGCATCTATAGTTAGATTTCTAAGGTAGGATTTTCAAATGTGCCTAAGGAAGTTAGATACTTGGGTTCTGTTATGCATTGTTGAAAATCATACCTGTAGGTTATTCTTAGGTGCCTAAATGAATGGCCTTGTTTTCAGAACATCTAAGCATCTTGTAGCTCTCACTGATTTTAATAGGAGCTGCTGGGTGTTGGGCACTTCTCAAGATCAGCCCATTTATTTAGGCTCCCACACAATGATTTGGGAGCCTAACTTGAAGAGTGTAAAGGCCTGATGTAAACCCCACTGAAGTCAGAGAGAGGATATCAATTAAAGTCAGTAGCATTGGTTCAGGCGCTGAATGAGTAATTATATTTTGATTTGCAATTGTTACTAAACATTTAAAATACTTAAAAGCTGAACAGGAAGGAATAGTGGTTAGGTAAAAATTGGTCAATGGCATGTGCAATGAATAGAAATGAACCTCAATTGCGCTTGGATTTAAATAAATAAAAAAAAATCTTAAGAGTCCAAGGTGTTCACATTCAACTTTGATTTGGACCCATTCCTAAAAAACCAGCACATCCACTTCATATTGCATTTCATACTAGTGACTCAGACAGTGGTCTGAAAATGTTACTTACCAGGATCAAGTCCCAAATTACTGACTATTCCAGTCCTGATCCAGAAAAGCATTTATTTAAATGTGTATTTAAATGAAACACTTAAGTAATCCAATTGAATTTCAACTCAATCAGTAGTTCAAATCCAGCTTATTTTAGATGTAGTCAAGCAAGTACTGTTTGATAGCTGTCTGGGCTGGGTGAAATGTGTTTGCAGCCTAACATGTCACATCATAAAGACGACCATCAGAAGTGGCACCCTGGCCTGGCTTGTTCTAGAGAGAGGCCACAAATAGAATGGGCGTCGGAACCAAGCTACCCTGACATGTAATGAGATCATTTTTCCATCTCAAGTTATATCACATGTCTATGTATGTGGCATTGCTCAATGGTCTATCTGTTTTGTCGAGTAAGAGGACCTCAGTCTCCAGCCCTTTCAATCTGTCACCATGAACAAACCTCTAGCTGTAGCAATCTTTAAGGAGAGGAAATGGACTTAATGGAGAGTAAGTAGAAGGCAGAGATGTGTATCGTCCGTGGTTTGGGGACTTCTGCAATTTAGGGCAGAGTTCAGATTTTTCCATCTCACTGGTTATGGTTTTTTCCAAATCAAAGTTCTATTTGGTCTTTAAATGAAGACGTGTAAAATCAAGATGAAGATTTATGCTGCAACCACATTTTTAAGTAAATTAACCTTGATAAGATCTTTCATGTCATGTAATAGAATATATTTTCTTGGTAATGCATTAAGATTGTCAAACCAGATATGATCATACAATTAATGAGATTACATTTGATGTAAATTTTAATTCATTATTACAGTCACTGTGTTCATAGACTTTTTAACAACCATATACCATGATAGTTCAAAAGGACAGCTCTGCTGTGGAATGCATTAAATGAGAAGATAGAAAGTCTGCAAATATCTTAAATACACATTTTGATGTATTTCAATATTGTAAGATTTCTGTGATATGGTAGTGATTTGAAGATAGAAAATGAAATAAAAGTTAATTAAGGCAGTCCTCCATGCATTCAGAATAATAACTGAGATAACAGTGTTAGCTAGTGTAATGAAGAGTTGTCTTCTAGATGTTTCTTTTGTCTTTTTAAACCTCCTCCCCCTCTGTTTCTCTCTAGATTTAGCCTATTGTAAGTAATTCTTATGGAAATAATTAATCACTACACGGAAGTGCCTGGGTGACCTCATCGTATTATAACTGTTACAAAAAAGTTTAATTCAGTATGAAAAGAATAACTTATGAACACCATCCCTTACTTTCTCTTGCTTTGGGAGGTTAACAAATCATTAGGAGACAGAAAATAACATACTTTACCTTTGTAAAGGAAGAAAGAGAATTTTTCACTAACTCAGTCTCTTGGTGTAACCTCTTCTCCACTTGCCAAAGGTCCTACTCCTTGAATTCTCTGATCTACTTTTGGGAACCGTAGAGGTCCCTCCCTGCATATTCATTTTTTACTTCATTCAGTACCCGCCTTTTAAGCAAGGTCACTTGTACAGGGATCATTTTTTTTAGAATCTGAGAGAAGAGGGAATGAGATAATTACCTGAGTTGACAAGATTTTAGGGAAAGCTGGTGGAAAAACCATGCTTTGTGGTAGTGCACAAATCTGAATGTGAGAGCCTCCTGAAAAAGCAAAGGTTTTCAACTTTAAAAGAATAGTAACATGATTAGTTTGTTATTATTTTTAATTGAATTAAAGATGAGAAGAGAGAAATATGCAAAGCTTGAACCTGGAAGTATGGCAGGCTGCTATCCTTCAGGTCAACCCCCAACAGGTGAGGAGATAGAGGGTACCAAGACTTATACTTCCTTCTTGGGTCTCTAAATACTCTGTTGTGTTGGGAATGAAACATGCAAACTTGAACATGGAACCTGAGTGTCTGTGTGGCATTGCATTGTGCTGCTGCTAGACTGATGGCCAGTTAACATGTCTTACATTAGTGGAGAGTAGATGAAGTCTTTTAACTCTGTTTTAGAAGAGGTGGTCTCTATCATGCGGTCCTTCACAAACAAACAGTTCTTAACACCTCTGTGAGTTTTAGGGATGATACCACCATCACACCATCTGTTACGTTCCCTTTGCAGCCCTTCTAACAACAGTGTCCTCCAGCCATTTCTCCAGGAAGCACAAATGATCCTACCTGCCAGATACCTAGCTTCCTTTGGACTCTACTATCCCTGCTCTTCTTTGCGCTTCTTTCTTGGATTTCAGTCATCTCAGCTGTTGGGGTAATTAGCTTTTTAGCTCATGAATCACCTTAGACAATTAAGTACTCTCCTCCTCCATCAGGCTTTTCCTTGTGCTTAAGTGACCAGAGTACTGGGTCAGCTATTGGCTGTCAGAAATCTGTCATGGGCAGCTAATGACCTTTTGTGGTAGGTCTGAGCCTTTCTATAGTCTCATGCAGAAAGGGTGATAGCTGCCTTTTGCTCCAGGGAGCTAAGATCTGAAACTGAGTCTCTCTGGTAGCTTTCCTTTCATTATTCTATCAGGAGGGAGAGGTCACTCCACTTTAAGATGATAAAGACGGCGGTATCACAATCAGATCAGAAGCAGAATTTGCTTCATTCTCATCGAATTACTGTAACTCTGCAGGAGCTGAATACTGCTGGAATTTCTGTTCCCTAGGCTTTGTGCACCTCCGCGTGCTGTCATGCAATAATATATAGTCAGCTATCTACCAGGGTGTCTATAAGCTATCAGCATTATTAAAATATTAAGTAGATCTGATATTTCTTAACACTGGTTACGTGAATCTGGTCTTTTCTCTCTTGCACCTTGCACCTCTGCATGCACAAATAACACATCATTATGGTTCCTTTTGGCAGAGGCATCTATGAGGCCTCCTTATTTCCTCTCCAATTTGCTTTGGAGACTCAAGTTGCATAAAGAGATTTCCTGTCAACCAGAGATGAGATTGTTATAACATCTCATTGCACAAGGAGCATAGTTTCCTTCACAGCATTACCGTGTAGCCAGGCAGAGCTTCACCTCAACTAATTTAATCTTTTAGAAATGTGGTGTCATATTGCATTCTGAAAAATAATCTACACAAGCCCAAAGCTTTGCCAACAGAGCTGTCTCGTTTCTGGTATTTCAACAGAGATGTCAATAAATGTATGTTAGTGGTGATTTGGCAGACTCAGGGGGATTTGTAATGGACTGTGGAGCCTTTCAGCAAATGCTTGTCCAAATCCAGCCACAGTTGAGAGTATACTAAAGATGTTGGTTACCATGTGATGGCTGAGCAATGACCCGTGTTGCTGTTCAGTGTTTAGATACGCAGTGATAGGTATCTTGTTAGCTCGGTGATTAAAATGACACAGCCCCCAAAGTTTTCCCCTCCAAGGCAAATTCAAGGTGTACTGCTGAGCCATTGTGGGGAAGGTTTCACTGGTACTGACCTTCCTGTTCCAGTTCTACAACTAGTCCGGAAGTGTCTATCTTTAAGGCTGTTAATGTGGCACACTCAGAAAAGGAAACAACTTCATTGTTCTGAGGTATATAATCTGGATCTAATCATAATCATTTGATAAGATTTTCTGGACATGGAATTTCCCTCTTCTTTTGTGTGCCGATGGTGTAAATTGGTTGTTGATGAAGAACATCTCTCAGCTGATATACATTTTCAGCTCTTTCCGAGTAGAATTTCCCTCGCCTCACCAAAAAAGCTTTTGACATTCTAGAAGCCCATCTTCATGTTTAATTGCCAGTTCATTGTTACACGATTTTTTTTTATCCATTCTGTTTGGAAAAGGTTGATAGGTCAAAATCTTTTAGCGAATGGGGGAAAATGATTATTTAACTTTATACTGGGGACTGATAATGACTGAAACCTGCAGAGATGAGTCATGTCCTAATTGATAATAGTCTACCCTAGTGATGAATTGATATTAGGCAAATATGCCATTAAAACCAATTCCATTTATTATCTTCTATTTTCTTGGCTGAACCTGGAGGCCTTGTACTCAATTCACCTGCCTCCTGGAAGAAGGTAATATTACTTTTGTAAAATGCTAAACTGATGATCTTTTGGTGAACTGTTACAGAAATGTCACATTTAATGTTTGTACTCAGTGGTTCATGACAAATGGCTTTAAGCCAAATTTCCAAGATTCTCTCTAGTTCAAAAGATAATCTATCGTGTCCTCTATTGGCATGATCAAAGGTTATATTTGATGACGCTTTTAGCTCAGCAGGAACATCAAAATTCAATATGTTATTTGGTCCATTATGCCTTTTACATACCTACGGTGGAAATTTGAAAAGTGTTAAGCGTTGGCGCAACTGTGCTCCCACTGAGGTCAAAGGTAGTCTTACCATTAACGTAAATGAGAGCAACATTTTTTGGTCAACTCTGAGCACTTTTGAAAATCAGCCCCTAGTTGTTTGTTCTAAATTGGGATGTGAAAATGCTCTGTTAAATGCACATTATTTAAATGGAATCCTCTTTGTACCTATATGTACACATCATTCCCATGACCTTTTGTAAATAAGAAATACTTTAGGTATGAGTATTTTAACTCTAACTATAATGTGTTGGTTTCTTTGCATGGTAACATCTTTGGCCACAATTTTCCCTTTGAAAGCCAAGACTGCTTTCAAATATTTGAAGTCTAAGGGTAAGTTTTGCATGAAAAAAAATGGCAAAAAAAAGTGGTTTTTGAACATCCCATCAACCAAAGGATGACAGAATGATTTAGCTGTAGTACAAAAGACTTTACATGGGGAGTAATTGAATGGAAAGTGACATTTCAGTTGCAATGGTTGTGGGTTTTTTTTAGCAGGAATTTCAATTGTTTTATTCAAAAAATAAACTCAGTCTGGGAAACAGGAGAGTTTAAGTTAGGGGAGCTGGCGGGCAAGGCAGCTGCCGGGCACAAGGGTCTCTGGGTGGAGCATCCCCCTCTGCCCAGCTCCTACGTCCTCTTCTCCTTCATGCTATAATGCAGAAGCAGGAGCGCAGGCTTTCCAAACCAGCGGGACAGCCACAGCTGCTTCATGGTCATATTGACCTACTTCCAGAAACTATCACAACAAATACTTGATTGGAATATAAACTTATAATTGATTAGTGATATGTGATCATCAGTTAGCTAGTCAACTTAGATGGGCATATCCATTTCTTTCCTAATTTTATCTCCTTGTGCGTGAGTGTAAGAGAGTCTCTAGCTCTTCCTATTTCAGTTCATCATTGCTGAGCCAGTTGGATCTGAGAGTACAGATTTTTGATCCTCTTCCCTGAAAGTTTGTGGGTGGAAGTTGGCCATAATGAACACGAGCAAAAATGCTTCCTTAAAAAAAAATACAAAGCTCAAGCACTTTTTGGATGGGTGAGGTGGTGTGGTGGGAAAGTCACTTAGCTGTGTACTCCATCTGTGCTCAGGTCTGAGTGAAATGATTATTAGTGTAGGTCATAGAGCACCACACCTGCAGTCCAGTCTCTGTGGAATCAGTAATTATGTGTTAATTAACAAGTCTGGAATGAGGGGGAGGTTGCATGTCAGCAGATAATCTATATGGTGACTAATAAACTGCAGAATGTTTTCAATTAGCAGGCTTGAAAAGGAAATCCCAGTGAGCGTTTTGCTTCGTTGGGAAAGGACTGAATGAATGCACTCTGTTACGGCTCACAAAATAGAAAAGTGGTGAATTTAGAAAATACATTGTAGAAATTGAGATCTTTAGAATGAAACACTTAAGTTACGGATCCTAGTGGATGCTGTATATCGATGAGGTTATTTAAAGTAACTGCAGCAAAATGTACTCAAGTTGAAGAAAGGGGACAATGTCGAGAATTTTTCCCTTTTGCTCAACGTGTTTAATTTTTATTATAATCCTGATTACAAATCTGAAATATTTTTATGAAAAGTTTAATGGGCAATCTGGATATGAGCCAAGGATGAGTGGAAAGAAAAGCTGCATTTCTTCTCTGAGCTAGATGCTGGAAGCAGAAGTGTAGCTCAGACCCTGCTCTGAACCTCAGTAAAGCATTCACTGTGATCTTCACATATAAAATTCTTTTCATGACATGTTTACACAGTAACATAAAGAGAAATGTTATTTTCCAGTGACCTGTCTCCATAACCTGTCCATTTTGCTTTATCTTATTTCTGCCCCAAACACCATACCTAACTCCAGGCAAACAAGAGCATTGTTTGGAGAGGTGATTTCTAAACAACTGCATGATTATTTTAGTTTTTCTCTGAGACACAATATTAGACCGGCAGGCAAAGGTTTGACCTGTTACAATTTTGGATCACAACTTTCAATAAGATACAGTTAAAGAATGCCCATGCACAGGGAGCATAGCTATCCATTCTGGCTGCTACCCTCACTATAAATGAACATTTATTCTGTGCATTCCTTTGGTGTAGCTGCATTCTTGTGCAGCTACACCAAAGCTGGTCAAACCAACATAAAGGAATTATTTTAAAAATTGAATTTGACTGGATAGATTGTGTTCAAAATTGTAGTCTAGAATGAAGGCAAAGACTTAGATCCTCATGAGGAAAAACATTAGAGAAGGGAGCACTGGGGGAGAGAATGTCTACAAGGATCCTCTTTGAAAATCCCCTCTGTATTGTCAGAGTGGCGTTTTCTTCCTCTTGGGCCCATCTCCTGAACCTGGTGGTTCCCTGGGGATAAGGTAGGCCCCAGCCATTCACATGTGCTATATCTAGACTACATCCCTCTTTTGAAAGAGGGATGTAAATTAGACATATTGAAATTGCAAATGTAGCCAGGATTTGAATTTTCTGTGTTTCATTTGCATAATCACGTCACAGCGTTTTTTCGAAAAACGCTATTTTGAAAGTGAAACTGTGGTCTAGACACGGTTCTTTTGAAAAGAAAAGCCTTTTTTGAAAGATCCTGTACTCCTAAAAAATGAGGTTTACAGGATCTTTCGAAAAAGGTTTTTCTTTTCAAAAGAACCACGTCTATACCACGGTTTCATTTTCGAACTAGTGTTTTTCGAAAAAAAACCGCCATGACACAATTATGCAAATGAAGCATTGAAAATTCAAATCCCGCCTTCATTTGCAATTTCAATATGTCTAATTTACATCCCTCTTTCAAAAGACGGATGTAGTTTACACGTACCCATGGAATCCACAGCCGGGCCGCCTTAACATGGAGCAATGGAGCCATACTACCAGGGAGTTTATCAGGGACTCCCTTGCATGAGACTGTTTCTTGGGTCTATGAGGATGCATGAGGGATTTATACAGAAAATATAATATAGCCTGAACCCAAGTACTGCTCCACCCTAGACCAATCAGGGTCTGTCCTCCAAATTGAGGGCTGTATGGAGAATACTCTGCCAGGACTAAGGCAGCAGTTGTGCCAGAGCTGGCTGAGTCTAGTTTTCATGTGAATTTGAAGAGAAGGAACCTTCCATATGTGGGTTATGGGAAACAGTTGGGCCAGAGTTATAACTACCTTGAAGAAAAGTTCTTTAATGGAAGAGATGACAGACTCTTAGCTGTAGCACTGCTGATATCTCATTATATCTTTGGTTATAAACCTATTGTAGCAAATGGAAGTTCATTGCACTCTCGGAATAAACATTGTTTACAGGTGAATAATAACAGACAGGTTTGGTTCTAATGGGTCACATGGATGTGCCCTGCAAGGTCGTGTTTTCAGAGGGTAGCATTAAATTATTTGTAGAATAATCCAATGTAAGGAAACTAGTTCCTCCTCTTTAGCCAGGGCAGCTCCTGCCCACGAAAGGGAACTACTACTCCTTAATCCAATGGTAGGTGTATATATTCATGGTCTGGCCTCACTCTCACACTCTGTGAGTTCCTTGGTCACTTCTGAGGTGCTACTCCCCCATCTTCTAGCACCACTAGGCAGGACTGCTGGCATCCAAAACCTGTAGGGGTGTTAAAATCTAATTTTTATATGGTTGTTATTGTGGGAGGGGGTGCAGTAATCTGGGGCATGTGTGGATGTCAGGGAGCTGTATAGATTACAGGGTGAGAAATGGGAGACCAGAACTGCGCAAACTGAAAGCATGAGCAGCTGTAGAAAGCGATTGGTTTCTTAGTTGATTATAGAATTTAAGGCTAGAATTTAAGACTAGATAATCTAGTCTGGCTTCCTGTCCATCACCCAGATATGCCAGTAATGAGTCCAGTAACTTGAGTTAGACAGAAGCATTTCAGTCCTCAGGAGACTAAGCTGTTGTATGCCACAGGCTAAGAACAGGGGAAACTAAGGTGCCACCAATACCCAAGAGCACTTTATTAGGTGAGTTATGCCCAGATGTTATCCCTGGATGTCCTCCTCCTGGTGAACTGGCACACATTCCATCTCTACAGCTCTGTTGGGATCCTGAGTCACTGACAGAGATCCTGACATACTGGGCATCTCCTGGTCCAATTCTTTCTCCTCTTCTCGATTCATGGAGCCAATATTTTCCTCTTTCTCTCATGATTGAAGAGCTGGTTACTGATGTGTGATCTACCAGTATATGGGCTGAGTGGAGGTGAGAGTCTAAAACATTTGGTCCAGCTGTATGTAAAATGGCCTGGCTTGTTGCCAAACCAGGCCAACTGTTATTAGACCTCATCCTCTTTAACTTCATGGCACCTGGTGGTTCCTATCTTTGCCAGTCTTTGATGCAGTACATATGCCACACTGGCACTCAAAGGTTTACTTGGAACTAGAGTTTAATTAAGGCAGCTGGTTGCAACTGAAAGTTGGGCCAGGACTAACTGAAGTCCATCTGGAAGAGGAGCTGAGTGATGAGTATAAAGGGAGGAAGCCCAAATGAGAAGAGGGCTACAGGGAGTACGTCTAAACTACATGGCTGCGTCAATGGAGCCATGTAAATTAGTTTACGCAAAAAAGGGAAATGAAGCTGCGATTTAAATAATCGTTGCTTCGTTTAAATCAAAATGGCCACCGTGCTGTGCCGATCAGCTGATTGTCGGCACAGCGCGGCAGTCTAGACGGGGATCTGCCGACCGCAGAACCCTTCGCCGGCAGATCCTGTAAGCCTCGTTTCACGAGGCATAAAGGCTCTGCCGACAAAGGGTTCTGGGGTCGGTAGATCCCTGTCTACACTGCCGCGCTGTGCCGACAATCAGCTGATCGGCACAGCACGGTGGCCGTTTTGATTTAAACGAAGCAACGATTATTTACATCGTAGATTCATTTCCCTTTGCCGTCCTGCCTAATCTACATGGCTCCGTCGACGGAGCCATATAGTCTAGACACACCCAGGGAGAAGAACTCCTTAGTCCATCTCCAGTTGCTGGGGGTATCTCCTTTTGTACAATAGGAATTACATCCCTTCCATATTTTTATATGGTTCTTTGGAAGTTTTATTGATGAGTGCCTGTTAAGAACTCTGAGGCTTTGAATGCAGAACTTCAAACTGCTAATAGATACTAAAACTGTTTCCTCCCCTGTCTGAGTTGGGAGCCCTTCCAGTGGTTTTAAGTAGAGGAATCTCTCTCAAACTGGTAGAAACTTTCTCAAAAGGGAAATCATTTGTTAAATGTTTCCACTGTACAAAATTCCACAAAAGTTTGAAATCCCAGAGGGTCTGAGTCTCCATTCTTCATTCATGCATATGGAAGGGGTTCTCGACCTTTCCCTTTCAGAGGTCCCTTCAACATGCTATAAAAATTTCATGGCCCATCTGTGCTGCAAGAAAAGTTTTTCTGCATATCCAGGAGATAAAAAGCTAGGACCAGCATTAAGGGGATAGCAAGCAGAGCAATTGCCCAGAGCCACCCCTTCACCAGGAAGTTAAGTTAGCTTTAGCCCCATACGACAGGTTCCACGCTTTGGCTTCAGCCCTAAACAGTGAGGACTGGGCTTTCTACTCTGGACCCCAATAACTCTAACACTAGCCCTGTTCTCTGGTTTATTTTGAGGACCCCCTGAAACCTGCTTCTAGCCCACCAGGAAGTCTTGTGCCCTTGGTTGAGAACTATTGGCTCGTGGGGCCCAATCCTGTAATCAGTCCCATGTAAGCAGAATATGGAAATCAACCAGGCTCTGCATGGATGCAGGAGTCCACTCATGCAGATCTGATTTCAGACTTAGGGTTGTTAAACAAAATCCTGCTTCCTCTAAGTTACCCAAGAGAGACTGAGTGCACTAAAGACAGAGCAGCATTTTGCATTTGGCATTTCCCCCCCTTCGGGCATATGAAGTCAGATCTTTACTGTTATTTCTGCATAGTTTTTAGTATTTAATTTTTTATTAGCCATGAGAATCTGAGGGCTCATGAACAGATCTCTTTTTGAGACGCATAATGATTTCATCAGATAAATATTTAAAACATGGCTAACTCAGTAGCCAACCATGATACAGACACATAGTTTCCTTTGAGGTAGTCTCTTAACTGTATACATATTTAAAAAACCATTTTTATTCTCTCCTTTTAAGTCAAGTCACTCCTTCAATAAGCATCTCCGATTTTCCCTCTTGCAGAGAATAATTATTATTAATAAAACAGTAGTTGGCTCTCCTTTTTAGTAAAATGTGTGTCAGATTAGCAAAATAGAACAAGGTATTTATTTGATTTTTCATGTGCCCTGCAAGCTGTGAACAGCTGTGAGAGACAGAGAAGCCACATTCTGCAGAGCCTCTCTTCTCTTTTTGTCTGGTTTCTTTGTGTACTGCCTGTGAGGGAACTATAGTCTAGATACCAACTGTCTTTATCAGCCTGGGGAAAAGCAGAGATGCAGAGGAGAAACTTACAAAAAAGAGAATTCCTTGATAGCTGAATGCATGGTTAAATGCATAAGTACTGGAAGTAGGAGTGCGGGGGGAGGGAGGTTGCAGGGGTGTGCTGCAGTACCCCCTGGTTTGAAGTGGTTTCCATTATGTACAAGGTTTACAGTTTGTTTCAGTGGTTCTCAGTGCCCCCACTAGACAAATTGTTCCAGCCCCCCCGGTTTAACATTAACTTTACATTAATCACAATTTCCCCTTTCCTCTCCATTGCAAAATAGTTAATGAACAATAACAGTGGGAAATAATTAATATTTGTATGTCAATTATTTTCCCTAGCGATAGAAGGAAAATATAATGTGATAAATCTGGCTTCTTGTCTGGTACTGTGTGCATAGCACAGTGGTGGTTTTGACCTATAACCATCTGAGTGGTTTGGATCCTGGTTACCTTAGAGACTGTGTCTCTCTCTATTATACCAGAATTGCAGTACTCCAGAGTAAGGTGACTGCAGGGCATTTTCTGGATAGGATCCTTAAATCAGGAAGACTATTTTTGTGGTTTGAACTGTGGCCTCTGGTACTGGAGTTAGGAGGAACACTTCCTAGCTGTGCCACAGAGTTCCTGTGTGACTTCAGGCAAGTGACTTAGTCTCTCTGTGGCTTAGTTCCCCATCTATGAAAAGGCAGGATAAAAATACTTCTGTACTTCAAAGGGGGGTGGAGGGTTGTGAAGCTACATTCATTAAATCAAGTAGGTGTGGTAATGGCTGCCAAGCAATGCATATGTACACAGGAACTTGCTTCCACCCACACAGGGCCTAAGTCAGTTGACTCTCAGAGCACACTGCAGGGTGACCCGTTCACCTACCCTCATGAGAAGGGGCTAGATTATGGAGTGAAGAGCCCTAATCCCGCCCATGTTTAAGTGAGTATATAACACTACACCTAAAATATCCCATTAAACACAGTGGGGCCACTTATGGGTGCAAAGTTATACATGTGCCTTCGTGTTTTTTTGGGATCTAAATAAATTAATGGGCAATGGAAACCATTAGCCTTGATATTTTGTGTGTGTGAGAGAAGGTTTATACTCGATATTAGTTTAGTTTGGAAGTGTTCCCATATTATGTGAATGCCAGAGAACAGGATTTAGGTGAATTTTGTAAATTAAAAATAAAAGTAGTCTTTCAGGAGGCTTTATAAATTAGCATTTCTCTAATGCACTTGTGCACGATCACAGAGTTCAGATTTAAGAAGTTCAGCTCACCAGTTTGAGAGAATGTAATCAGGACATGTTAGCTCTCTAGCCAGTTTTCCTGGACTGCCCTAAAATAGAGAGAATTATGAACTCTCTATCCCACTAGAGGATGGAGATTGGAGAACAGCCCTGGCTTTGCTAGCAATCATCCATGAGACCAGAGTTTATAACATTCCAGATTTGTCCTGTTTCTTTGTGATTGTCTGAACTATCCATGCAACCAGAAATTTCAAGTTCCTTAGTGATAGCTCTGAAGCTGGTTTGCTGACAGAGGAATTGCATTTTTTGTGTGTGGCTGATTACAAGACCACGGTCCATCAAACATAAGAGATCAACTTGCTAATTGAATGGTACCCATAGTTATTCTCTCTTTGCATTTTTGACATGTGTGGAACTTTTCAGGCTTTGTTATTCTTCAGAATTTTGCCAAGGGAAATTAACATTTTGTTGTTTTTTGTTGTTTTTTATGTTGATTGTTAAAATAAATTGTTTTAACTTCAGTAGAGTTTTGCAGGCTATAGATAGGAGCATGTTCCCATACAGCAATATGCAAGTTAAAATTTTGCTTGAAAGTACATTTCTTTTTTATGTTAAAAAATCTCAAACAACCAAACCCCAAACAACCCAGCTTCCATTAAATAAGGAAATCCTTTGGTAGCTACAATTCTGAGGTTTGGTGGAGATCCTACAAACTAATCAACATATGAACACTACAAATACGAAGATGGGGTGAAAAATAAGGCCAGAGCCAACTCCTGTGAGTAGCTCCATTAATTTACTGAGGGACTTCTTGCTTGAATAAGTCTATGCCAGATGGACCCCAGACTTTTAATTTTTCTTGAAATGCATTGGAATAAAAAACTTGCTGGAAGGACAAAATAGGGTCTCTCTTTTCCTGCATACGAACTGTCAGCATGTATGAGTGAGCAGCAGCCTGGGCCAGATTGAGGAGTTGTGTAAGTTTCCACAGCACATGTTCTGCTCAGCCTTGAGAGCTGATCTTGTGGTTCACAATGTGAACCATCTTAGAATACCTTATTAGCAGAGGATGATGGTTTTACAGGGGGTGGGAGACAAGTAATAAAAACCCTTCTTTTGGTAAGAAATGAGCAGTTTAATTTTAATGTGATGACAGCCTGATAGCAAGGATTAAGCTTGCATTAATGCTGGACTGACAGAGAGGAGAGCTTTTGGCACACATGCATATAAACCAGCCCCAGTGGGGGGAAAAAATCAAAAGGAAAAAAACCTGCTGTGTTTTTAACTTCTGAGGCTTTTCTCTCCTCTGTCAGCTCAGTGGACATCTGTTAAGTAGCAAAACCTTTATATGGAATTCCTCTCCCTGAATCTTATTATTTCTGGCTATAAGCAGCTATTATTTGAAACAACAGCTATGAGTAAAATACCAAAGAACAATGCATCAGAGTTTTTAACCTCTAGTGATAAAGGAAGTATTTAAATAAGTGAATATACACTAAGCCGTGTTGTATTTTGCCACCATGGTATTCTACCCATAGAAACGTTTCAGTAGGTAACAGTGTTCTTCTATTTCAGCAAAAACAAGAAGTCCTGTGGCATCTTAAAGACTAACACATTTATTTTGGCATAAACTTTCGTGGGCTGGAACCCACTTCATTAGATGCAGCTGATAAAGAGGATTCCAGCCCACAAAAGCTTAACCACAGAAAGTTTCCTCAGATTAAATGTTCCCATTAGGATAGACACTAAGAAAGTGTTTCAATAAATAAAAGATTTTAAATCTCAACACATTTCACATGACACAAAACGCTTTGCAAAGATGGGTGAGTGTTGTTCTCTCCATTTTACAGAAGAGGAAACTGAGATACAAAATAAGGAACTTGCTGCTATCTTCTGGTCTCTGTCTCCACTTGATTGTTTCATCCCTCTATTGCATCTCATCTCACACAAGATTAAACTCAGCGGTGCAAGGTCTATCTTTTTCACCATATGTTATTTAGCATTACAATAATATTAACATATGCTGATCCTAGCAGGTCACACAGTGCGACAGAAGCAGAAATGGGCACTAGAAACCAGGCTTTCTAACCACTAGACCAAGCTGCCTTCCTATTGTTCTTCATTACTGACATTTTATTGACTTTCAGCTAAAATGCCATAAAGGAACATCTATGTATATACAGATTAAAAAGGAGTGCATAATAGTGTGTTAGAAGTACAGTGCGTGCGTGTCCCACAAGTATAAAATGATCCATGATCACTGTCATACAAATGTCACCATAGCTAGCTAACTGCATAAATGTACCTTGCGGAGTAGAATCTAAGATCTTTGGCACCAAAGCCACAAGCCTTTTCTTGATGAACCATACTAAACTGTAGATGGAACTAATGTGTACATGAAGGGGATCTGACATTAGCACTGTATTACCCTTTTGTTGTTTGATTGTATCATCCAGTAGAGGGCAGTGCTAGATACATAGATCACATTAGAAATCTGTGCATTGGACTTCTACAGGAACCTAAATCACTCCCCGGGTCATGGTGAATGTGCTACCCCACTGGTAAATGTATGCCTGAGTGGGTTTAGTCCTTTTGCACAAGCTGTAGAAAGTCCTGCTTTAGCTCAGGAGATTGTAAGTTAAACCCCTATCACAGTCAAGAAGGCAGTTGTGTAAGTTAAACCCCTATCACAGTCGAGAAGGCAGTATCATTGCAGTTCTGTCCTCTTTGCTCTAAATTTACTAGGCATGATGACATCCCTGAGGCATCCCCTACATCATCATCTTCTTCTTCCTATAGATTTTAGAAATGTGCATCTGTCTGTCTATCCATCTGTCTGTGAGTCTGTCTGTTCAAAAATTCCTCCTAAACCTAGGACTACCAAATGGTATGCAGCTTCCTCTTATCATAACTTAAAGCAAGATCAGGGTTTGGTTGTGCCAGAATAATGGGATGTGCCTGGAATCATCAAATGGAAGGGGAGCGGTCTGTTAGGAAGGAGTTACGCTGCAGAATGACCACAGTAGCATGGGGCCAGACATGGGGATAGTTATCACCCCATTGGGCCAGAAGGAGCAAGGGGTAGAGAAAGGGACAGATATCTACTATATATTTTGGATAATTTGTCTGTTTGTGTGTCTGTCTCCCAGCTGCCCCCCAGCTAGGGGACATTCACTCCTCTCCTGACTGTGCCCACTATAGCTGCAGCAGCCCTGGACAGGTAATTCTCAACTGGGCTTCTTCTCACCTGCTGCAGTGAGAGAGGGCTGGGGTTGTTCTCTCCCCAGGGCAGCTTGTATACTGAACCTTCATCCCCATTCCCAATCCCATAGCAATGATTCAAATAAAGAAAAACAAAATGTATTTGAGTTATGGATCTGAACAATGCTAAGTAAATATTCTAGTATGTATATACAGAGAGAGAGAGACATAAAATATCTAGCAAAACTCCAGCGATGGATTCACTACTTTAAAGAGGCAGTTGGGTTTGGTGAGTTGATCACTGAACTGGGATTCAGGAGAGGTGGATGCCACTGATCAGTGTGACCTTGGGCAAGTGGCTTCACCTCTCTGTCTTTTGCCTCCCATTCTTTGGATATGTCTACACAGCAGGCAGTTATTGCGAAATAATATCAAAATACTGTCAAGCTGGAGGACTTCTTACTCCTTCTCCTGTAGCCCTCACTGTACAAGGAGTGAGGGAAATGGAGGAAGAGCACTCGATTTCAAAATAAATGCTGTGTAGATGCTCCTAATTTCGAAATAAGCTATGTAATCAGGAAGCCATCTGTTTGGGAATGTGGCATGGTACCTGTTCTAGACGAGGTTATGCTCCCACTGAAAGAACAGGTATGCAGCTCGGAAGTCCTCCTGGACCCTTTTTTTAACATTTGAGAACCAAATTTCCTCCTTAGCCAGGAGTGCTTTAGGGCAGCTTCAGCATGACTTCAGCTTAAGCATGACTTGGCCACAGTGATCCATGCTCTTATTACATCCCGATTGGATTATTGTAATGCTCTTTATGTGGGGCTGCCTCTGAAGAACCATTGGAAACTTCAACTGGTGCAGAATGCGGATGCTTCAGTTTTAACTAATAATCATTATACGGAGCACATTATGCTGGTGCTCCGGCAGCTGCACTGGCTTCCAGTATATTTCCAGGGACGATTTAAGATCTTGGTTATGACCTATTAAGCCCTAAACAGGTTGGATCTGGGGTATCTGAAGGACAGTCTTCTCCCATATGAAGCTCCCGGGGTCAGCTGGGGAGGCTCTGCTCCATGTTCCTCCACTTGTGGAGATAAGATTTACATCTACGCAGAACAGCACCTTCTCAGCTTTTGCTCCTAGGCTGTGAGATTCTCTTTCCCGGGATATTCGCCTGGCACCCACAGTATTGTTTCAGCACCAGGCTAAAGCCACCCTTTTCACTCATGCTTTTATTGGTGTTTGAGTCTGTGTGCATGTCTGTGTGTCCCTCCTCTTGAGATATCTTAGCAGGTTTTATGTCCATCTGGGGTCTCCTATTTTAATTTTTTATATATATTTATATTGTGTGTTAAATTTTTTGTAAGCTGCCTTGAATGTTTTTAAACAGAGAGGTGGGGTAAAAATATTTTTAAAAACAATAAATAAATAAATGTGCGCAGTTTATTTTGAGTTAGGCCCTGCTATGTAGATGCACCTTTTGTCTGTCTTCATTGTTTAAATTTGTTGTGGATGGGACTATGTGTTTGTATAGCTCCTAGCATTCAACAGCCATGATCTTGAGGGAGGGGGGGATTGAGGAGCTACCATATAGTTCATAATAATAATGTACTTTTTTCCACCTCTAAACTTTGATGTGTTATACATAATCCTCCATAAAATGTCTAGCTGTTCACTGTTGTTCCACCTAGAGAAAGCTGAAAGAACATTAGCTTGGCACTAAAAATATTGAATCTTAAAGCAAGCAGATCAGTTATAAACATTTTGGGTGTTCTGGCACATTTGTATTCTCCAGGTTGAAGTGCTATTTATTCTCAGCACTGTTGACCTGATTTTAATCCTAGCTACATTAATGCCTACAGCCATTGAATGGAATATATCGAGTAGAAAAATAAATTTCTTCTTACAGAATGATGATATAACAGTGTTTTAAAAAGGTCAAAGATGGAATTTATTTTCTGAATGTTGTTGAAACTTGCATGCATGAGCATTTTGAAATTCAATATGCCCTTATACCAAGTGAACACTCACAGGAAAATAAGGCTTTATCTTGTTAGTTGCCTCTAATGTTATTCAATGGCTGTTGAGAGTACTCAGTATCTCTCAGGATTGAGCCCCGGGAATGCTTTCTAAACTTTGCCCTGTAGCACCCACAGAATTGGTGCCTAACATCTACATTGTGACTTTCTTTCCATAGGAGTATATCAAGTTAAAAAAATAGAAGTTTATTAAAGGGCTGATTGATGATTAAGCTAGTTTCCTGACAGATGCTTTCAGACACATCTAAGTGTCCAATTAATATACAGATTTGGGTACAGTGCTTGATGTCATGAATATTTTTAATATTTAAGAGGCTCAAAAAGACTATAGACCCAATCTGCTCTCCTCCTTACTCATGCCAAAGCCACAACTCCTGTTTTACTTCAGTGGGAATTAGAGGAGGTTGGAAATAATTTATTTTCGGACAAAAATTCCATACCTCTTTTTTCTAACACCTGAGACCATTAAAGGTACCAAGATTTAAAAATTGATTTTTCTTTTCACCATTTAATTCCATGTATGTGCCTTTATTTTATTCTATTTTCTCTCCAGCTGCACAACGAACCAACATTAGTTTCATTTCTGTTTTCTGGAGTATTCCATTTCCTGGGTCTCTAGAAAACATTTAGTTCTAACAGAATACCTTTCTCTGAATTGTTAAAACAATTATAAAATATCAATTAATACTACATTTTTTAAACATTTTTGTTTGGATTAAATACATCTACATTTTGGACCTGTGCTACTTACCCCTTTTTAAAATGAGAACAGATAGATAAAGAAGATAGAGGACTTATTTTAGCTACAGCTTGCATTAATATACATAAATATATAGCAATAAAAGAGCAATGAAAAACTTTTAAAATATTCTGTTCTTTGTGGGCAGTTCAGAACATGTGGTCATGTGTATATACCTGTAAGCAGAAAAGTTGGCAACAGATTTCATATATGCTAAGCCAGAAGGGACTATTGCAATCATGTAGAATGACTTTCTGTATAACACAGGCCATAGAACTTCCCCAAAGTAATACCCGAATCATAGAATCATAGAATACTAGGACTGGAAGGGACCTCAAGAGGTCATCGAGTCCAGTCCCCTCCCCTCACGGCAGAATCAAATACTGTCTAGACCATCCCTGATAGACATTTTTCTAACCTACTCTTAAATATCTCCAGAGATGGAGATTCCACAACCTCCTTGGGCAATTTATTCCAGTGTTTAACTACCCTGAGAGTTAGGAACTTTTTCCTAATGTCCAACCTAAACCTCCCTTGCTGCAGTTTAAGCCCATTGCTTCTTGTTCTATCCTCAGAGGCCACGATGAAAAAGTTTTCTCCCTCCTCCTTATGACATCCTTTTAGATATCTGAAAACTGCTATCATGTCCCCCCTCAGTCTTCTCTTTTCTAAACTAAACAAACCCAATTCTTTCAGCCTTCCTTCATAGGTCATGTTCTCTAGACCTTTAATCATTCTTGTTGCTCTTCTCTGGACCCTCTCCAGTTTCTCCACATCTTTCTTGAAATGCGGAGCCCAGAACTGGACACAATACTCCAACTAAGGCCTAACCAGGGCAGAGTAGAGCGATAGAATGACTTCTTGTGTCTTGCTCACAACACACCTGTTAATGCATCCCAGAATCATGTTTGCTTTTTTTGCAACAGCATCACACTGCTGACTCATATTCAGCTATGGTCCACTATAACCCCTAGATCCCTTTCTGCCGTACTTCCTAGACAGTTGCTTCCCATTCTGTATGTGTGAAACTGATTGTTCTTTGCAATAAGTCTTTATTAAACTGAGTATTTATTAAACTTTATTAAAATGTGGAGCACTTTGCATTTGTCTTTATTAAACTTCATCCTGTTTACCTCAGACCATTTCTCCAATTTGTCCAGATCATTTTGAATTATGACCCTATCCTCCAGAGCAGTCGCAACCCCTCCCCGCTTGGTATCATCTGCAAACTTAATAAGCGTACTTTCTATGCCAATATCTAAATCGTTGATGAAGATATTGAACAGAGCCGGTCCCAAGTCATGTCTTTTAGAAAAATATCTAATCGTGATTTAAAAAATGGTCAGTCATGGAGAGTCCACCATGAACTTGGGTAATTATTCTAATGATTAATTATTCTCAGTTTTAAGCATTTACACCTTATTTCCAGTCTGAACTTGTCTAGCTATAACTTTCAGCCATTGGAAAGTGTTATAGTGTTCTCTGCTAGACTGCAGAGACCATTAATAAATATTTGTTCTCCCTTTAGTTAATAACAGACTGTAATCACATCACCCTTTAACCTTCTCTTTATACTAAAGAGATTGAGTTCCTAGAGTCTATCACTATTAGGCATGTTTTCTTTGAATCCTTTAATCTAGTAGTGGGCAAATCCTGGCTGCAGACTGGATCTGGTTTGCCAGGGTTAGCCCTTGGTAGGCTGCCGATGCTGTATGAACTTGCACCTCCACAGGTCTGGGTGATTACAGCTCCATGTGGCTGTGGATCACAGTTTCCTGGTTAACTGCCGCTGTTTTTATTGCCCACCTCTGCTTTAATCATTCTTGAGGCTCTGTTCTGAGCCTTCTCCAATTTATCAACAACCTTCTTGAACTGTGGGTACCAGAACTGAGTACAGTATTCCAGTGGTGATTGCACCAGTGCCAAATGCAGAGTAAAATAACCTCTCTACTCTTCCTCAGGATTCCTCAGTAAATCATACAGATTTGGAAACAAAGACCAAATTCGTCTTTACCCCATCAAACACAAATCAACATTGTCTAGATTTGTCATCATTTTATTTCTAACTAGCAGTTGCAGAATTCAGAGTCTCTTTCTTTCTTTGACACAAAGGTCAAAAAATGTTGTTTCTCATTCTGATATTATGATATTTAATATATAATTTAAAAATTCTGCATGAGGATAAATGCATTTAATATCATTTTTAAATTAAAAAGTATCAGAAGTGTCTTTTTTGTAAATAGTTAGCTGCAGGTTGTTCCCATTAGGTAACATTTTTCATTTGCTTCAAAAGTAAAGTGGATCAGATTCTTCCTTCGTGTAACATTTTTGAGGTCACTAGAGTTATGACACAGATGAATTTTGCCCATTGTCATTTTCAGTAAATTAATTTATGCTTAATGGTTTGGCATAATTGCCAAGTGTACTGTCAGTTTAATTATAGTTTACGAGAAATGGTCTCTGTCAACTATTGCTAACACAATGATTCTGTAAATGAAATGTAGAATCACAGGCATAATTTATTTGTTAATAAGTAAATAAATTACGTGGCACAAAGAGATTTGGGGTGAGTTCACCCAGCCTTAGAAGATTGAATAATTATTCAACACCCCACATCCACTGTTGTTGCCCGTTTCAGCAACTCACTGCATGGAAGACCCAGCGTAAGCCACCCCCAGAACAGAAGGACTGGTCTGTCAAAGATAATATCAGTTGTTTGTTTCCTTTTTGGTATTGTTGGCACATGGATGGACTGTAATAACAGTATAGCAATTGAGCACTGTTATTACAATCACGTCGGAGAGCCTGCTTATGAATAACATTTTTATAATGGGGGGAGGTCTGGAGGCGAACCATGCAAAATAACTTGTGTACCATCATCCAGAACAAAAGGCTAGTGTTTCTTAAAAAGATATTATAATTTGAAAGACCTGGGGAAAGTACTGCTACCAGCAGCTGTTGTGCTATATAAAAACTGACCATTATGGTATTGTAAATACAGTGCCCAAGCCCCTAAATTGAATGCCAATTAATAGGGGCTCTTGCTTTAATTTTGGGAATGTAACATTTCATGGACTCTTCCAGCTGCTCAGGCTGGTTTCTACTGCAAATATAACACTCCAATTACAAGCATAATCCTTTATTATTTCCAGCATTAAAAAAGGATTGAGTGGGTACATCAAGTGGATGTTCAGCAGAGAATAAACTGGGTTGGCTCTTTGCTATCCAGTGACCAGAGATTGTGTAAATATTATTTTTCCTGTCTGTGAAAGGAAATAACAGGAATAATCCTAACTGTGAAGTAGCTTCCCTGTAAATTTCCCCATATGTGAGTAATGTACCTTCACATTCAATTACATTCCCCATCTGTGTCTTGTAACAGTATTTTCATTAGTTTCTCTATATTACACATAATATTTAAAGTTTCTTTCAAGCTGCTCCATTAAATATTTGAGGAAGGTGAGCATTACCTTATGGAAATGCTAAGAATCTAGGGTTAGATTCTGGTCTCTTTCATTTGTGTTAGGGATGATAGTTATCAGGTAATTGAATAATTGTGTAACTGCACAAAATATTGTCAGTTACATGACTATTCTATAGTCTACATGGGGCGGGGCTGGCAGCCAATGTGCTCCTGGCCTCAATCCTGGGTGTCGAGGTAAAATGGAAGGTTCGGGAATGTGGCCAGCCCTGGAGAGGTGCAGAAACAGGCAACCTTGTACTGAATATCTTTTAACTTTTATTAAAATGCTTTTAACTATAACTTTCTATTTAACAGTTTCGTACAGGCGTGGGCGCCAAATAACTATTAACAAGAACAGTAAACAAACTGCAGTGCAATAGAGGAAAATACCTTGAGGTTTTTCCAAGTCCCAGTAATTATCAATAACAACCCAGGGATTTTTATCAGTTATATTTACATTAATTTCACTCATAAGATCTAGCATCTATCTAAACTCCTAACAGTGCTATTTAACAAACCTCTAACTAACTAACTAACTAACTAACTAACTAACTAACTAACTAACTAACTAACTAACTAACTAACTAACTAACTCCTAACACTGTTATTTAACAAGCTCTAACTAACTTTACACAGCAGTACTTACACTTATCAGACATACAAGGGACAACAGAGACAACAGCATATTTGGTATACAGTTACGCTCTGCGGAAGATTCAGTTGATTCGGTGAGCGGGAGGGGGCCCTCGGGTGATCAGCCCTCAGAACCTGGCTCGTGTTCTGCCTTCCAAATTTTCGGGAACCCTCAACTGGATGAAGGAGGGGTGGCTGCTTTATAAAGAGAGCAAGAGCTTTCCCACACTTAGTTGTGATAGGCTTAACAGCTTCTGTTTGCCTAGTGACAGGACTGAGGGGAGAGGGGAGGTAGTGACAGGACTGAGGGGAGAGGGGAGGGGTGAGATGGCTGTTGGCTGGCACGAACTTTGTATGACCCTTACCTGCCTGGTTTTTACTCCTGCTTTTTACTGATCTTAAGTCACATAGTGCAGGATTTTTGGTTTGAGGGGAAGGTAATCTTGGGCTAGGAAGGCTATGCGCACGAGGCCTGGCCAGAAAAGAGCCTGCTTTCACACTGGGGAACCCCCTGCCACCCCATGCTGCTGCCTCTGTATCAGCTCCCCTTTAAAAACCAGCTCCCCTCATGGACTGGCTGACTGCCACCCTGTGCTGCTGCCTTTGCTGCTTGGACCTCCCACAGACACAGGCTGCTGCCCTGAAGCAGTCTCTGCCTGCGGTGGGCCCAGGCTCGCCATAGACAGAGGCTGCTCCATGAGAAGTGAAGCTGTCTCTGTCTGCGGGGAGTTTGCTGCTGGGGGGAGTTTGCTACCACGGAGCTGGTGCTTGGGGGGAACCAGCTTTTAAGCTGGTTCCACCCAGCCCTGGCTCCTGCCTGCTCCCCGCGCATATTGGCTCCAGCCTTCCCTCACCCCAACTTCCGCATTGCTGCCTCTCTATCAGAGGCAGCAGCACAGAGTTGCAGGGGCAGAATCTGGTGCTTATGGGGAGCTGCTTTTTAAGCTACCTTCTAATGGACACCGGCTCCTGCTCCCCCACCCTTGCTGCCTCTCCTGCAGAGGCAGCGGGGGTGGGGGAGATGCATGTAGTCAACAAGATTAACCAATAAGCCTAGGTTTATCAGTTAATCATATAGTTGACTACACACTGACATCCCTAATTTGTGTAAATATGGAATATTTCAAGTCAGTTGAATTATTCTGGATTTATATTGATGTCAGCAGATGGTCCTTAATCCTGAGTGGTGTAACTGAAATCATAGTCTGCACCCCTGATTTCCTATTTGATTGGTGTACATAGCTCCCTTTTATCCTTAGTATATGTTTCACACATATTATAAGAAGAGATATTATTAGGAACTGTCTAAGAAGTGAAATGAAAATGATAAAAGACTTAGTCTTGGGTGAGGTATTGTATATTCTATGGGATTTTAAAGGATATTATAATGTTTAAATGATCTGGCGCATTAGCTAATGTTTTAGATCTGCTTTGGTTGATTGACAGCAGTGGGTACATTTTAGAAAATTATTATCCACACTGGGATTTTAATTTTGCTGCAAATGATATTATTCTTGGAGAGGTAAATTGCTATTGCTCCCAGAGGATGAAAATAGTGTGTCACTTATTGCTTGACTTTTAGCAATAATTAAAATACACTGGTGAATTATGCTCAGGTAATGGTAGTAATGAAGCAGGGCCTGTTTGCTTATGAGAGTGAGTTCTGAGTCTTTAAGGCACCTTAGGTGTTCTTAGGTAAAATAAATTGGGTTCCCTGTACTTCATGTCTCAGATCACCCTTCACAGTTTGCACAGTTTCGACACTAGTAAAAGTCCAAGTAATCTGCCCCAAAAGCAGGGCTAAAGTGCCCTTTACATGAATTGAGAATGAGGCTACCCCAACTCAGAATTAAGGGTAATTGAAGAAGAGATGAGAAAAAAAATTACAATTCCCACATCTTACATTATACTTGGTTACAAGAGATGATACTATTTTCCAGTACTGCTACTCCAGCAACTTTTCTTCAAGGCCATTGAAATCAGGTGAGGGTGTGGTTTAAGAAGTAGATATTTTGGGATTTTAAAAGAAAACTTGTTGTAGGGCTACCCTGGCACTTTACAGTGCTATTAATTTTTGGCTCAAGGGTGTGTAAAAACACCCCCACCCACCTCCAAGAGCAGCAAGTTTCAGCCCTTGTGCTGTGGCCATACTTTCAGTTTAAAGCACTGCCAGGCCTGTGTTTTAAACTTTCAAGCATAGACAAAGCCATAGTTGATCAGACTACAGACCAGGTCTTCCAGGCTTCATAAAATGGCTGATGGGAAGGGACCAAGATAAAAAGGAACAACTAGTTGTCACTCTTGCATGCACTCCCAGGCTTTTTACCAGTGGTTCCATTTGGAAGGGGTTGTTACTTTCCAAAGAGGGAAGAAGTCAAGAGAAGAATAAAATAACATTTTTGTCAGCTGATGGGAATCAAATTGAGTGCAATGGAGTGGAGAATCTTTGAAGGGTAGTTGGCAATGATACAAAACACACACTCAGCAGAATGTTGCAATGGTAAGCATTGTTTCCTTTGTAAACGTAACAGGTGAAGGCTGTCAACCTAGATGGACAGAATTAATGTGAAGAGATTTGGGGATTTTTTTTAGGTATGTAACTGAAGGCAATCAAGAGAGTTTGTTCATCTTTTGAGAGACAGAAAATTTTTATCATCTCTCTGTCAGTTTATAGCATGATTCAGAGAAACAAACAGACTAACTATGGATACATTGAGACTAAAGGAAGTTGTTACTGAACAGGTTGTATGTGTGGTAAACTACTAGTTTACTATCTGCCTTTGCTTAATTAAAAGCTACTGGAGGTTGTTAAACCACTGAAATATTTTAACATTTGGCTTGGCTGAAGTCCAATATTGGCCTGGTCTACACTGGAGGTGAGTTTGACTTAAGATATGCAACTTCAGCTATGTTAATTGCATAGCTTAAGTCAAAGAATCTTAACTTGAATTTTGGAAGGGAGCACAGTCTCCCTTCGACTTCCCTTACTCCTCATAGAAGCAGGACTACCGGCATTGACAGGAGCACCCTCTCAGTTCGAATTAGCGTGTCTTCATTAGACCCACTAATTCGAATCCCAGAAGATCGACTACATCTGCTTCGATCTTATTTGTAGTGTACATGACCATTTGGATTTGAAATAGCATTAAGGTCTTGATATAAATCCACAAAAGCAAGGAACTGCAGAGCTAAGGCTCACTATTTATCCTTGGCATACCACGTTGTCCCCAGGCATTCCTACATGAAATGGGAAAAACGAAAGTGGCTTTGCAACCTAACTATAGCATTTGCTATTGAGATCCCGCTGTGCCTGGTCATTACAGGGATCAGTTAAGAATAGATTTATAGTTTGGCTCTCAAGTTTTTTGCCTTTTTTTAGCATTGGGGTCTTGCAGCAACCATCTCAATAAAAAAACCCCAAAAATGTGAATTTAATGTCCTTTATCTACTTAGGCCCCAATCCTACAATCTATAATGTGATGTAAACATCAGCTGATGCAGCAGTCCACTTGCACATTGTAATCCTGGAGCCTGGGACAGTAATTTCTTTGGAGGCAGCAATCTTTCTTGTATTATGCACATACTGGGCTTTGATTCCTGTTTGGAGTCTCTAGCTGATACTACAATACCAATGTAAGTGCTAATAGAATAATAGTATTATCATAAAGTCTGATGTCAGCCATGTTAGTCTGCAGTATCTTTCTCCAAATTAATACTGTTCGTTATTTGGGGATGCAATCACCCCATGTATTTTAATATTTTTGTACTTACTAAAATAGTATAATGAAAAGTAAAGTTTTCCTATCTTTTCTAACAAACAGGAGTGTCCTGGCTAAAATGAAACCAGTTCCAGATGGCACTAACGGCATAGAACCAGGAAAAAAGAATTAAATGTTGTACACATAATCATGTAGTAAGTAACAGTCTTGGTATGCAGCAAACACACGCATTCCTCATACAAAAATGTTGAATGAGTTATGGTTTCTGCTCAGTAGCTGAGTTGGGTTTTTTTTCTGCTTCAAAACACTAGAACTCACTCCCAAGATCTCCTTGGTTTTATTGCTCAGGTTAAGATCTTGATCTTAGAATCTGAACTCTGTGGGCCAACCCTTATGCCTGTGTGTGGAATCCTGTTAAAGTCAATGGGGCTCCAGTGTTTGTGGAGGTCTGTTTGTGCAAATCATATTGTGGCATTGGAGCCCAAGACATGGCTTTCACTTTGAATTAAGTGAATGGGAAACTGACTGAGCTACTGTCTCCTCCTTCCTTAGAGGTAAATTGGCATATGCCAACCTTACTTTCAGGTGTTTTGTCTACTCCTTCCTCTCCTGCACTAATTGGTGTTTAAAATGTTGCAGTCCTATCTCCAATTAAATAAAAAGCCCTCCTCTCCCAGGTAGGTGATAGACATCTCCACCACCAAACAAAAGAAGTGGCGATTATGGTTTGATCCTACAAGCACTTGTGCATATATATATATATATGTATACTTTTTGCATGTGTATTGCCCACTCACCCCTGGATTACACATAATAGTGTCGATATCAGTTGGACTGTTTCGATGCAGAAGTTATTCACGTATATAAATGCTTGCAGGATCAGACGCTGCCTGTCTCTCCAAGAAAAAAATCATTAATCTAACTGTAAAAAAAACCACTGACAAAAGGAACACAAATTGCAGCAGACCAATGGTCCATGTAGTTCGATCACTATCGCTAATATTATGTTTACACTGGCAGATGTAAAGTTCTGGTAGTTACAATGCTGCTCACAGAGTGCTGTAGGGAAACCACTGTTGTGTGTCCACACTGTGCTCATTGTGACAGTGGAGCATATCCGCATTATCAGTTCTTGCAGCGCCATGGAGAGCAGTAGATTGTGGTAGTTCCCCCACTGTGCAAATGTTTATAGTGGGCTTTGGAAGGGTTTGCAGTACTGCATGGGGCAGTCGTGTCACATGATGCAGGTTTCCCAATCCCAATGCTCCATGCTCATCCTGCTGCATTGACAGCTGCTTTTCAACAGTGTGGACACCTCGGGAGTTACAATGCTGGGAGCCGATTTACTGCACAGTAACTTGCCAGTATACACTTGGCTTAACATTGGTCAGTGCCTAATGCTTCAAAGACAATTATAAGATACACTATAGTGGGCAGTTATAGGCTACTATCAAATGCGTATCATAAGTTCTAATGATCTGAAGCTCTACAATCCGCTGAACTTAAAACAAAACTTACAAAAAGATTTTGATTTCGGAGTACTTGTAAATATAACATGTAGATTATATTGCTGTCCCATTGATATTTATATTTTTGAATTTGCAACCTTTGTTTTAATCAAAGAAATAGAGTACAAATAACAAAAAATCTCTTGAATTCAGTGCTTGCCTTGAATTCAGTGCTTTGCAGGTGCATGCTTTAAATAAAAATTGAACTTTGTTTTTCCCTTGTGCCTGTAAAACACTGACCTCTTCTTGGTCACTTCAAATCATCATTTTCATCTCCAGTTTCTGCTATTTGGAGCAGTCACGACAACCGTATTGACTCTCCATCAACTATCAGATTTAATCTGAAAACATCTTTCTTCCCTTGTGTATATCTCTTAATTCCTTCCTCTCTCACTCATTCATTATTTCAATCATTGACTGTATTTCAGTCTTTAAGAAAGTTGGGGATACTGTTTGTTTGAGACTCTTCAGGAACAAGTTGCATAATATTTGCTCAATTATGTTAATTCTACCTGGTGCCTATCTCTCTGCAGCAATGAGATTCATTTGCTGGAATACTACCTATCACCTCACATCTCTGTGTTGTAAAACCGCATAATCAGGTTGGCTTATCTATGCTGATTAAATGAATGAATGTGAGTAGTGGAGAGGGACAGCACTATTATTTTGCTACCATTGCCTATTAAAATGAATGAGAATATTTTTTTTATTTGAAACACAAAGAAAGCTGCTGCCATCTGTGATTGCTATTATACCAAGTGTGAGGGGAAAAGATATCAGAGGAAAATGCTTCGACGCGGAAGTACTTCTATGTTTTCTGGAGATTAAACTTTTACACAGTGAGCTTGATTCACAATAAATCCATTCACTTAATGGAATTGCTCTTGATGTACGCAGTGGGTGAGTAGAGTTAGTCTCTGCAGGCTTCATGCTACTTCTCTGCCTTTTATTTATTTTAACTATATACCCCAGTACAAGTGTGTATGAAACGATCATTCTGATATGATGGAACATTTTGAATCCCCTATGCAGAGGTGTACATGACCATCCATGAGAATCCAGACTATATGTGCATGACAGACAAAGGCCAGATCTACACTACAAACTTATGCTGCCATTGGTACACCAGTCAGGGAGTAATCTATGATCAATGTAGCTGTGCCAACAAAAGCACAGATGCAGTGTTCGTAGCAAAACTACATTTTCACCAGTGTGTAAACATTTTACCAATATAGTTTATTCCACTCCCTGTCACTATCCAAGCTGCAGTGAATTGATATTGACAAAAGTACAGTTTGTTGTGATAAGATGCTTCCATCTAGGAGTCTTTCTTACATTCTTAGTATATTTCTTAGTTTGAGGCGCTTAGCCGTGTTAGTCTGTAACTGAAAAAACTTAAACAACAAATGATCCTGCAGCATCTTAGAGATAAACAAAAAATGTAAATAGTATCATGAGCTTTTGTGGGCCTCTTCTTCAGATGGAATGGAGCAAGGGGTCCAGAGGTACAAATAAATAGCAGAAAAAGAGGGAATAGGGAGGGAAAGAGAAGAAATTTTTTGTCAGTTTTTTTTTGTCAATGTCAACTCATTTAGAGTGTCCTAAATGAGGCTCCCAGCTGAGACACTTCACTGCTCTGACACTCCAGCCCCATCGGGGTGGGAGAGGGACACGGAAGACTGAGGTTCAGGGCTTCCTGTAGGCCAGATTTACTCTTCTGGGGTTTCAGGGTTAGTGGATTTTGTGGACCCCTGCTAGGCTCTGGGGTTGGGACAGGGCTGCCAGTGAGAGGGATGGGGGTGCAGGATCTGGGCAGGAGGTGGGGTGCAAAGTCTGGATTGTAAGTAGGGTGCAGGAACAGGCTGGGAGTAAGGTATCTGGCCAGAGGGAGGGGGCAAGAGCAAGGAAAGGTGCAGTGTGTGGCAAGGAGGGAGGGTGCAGGAGCAGGCTTGGGGATGGGATGTCTGGCCAGTAGGGAGGGTGCAGGAGCAGGCTGGGGGTAGGGGTTTGGCTAGGAGGGAGGGTGCTGGAGAGGGCTGGAGGGTGCAGGAGCAGGCTGGGGTGTGGGGTCTCAGTAGGATGTGTGTGAGGGGCATGGGGGTGCGGGGTCTGGGCATGAGGTGGTGGGGAGCACTTAGTTGCTTTTGCACCCCATGCCACACACTCTCAGGCACCACCTCCTGCTGCTCCCATTGGCTAGCATGAAGTTTAATAAGGACAAATGGAAAGTACTTCACTTAGGAAGGAACTAGGGATGTGAATGACTAGACTAGTCACTCCCCCTCTCCTTGCTGCCTCTATCAGAAAGAGGCAGTGGGGGTGGGGCAGAAGAGGGAGTGGTTCAAAGCAGTAGCACAGTGTGGAGCCTGAGGGCCAGCCTCTGGGCTCCACACAGCGCTGCCACTTTGAGATGCCATGTGCAGCCTGGGGCCAGCTGCACATGGCATTTCAAAGTGGCAGCGCTGCCTGGAGCCTGGAGCTGCCACTTTGAATCTCCGCATGCAGCCCGAGGACTCCCCCGCTGACCATGGGCTCCATGCGGAGCTACCATTTTGTAATGCCACGTGGAGCCTGACACCGGGCTTCCTGCAGCATTTCAAAGTGACAGCACTGCATGGAGCCCGAGATCAGCTGGACTCCCCAGCTGACTCCCAGGCTTCATGCGGCTCTGCCATTTTGAAACATTGCAGGGAGTGCGGGGCCAGTAGGAGACTAATTGAGTCCCCCGCTGGCCCCATGCTCCCCGCAGCACTTTTGCCTTTGGAGTGTAACTACAGCCCTGTGACTGTTCATAGAATCATAGAACCATAGAGCTGGAAGAGACCTCAGGAGGTCATCA
>JANRFK010001234.1:105697737-105711781 GCA_030068395.1 Apalone spinifera
ACTTGATGACCTTCTGAGGTCTCTTCCAGCTCTATGGTTTTATGATTCTATGAATCTGAATAAAAAAATAGAAAAGCATTTTAGGAATTAAAAAATCACTCAGTTTGATTTGGGATTAAGACATACAGCTACTCAAAATGGAAATAGAGAGATGAATTAACCTAGATAGTGGAAGCAGAAACAAATAAACAAACCCAAAACAGTTATAGCACCAATCTTATAGAACCCCTATTTAGCTCCTGGGGAGCAAGATTGGTTGCTAATGTTTGGGGCTGTATGTCTTGCAGTGTAAAGATCACATTGCATAAACTAAACCCATTAGTGATTAGGAATATTTATGGTGACTATAAAATATGATGATACTAACAGATTTAGTGCTCCTTGCACGAGGGTGTTTGGACTGAATGCATAGTTATGAAAATACAGCACACATTATTCAGATTGTATTCTTCTTGCTTCTCTATCTTAAATAGCATTATAAAATGGAAGCACTTTGTTTACTACTGAAGCTAGGATTTTCTTTTTGTAAAAAGAAAAATGGAAGAAAAAAGATATTAGGACCCAGAAGACTGAAGTCTCCCTTTGGATGACTTGTTGTCCTCTTGGTCAGTAGGACAAGAAATGAAGTCCTAATTTTTTCCTGTTATATACCACATGCACATATCTTGTTCTTAACTACTGCTGACAACATCCTTCTCCATATCATCAACACTTGCAGCCTAAAGGGTTTTCCTCCTTTTCCATGTCCCACACTTCCTATCCAGACTATGACCAAAATCATAACACTTCAATAATCTGGCAGTCTTGACCCCTTCTATTTGTCCCAGCAGCAAAATCACTCTTAGGCCTTAGACATCTCCTGGTTTGATTACGTCATTCTACTCCTCCTCAGTGTTTTTAAAATTCAGCTTGGTGCTTTTCAAAATGCTGCTGCTTTTTACATATTGCTCAGACCATGCCAACCCTCTTTGGTGGCCTCCACTGTGTCCTCGTAGCACCTCTGTCAAGTTCAAAAGTCCAGGCCTTCTTTTCAAGATCTGTATAACTTAGATCTGGCCTGTGTTTCTTCTTTTTACTTCCTTTCAAATTCTCCAAATCCCTTTATTTCACCAGTGATGCAGCTTTAATATCCCTTTCATTTTCTTTTCCAACTCTTTGTCTCTCTGCCTTCTTTCATTTCACTCCTGTACAGAGAATGGTCTTATGTTACCACATAAGACTAGGACTTAGGAGAACTTGGGTTAATTCGTATCTCTGTCAAAGATTTCCTGTGTTACTTTAAAACTCTGTGTCTCAATTCCTAACCTTCTGTGTGTATGTCGATCCTTTCCCCCATATCCACTAAGCATATTGTTGTGTGTAGGGTGATTGGACCCCCTTGGTTTATTGTAATACTTCCCCATCCCCCCATTTGTTTGTCACCTGTCATGAGCAAAAATCCATATAGTAAGCACTTTTTGGATCATGCATCTCTGTCCCTGATTTGTTCTCTAGAGCATCAACCACACTACATCACTATAAAAATACTACTGTTGTGTGTCCATTAGTGATGTAATATTTCTGCGTTATTTTCAATTTTAATTTCCAGCCTTCCACTTTGGATTTGTTTTTGTGAAACTATAACCTGATATAAAAACAATTATTTAAAAAACGAGTAGTCCTGTGGTACCACAGAGTGTGTCTACACAGCATCATAACATGAAATAAGATATGTAATTTGAGCTACGCATTGCATATCTTATTTTGATGCTATTTCGAAATAGCTTATTTTGTCATTTTGGAGGTGTCTACACAGCGCCAAATTTTGAAATAAAGCGCTATTCCAAAACGTCCCTCCCTCCTCGTAGAATGAGGTTTACAGGAACATCGGAATAGTGAGCCCAAAATAATGGGCTTGCTGTGAAGAGGTGGGATAGCTATTTCGGGATACTCTGGTATCCCAAAATAGTGTTGCAGTATAGATGTACCCTTAGAGACTAACAAAAAAATATGTATAGTATCATGAGGTTTTATGGGCAAAATCCAATGAAGTTGGTGGGAAAAAAAGGGGGACCCTCAGAATAAGAAGGAAGAGAGGAAAGAAAAAAAATTACATGTCAATTGTAGTCCTGGTGCTAAGGAGGCTATTTGAGTGGGCTGCAAGTGTCCCATACTTAGCTTTTGATGTCAATAGGGTGTTTGTTGGTAGGATTTTTTTAAAATTAAGCTTATCAAATGATTTAGGGTTCAACTTTGAAGTATTTTACCATATTAAAAATCATCAGTTCTAAATTCCAAAGGGTTCCTATATTTTGGCCAAAAATATATTTTTAAAGATAAAAGTCACTGTTCATGTACATCCTACTATATTCTGTACTGTGATGCCAGAATGCATATTTGTTTAAAATTCCCGCATAAATAAAAGCTAAGCTGATAATGAAGGATATTGATTTTTTTCCCTAAGAAAATACTGCTAGCAAGAGAGTAGAAAATATGTTCAGCATCCTCTTGGGCTTTAATCTTTAGTGAAAGCAAACTTTACAATGTGAATAACCATCTCTTGACTGAAATACTGTCAATAAACTCTGCCTGTCTATTAGCTTCCTTCCCAGCCTTTCATCTCCAGAGTACCCCTCTTTATTTTTTTCCCCCTTTGGTCTGCCTTAATAACTACAAGTCAAAGAATGCAAAAGTCTCTTATATCAATGCATCACCCGAAGTCTTAATAAATGTAGTGGAAGAGTCTTCCCCATAAAAATCTCTTTCCTCGTTTGTCTCTGTTTTGTCTTGAGGCTCTGGTGTAGGGGAAATCAACTCACATCTCGCGACATAAGAACATTAGACCGTCCATACTCCATCTAGCCCAGTATCCTGTCTTCTGACAGTGGCCAATGCCAGGTGCCACAGAGGGAATGAACAGAACTGGTCATCAATAAGTGATCTCTGCCCTGTCACCCATTCCCAGCTTCTGACAATCAGAGGCTACGGACATTATTTCTGCCCATCCAGGCTAATAGCCATTGATGGACCTTCCCTCCATGGATTTATCCTGTTAAAGTCCCTGTCTTCACAATGTCTTCTGACAAGGAGTTTCACAGTTTGACTGTGCATTGGGTGAAGAAAAACTTCCTTTTGGTTGTTTTAAACTTGCTACCTATTTATTTCATTTGGTGACCCCTAGTTCTTGAGTTATGGGAACAAGTAAATAACTTTTCCTCGTTTATTTTCTCCATGCCACTCATCATTTTTGTAGACCTCTATCATACCCTGTCCCTTAGTCTCCTCTTTTCTAAACTGAAGTCTCAGTTTTATTAATCTCTTCTCATATGGCAGCTGTTCCAAAACCCTAATAATTTTTCTTGTCCTTTTCTGAGCTAGTCACATAAAAAAGAATGGCTCAGGTTTGGGAATCTCCCTCACATACTCAGCCATGAAGACCAATGCAAAGAATTCATTTAGTTTCTCCGCAGTGACATTATCATCCTTGAGTTCTCCTTTAGCATCTCAATCATCCAGGGGCTCTACTGGTTGTTTAGCAGGCTTCCTGCTTCTGATGTACTTACAAAATATTACTTTTTGAATTTTTGGCTAGCTGTCCTTCAGATTCCTTTTTGGCTTTCCTAATTATATTTTTATACCACATTTGACAGTTTGTTCTCCTTTCTATTTTTCTCATTAGGATTTAACGTCCACTTTTTAAACAATGCCTTTTTATCTCTCACTGCTTCTTTTACTTAGTTGTTAAGCCATGGTGGCACTTCTTTGATTCTCTGTAAACCTGGCCTTTCTTTTAAGCTATCATTTAATTTTTCAATGAATCTTTGGCAACTGAAACCAGTGCAGTTGTTTTTTCCTTATTTATCCTCCCTGTCGACTTCATTCTTTTAGTGTCCAGCTATAATATTCTACATAAACTGGAATCTTTAATCCATCAGCATTATTTTTCTATTGCTAGAAATCTGCATTGCCGTATGGTCTTGGAAGCTTGTCACTTGGGCTTTCATCTCCATTCTTTGGTACTCTGATCCAGATATTAAAAGGTATTTACTGCAGCCACATGGCTATTTTCAGCTAGCCCTTATAAGTATACCTGATCTGGGAAACACCCTTCCAGCCACTGTGTAGATCAGAGATGGGCAATAAGCTGGAGGTGGTTCACCAGGGTTATTCCCTGGCAGGCCACTGGCACTTTATTTACCTGTGTGTCCACAGGTGCAGCTGTTACCAAATCCCATTGGCCACAGATCGCCATTCTTGGTCAATGGGAGCTGTGGTGGAGACAAGTGACCATACCTGCAGATGTGTAGGTAAATAAAGTGCCAGCAACCTACCAGGAACTAACCCTGGTGAACCACATCTGGCCTACAGGCTGTTTATTACCCACCTGTGGTGTAGACATAGACTTGGGGTGAGTAAACGCAAGGGGATACATGTCCTGTTATTGTTTGTTTACTGTATATAGAGATGCATTATTACTGTTTGTTTGAGGCTCAGCAGCATGCTTAGTTGTTTAAGGAACATGAAGGAGATGTAGGCCTTGCTATGCAGACCAATCCAAGACCCTAATCCAGCACTCTGCTCCCTACAAGAGTTTGCTTTTGCGCTGTGGAATCTTAGATATCACTGGGATTCCTGGTTGGTGTATGGGTTCATTCACTCAGAAGGATCATTGGCTCCTGGAAAAAAATGGAAAGATTAAGGAGTTGTTTTCGCTATCTGGTGCCCATAAGGGGCCTGTGTGAAATGAATTGTCTAGTCTAGTTCCTATTGGAGAGATTTCCATGTCTAAAAAAAATCAATTGTTCTTTTGACACTGAAGGTTGAAATGGTCAGATTTAAATGACCTCCTCCCTTTTAAAAGTAATGCCTCTAGCTCAAGGCCATCATCAACATTTTGTAGCCTCATTGAACATATTGTATGTGTACTCAGTATTGACAAACTATCAGCCCTAATGATTCACACACATTTATTATTTGTATTGGCTCTGCACCTCGTTGCCCCAGTGCTCCATTGTAGTAGGCATTGTACAAACACAGAACCAAGAGAAGATCCTTGCTCCCTTGAGGCAATAGTTCAGTGGCAGAGATACCACCTACTCATCATAGTTCAGTGTAGAACTGCTAACAGGGTGGGCAGCAGAGCAAAGGGGGCCCTGGTTATTTAAAGGGGCCTAGTGCTCCTAGCTGCCATCACTGCTAATGCCTCAGGCCTTTTAAATTGCTGCCAGAGCCCTACGCAGTGCACTTCAGCGCTTTGGACGGCATGCTCTGGATGGCACTGAGGGATGGGGGGATCTCACGGCGAAGGTTCAGTCAGCACTGAGGGCTAGTTGCCCCAATCCTTCCCCCTTCCACCACCTGGCTGATCCCTTCTGGGAGAGTAGAGCCAGCTGCTTCACTTTGCCCAGGGTCCCAGCAAATCTGCTGGCAACCTTGGTTCAGTGGCAGCAATCCCACCAAGCACTTCCTACTTTATGGGGTTCCAAGCTAGGCCTCTATGAGTCTGACTCGACTGCTTATCTATTTGAAGAGTTCAGCTTCCCATCAGCTTCCTTGGATGATGACAGTGTAAATGTGTAAACAGTTAACCGATGAACCTGGGCTCATCCGTTAACCTTCACGGTTAAATGCAGTCCCCGTCCCACCCGCCTGGATCAGAGGCAGCAGCATGGGGGTGGGGCAGGCAGGAGCCAGTGCTTAGGGGAAGCCAGCTTTTAAGGAGTCTCGCTGTGAGCACTGACTGCCAGGAAGCTATCAGCCCCCCTGTGTTGCTGCCTGTGATCCAAAGGCAGCAGCGCAGGGAGGCGGGGGGAAGGTAGGAGCTGGTAGAAACAGGGAGCTGGCTTTTAAACCATCTCCCCACACACACTAACTATTGTGGAGCTATCTCTGTCCCTCCCTCCCCCCAGAAGGTAAACATATAACCCTGAAAAGTGTAAGGATTACATGTTTACCAAAATAAATGCATTTTAACCTCTCTACTTCTTTCTCCAGTCTGCTTTTCCTCTAGCTGTTGCATGGCTCCAGGGAACATCACTTTCAACATCTGTCCTGTGTTTCCATCATTGGTTGCCAGAGTGGTCTCCCCTCACCAGCTCGATGCTGATTCCACTCGGTTCCTCCCTTGGGGCTCCCAAAGTGCATTCTTCTCCCTGGTTTGCTAGTACTTGGCTGAGCTGCTTGGCTGGCTTTTAAAGCTGCCTTCAGTCTGACCATGCTCGGCGAGGGCATTAGTCTGAGTCAATTACAGTTCCTTAAGCCAATGACTGGGAGGTGGTTGTGGAGGGGCTTCTGCCTAGTAAAGGATTCACACACTCCATCTCACAATCCCAAATACTTCAAGTACAGAATGTACAAAACAGAATTCCACAAGAGCAAACATGGAGCTACCTATGCCAAAGCAGGATAACTGTCCTCATAGGCTTTTTTGTGTCACTTCTCATTTTAGATTCACCTGCTCCCATGAATTTGAAATCTAGTCATTTTTTCCCCATCAAAATTACATCAACGTCTGAATCACCACACAATTTTTTTGGATTGGAATTAGTTTTAAACTGCTTTTCTTACTCTGGTTCTTTCATGCTGCAGCAGAAGAAATTTTTCTGACTATAGGAAAAATGGTGTAACAGACTAGACATCAGATTCCATAAAATCCAGAAGTATGTAAAAGTGGGGAAAGAAACTGAGGAAAGTAGTTAATTTATTCTTCTTTCATTGCGTTCCATTAAAATGGTGTTTGGCACTTGAAACAATAATAGCTGTACTTGTAACAATAGTAGCTAAAGACTGTTTCAGTAAGAAGTATGGTAATCAAGGATCAAATAGCAATAGGGACTATTTTTTTGCCTCTCTGGACAACTGTTTGGAAGAGGAATTTTTCAACCCATTGCTTAGGATGATACCTACGAGATGCTCATACTGAAATAAGTTTTATCTTACATGCTTCCATTTCCTTTCATCTGTTTGTTCCTACAAATCATTCTCTTGGAGAAGATGTATTGGCAACTTGAAATTTGTTTACATGTTTCCAGTCGGTGATAATATTGTGCATGCAGATTTGCCAAAGTAAGGTGTTGTCTGAATAAAAATAGTCTCTTTGTATTCAGATTGCAGAATCTTCCATCTGGGGTTTTAGTAATTAGACTTCTGGTTAATTAGATATAATCAAGCTGTGCATTTCAATATATTCAAAATTGTGACATGAGTATTTAGTTGATTTAATTTTTATCATTTAACTGTAAATAATATGATATTGCTAATACTTCGAAGACATCCATGGTGTCCCCCTTTGCCCATTTTAAAATTCATTCTCAGTCATTCTATGACACTTCTGTGGTTGCTATAGTGATGTCAATTTCCTGTTTCAAATTATTACACTTCAGAGAGATACAAGGCTTTTTATAATCTCATTTTTTTCTTTTTAATTTCAATTTCAGATTTTTCAGATGCTCTTGATTCAGAACTTTGCTCTATTTTTTCTATTATAGCGAACAGAATAAAAATAAAGCTTTGTGCTTTTTTTATTCTTAAGCCCAGTGAGAATTCCTGCTGTTTTATTGTTAACGTTCCTGCTGTGTTCCATGTTATCCACAGTATGTCTTACAAATCTTATGTTCTGTATCTATATGGGCCATTTATATGGGTCATGTTCTGTATTTATATGGAAGCACAGACCAGTCACTTAGCTGACCAAATCAACAACTGAATCTAATTAATGAAACTTATACATGTATGAAAAACAACTTGCTGAGTGGTATGAATAGTGGTATGATGATGTTGACAGATAATCTTAGAAATTGCATTGTGACTATCCTCCGAAAGACAGTTTAGTAGAGGTGGGATCCAAAATAGAATAGCTTGTGTGGCTGTGTTACAATCAAAAGATGATGGTATGATGGTTACTTCAGACAGGATTACCATCATATCAGTCTCCCAACCTCTCTGTATGGCAAAGGGTACACAGTGTTTCTATTTACTGAGAGGGGGATCAAACTCCACAACTGATACTTCAGGTTCTGTCGCTGTACTCATTTTGTTACATCCCCATGGTTATGCTTATCAGCTGACTTACATCATGTCCGGCAAGTATGTCTTTTGGTAGAGTATTCCTGCTGATGCATCCATCCTCATAGACTCTTCAGCCTTGAACCCCTCCTATTAGTGTCGGCAGTTCATTGCTATGATTGCCTTCATCTTCCGACTACACACAACTTGGGCATGCTTTGTGATGCATTTAACCCAATGCAGCCTTGTTCAGATATATCTTATCAGAAAACATCTTCCTGTTCTGGAACAAACAGTTCATCACTTGTAAAGCCTCAAAATATACCCTTGCAGTCGTATGGCGTTAAATACATTTGCAGACTTTAGGAAAAACTATTTCACTAGGAGGGTGGTGAAGCACTGGAATGGGTTACCTAGGGAAGTAGTGGAGTCTCCATCCTTAGAGGTATTTAAGTCCCGGCTTGGTTCTGCTTTGGGCAGGGGGCTGGACTTCTAAGGCCTTCTAAGATCTCTTCCAGTTCTGTGATTCTAGGAACACTAGCCAAAGGAAATGTTAAGAATAGGCAAGGGAGAAAAAAGGGGATTTGAGAGGGAGGAGGAAAGAGATGTTCAGACATAAAGGAAAACAATTTCATATGGCAGGAGCTGTTGAGGGCAAGGCACATCTGGCAAGATTGTATGAAGGTATGAGGAAGAAGCCAGTAATAGAAAAGCAGAGGGAGCAGCAAGGTCAAAAAACAGACAGAGACAGTGGCTATGTCTATGAAATAAGCACGAGGAGATTTAAATCAAGAAGGGCAAGTTTGAATGGGTCCTGGCATGAACACTGCCTAGTCTGGTAAACAATTCCACTGGCTATGTGGCAGCACTTTACGTAAGTGAGAGGGCAGACATGATGAATAGGGAAAGGGGGGCACATGCCCCACATGCTTCTGTGGCTTTCTACCCAAGCCCTTTTCATTTGTGTTTTCTCAGAGAAAATACTGCCTGAAATATAAAAGGTTAAGTGTTTCTTCCAATAAGAGCTGGACTTTCTGCTCACTTATTCCAAATTTACACTAGTTTAACTCAGTTAAAATTGATAGGGTTACATCTGTGTAAAATGATGGTGGGGGAAACGGAACTGTGTTTTAGTCTCCTTTTACTTCCATTCTGTTCTATTAAAGAGTTTCTGTTAATAAGCCCATCAGTAAGAGGTGAGGTGGTGGGGATGGGTGTGCATGAAGGGCTGTAGCTAGCTCTACTTCATGGTATTTCATTGTCAGGACTGCTGGAAGTGCACTCCATGGTGTTTATTTAATTTTACTGCACTACTGAGCATCTAGCTTCAGATTATTATTTTTTAGCTGTCTGTGTGATGGTATAAAAGCAATGCCACTGTCACTCTTCTGTGGTTTCATTAGCAGAAGAGAGACAGATTTTCATCTGACTTGACTCTTGGAGCCTTTTTCTTACAGAGGTGACTAGAATATTCAGCACCTTATGTATACCACATAGGCAAGGGCTTCTGTTTTTTTAGCTTCTTTAGCTGGAGGATAACTGCACTTCTTTATCATGCTAGGTTTTTTTTTTAACATTGGACATTCAGGTCTTGCCTATCTTGGAAAACTCTTGAAAGACATCCACCCTCTCCTGGCACTCATTTAAATCCAATGCCCAAGGAACACCTAGTTGAATGGATTTTTTAAAAAGTAATATTTCAATACTATATTACTTCCAGCTAAGGTAAGAATACTTGCAGTAAGCATATCTGAGAAGCCCAAGGAGTAATCCAGATAAACTGAAGAGCTCAGTTCTGCCATTCCTGGTTATTTCTAAACTTTAAAAAACCTGTAAGGGTAGGGATTTAAAAAAGTGTGTGTGTGTATGTGTGTGTAAATTCAACTAAAATAGGCTCTTTTGGGGTGACTATTAGTATAGCATTTTCAGTCCATATTAGTTTCAAACTATATGGCTTTCTGTGGGGAAGTGAAACTTGAAAGCCTGTCTCTATCTCCTTTTGCTGGAGCTCCATGTACCAATGAGAAGACTGCTCAGCCATCTACTTTCACAAAGAAGACATGGGTGACTGGAGGCAGAAGGCTGACAAGTGTGTAATGTCTTAACTTCAAGTCATCTGTTTTTGTCTTGTTTAGAAGGACAGGATTTCTGTTCTGTGGGATTTCCCCTTTTCTGTGCTGTCCTTGCTGTTGACCTTTACTCTTCCAAATGCTGTTGCATGCTTTCTAAGGCAATGATTTTCCTTTCCTCTGTATTGGCTATTTGCTTTCTATTCCTCTGAAGTCACAGATCAGGACAGATGAAGTTTGCCCTATTTACTAATACATAACTGTGTACATCAAGTCCCTTAAATATGTTTCCTTCGCTGAAGCTTGTCCAAGACCTGTTATGATCCAATTTTTGTAAATTGAGGGAGAATATCTACCTGACTTTAAAGAATTGAGCATTGTGCTACACTGTCTTCTTTGTGCTCTCCTCAGTCTCATCCTTGTCTTTTTTTTTAAATCTCTCATCTGCAAATCCTTATTGGGACAAGTATTCTAAAGTGAGTGGGTTAATTTGTGTGGCTAAGGATTTGTACAAGGGCTCCAGTACAAATGCCATTCATGTACAAATTGATCTTTGTTATGAATTAGGAGCTCATTGGGTTAGGAGGCACAAATATGTTTCCACAGCTTTTTTCTGGAGCCTCATCACTGCTCTCTATTGTCCCTTGTTGTCTGTGGGCTGAAAAGGCCATTGTGGAAGTTTGGAATAGCTGGAACACATCATCTCACCAATCTTGTCCCCTTTCCTCGGCCATACCATCTAGACTGCTGTCTGCAGAGGGGTAAGGATAGTGTGGAGTTGTAAATTTAAACTGTGTTCTATACAGGGACTACTCCTGCGCTGAGAAAATGCTTGACGGCTGCCTCTAATCGGCTCACAAATCTATGTTCATGTGTGGCTGGTATAAAGGAATCCTAGTGTAATGTTAACTCTCAGACCACAGCTCTCCCTCCTGTTTTTTACTCCTCCAAAAACCATGCTTTACTAGGATAATTAAGGGCCCATCCTGAGCATGTAAGTCAGTGGGAATTTTGCTGACTAATCTGAGAGTTTTGCTTCTCAGATTCTTACTGGAAGTCCTCATTGCTACCTTTGTTTTAAAAACAATTTTAAAAATTAACCTAAAAGTCTACCCCAGTAGTCTGTTGATCAAAATCTCTTCTCTAAATTACAACAGCAAAAAAGGGTGAAAAGTATATTAAATGTTTATAGCTCTTTGAGTCTTCTCAATTCCTCCCGGTTAAGGAACCCTTTTAACAATTTTTTTTTATTTGTATTGCACTAGTGGCTTCAAACCCCAGACATGCACCAGGGCCCCATTGTGCTAGGTCCCATGCAAACTCAGAAAAAAAGATGATTCCTGCCCTAAACAGCTTACAACCTAAGCATAAGACAAGTGACAGCAGGTGAATGCAGACAAGCAATGAGGCAATATGGGTCAAATCCAGAATCAATTTTGTCCTGCTAGTATTCCTTTCCCCAATGTGCAACTCTGTATACCTAGTGTATCTTTTTCCCATTTTTGGTAGAAGGAAGGGGCAAAAGGCAAAATATACAGTGCAGCTTGTATATTTTTGTTATTATTTTAGATTAATTATGTGATTTTGTTAGCAGGAAACAGTCTACTCCTCAGAACAGTTACTTGCCATGACTATGATCAATGGATTATAAAAGCATTTCATGCACTTTAAGTGAAACCTTTTACTAAGCAGAAAAAGAGACTGAAAATGACACACAGACTAATGTAATGTTTGTCTGGCTTAATGCTTATAGGTGAAAATTCCATCTCTCCCTTTTTTGGTTATTACCTGAAATTGCAATGCTCATGACCATATAATACTGCACACTGACCACAGATTCCCCTTAACAGGAAGTGTGCTTAGACCAGTGTTTCTTAAACTGTGTTCTGTGGCATACCGGTGTGCCGCGAGGAGCAACAGAATTCAAAATGGCCACCCTTAAAGGCCATTTTTTTTGCTCAATAATTTTCCCTCACCCCCCGGACTTTTTTTTTTTATGCTCAACAAAAAATCCTTGGTGTTCCTCATAAAAAAATTGTTGTTTGTTCCTTGGTCTTAAAAAGTTTAAGAAACACTGGCTTAGACATATACCAATATGTGGCCATATTTGCCCTGTGTTCATTGGGATGCTGACAGTAACTGAATATTGCCATTAGTTCTGCAGGGTCTAGTGCTAGCAGAAGCACTAGACCAAGGGCAAGTCTAAGCTAGTGGAAGAGAGCTCTTTTGTTGGCTTAATAATTCCGCCTCTGCAAGAGGTGGTAGTTATACGGGTAGGAGAAGCCCTTCTGTTGACAAAGTACTCTCTGCAAGAGGGGAGGAGTTAAGGTTTGTATAATTATTTCTACATACAAGTAAGTATGTAGTTTGCACCAAGCCCTAGCAGAACCTAGGAACACAGAATGTAGCCTAGTACAGGATGGGGACTCTATCCTGGGAAGCAGTGACTGTGAAACAGATTTGGGGGTCCTGACAGAGAATCAGCTGAACATTAGCTCCCAGTGTGACTCTGTGATACATAAACTGGAGAATCTTGAGTAGAAGTAGAGAGAATATATTTACTTCTGTTGGATAAGTTCTGGCATCAGCAGTTCAAGAGGGATGTTGATAAATTGGAGCATATTCACAGAAGAGTCAGGAGACCACATAAAGGATGAGGAAAGAAATTCAATCTATGTAGCTTAATACTGAGAAGGTTAAGGGGTGATTTGATTACAAATCTAAGTACCTGTATGGGGAACAAATATTTGATAGTGGGCTCATGAATCTAGCAAAGGTCTAACATGATCAAATAGCTGAAAGTTAAAGCTAGACAAGTTCAGACTGGAATAAGGTGTATGTTTGTAACCGTAAGTAATGGATCACAGGAGCAATTTACCACAGGTCATGGTGGATTTGCTTTCACTGGCCATTTTAAATCAAGATATGATGCTTTTCTAAAAGATCTGCTTTTGGAATTATTTTGGGAAAGTTGTATGGCCTGTGTTAGCCAGCATGTCAAACTAAAGGATCATAGTGGTCTCTTCTGGCCTTGGAATCTATGAATCTATACTCAGTATTACATTATCTGTCTTATTAACACCCTTTCTTTTCCTTCTCACCAAGTACTTCATACTGGCCTAACCCTTTTGGCTTCCCCTCCTACTTCACAGCAGGTGTAAATAGCAACCCTAGAAATTCAGGCAACCCCAGAAATTCAGGCAACCTCTACCAGAACACCTTTAGTTTCAGGATAATGGGGTTTCTGGCCAATTTGGAAGATTATTATTGTAAAAGTGACAGATTTTAACAATGACTAATGATTCTGTTAAGTAGCTTGCATTGACATGCTACCAAACCAACTATTATAAAGTAAAGACACAGCCAAATTGAAAGCTAGGACAAGATCTATTGTACTGGGAGTTGGGAGCAAGTGGTAGGAACTTGAAAATGTAGTACTACTTACCAGAGACACCATTATATTTCACAATAGAGTTCCAAGGTACTAGACTTGCAATAAAATCTAAAAGTTTAAATAACTTAATGATGGAGACCTAGGAGTAGGTGTCATGAGGGATGTGGTAGTTCAGCAGTAGCCTGGAAAGCAGAGCATTGATACTGACTTAGGAGCTGTCCTTGAGTTCTGTGGTGGCCTCTGTTAGTGGCACTCTAGTACATTATGGAAGAAGAGCCTGCTTAGGGAGTAATACAGTTATGCTTTCTAGTGGCTGTTACGGAGTTCGGTTCTCTGCTACAGCAGCTCCTGCCAGTTGTGCTGGGAATTAATTCTATCAACTCCCCCACCTCCGCCTGGCATCCTCCACTACAGGGGTGGGAAAAAGGGCCTCTGTGGGCCAGATCCAGCCCGCCAAGTGAGTCGATCTGGCCCATGGAGGCCCTGCTGTTCCCTCAACCCCCAGGCCAATCAGGAGAAGAGCCTGCTTAGTGAGTAATGGTTATGTTTTCTAGTGAGTGTTTTGGTGTTCGGTTCTCTGCTTCTCTGCCTTCTGGAG
>JANRFK010001234.1:105713506-105724777 GCA_030068395.1 Apalone spinifera
CCTGTCTACACTGGCCTCTTGTGCAAGAACAGTTGAGCAAGAGGGCTTATTCCTTAGCGGCAGCATCATAGTTCTTGCTCAAGCAGCACTGATTTCATACATTAGAACGTCAGTGTTCTTGCACAAGAACTCACGGCCAGTGTAGACAGGCAGCAAGTTTTTGCGCAAGATCAGCTGCTTTTGCGCAAAATCGCGCCAATGTAGACACAGCCTTACTAAAGGCCAGATGGTCAAAATCAGACACCCTCCCTTTGTACCTTCAATCTGTGGATATAAATAATTGCAGGTGAAAGTCAGGTCATGTTCATATCTAAACACCTGATTGCACCTATTAATCAAATACATAGAGGAAGAAATAACCAAAACCGCAGACACAATCATTTATGCAAAAATTGAAGATGCGCATTTAAGAATAGATTAAAGTTGGGTTTAAAATTCCCTGAATACTAACCAATGTATGGTAAAAATGTCTGGTTTCCTGAAAATCTCCTATTGCTTAGTGCATAGAAGACTCTGGTTGCAGTGTTGTTGTTCAGACAATCCACTAGGCCCTCTGCCAAGGGATGAGTGCTGCAGATTGAGACTAATGAAAGAAATATTAATGCAGTATAGCATGTCAATTATCTTGGAAAGGTCTCTAGCAACCATTTATCACTTAAACTTCTCTTCTGAAAGCCAGCTACCAAATTGTGTTACATGTTTGAATAGTTCTGCCAAATTTGATCCATAATTAACTTTCATTTGTTGATAATTTGGACATGAATTTTTATTCAAGTTCTGCATCTTTGTCAAGTTGATGAAAATGGCTCGAATTTTAATGTTGTCTTAGCTGAGTGATGTTGCTCTCCCATTTAGAATGAGCCATATCTTCAAGTATCCAAGAAGAAAATGTGTCCAGAAAAGTCACAGGTTTTTTTATTGTTCACATTGGGTGCATGTGGACTTTTGTGCCCTAAATTGACCTCTTTGAAGATGATTGATGCTCAAGTGAGGTGAGCTATTTGACTTTATAATATGTCTCTTATCTCATTACCATGATAGATTTTAATAGGGTTCATCTTTAGGATAAACAGATTGCCAGAATAAATTGGGCCAATTATGAAGGTAATGCAAAGTATGGTTTTGTTGAGGTGTACACAAATGGATTATTTTGAGGGTCGTGGTGCTATGGGAGGAGAGCGTGTGTCAGACACAAGCAGAATAAGGACTCTTTGGGAGGTCTTACAATAGGAAATATGAGAGCCAGGGTGGTGACATGTTAAGACTGCTGAAGCTTGGAATGAACAAAAGAACAGGACACAAATCACACCTCCTTCTGCTCCAAGTGCAAGGCATGTTCCTGTGACCTTCCTTCTGTAACCTAAACACACAGCAGCATTTATATTTAAAACTAACAAAAAAAGGCCACCCAAATTTTACCAAAACAAACCACTCTCTGTGCACACATCACTAGCCCCTTGAGGAAGGGATGAGAGAGGATGACAGATATTAGGCACATAGTCTAACGCACTACTGGCAGGGTCTCATATATGGAGAGTGAGGTGTATAAACCTGCATAGAATAAATAGACTTATAAATTGGTCCTTGATGCATGTATCAACTTAGCTAGCCCAACTTAGCTAGTTTCACAAGCTCAACTGGTCCCTTCAGCTGGGTAGTTAAAGGGGTTTATTATTATTATTATATAATAATATATAATAATAATAATTAATAATACGTAATGTTCTGAAGCTGGCAGAAGACCTGATATCCAAGGACACATGGACACACATTCATCGTGGAATTCATCACAGATACTTTTTTTATCTCAGATTGCTTTGTCATAATAAACTGTGTTTAAAATACAGCTGATTAATAATTTCGCCTATATTTCCACAGCCGATGTAAATGAATTCTGCTTGAAAATCCCCAGATAGTTCCCTGCATTTGAAATACAGTAATTTACTAAAGATTAAATCCCATCATCACCACCCCACACACCAGTGCAGATGGTACACACGTGGCTGTAGGGCGTTCCTAAATATATTTGGTCCAGTGAGTAGATCGCTGGGCTTTGAATGAAGAGGTTCAGGTTTATTTCCTGCACTTCCACTACTTTATTCTGTGACTACAGCAGAGTCATTCGACTCTTGTGCCATCTTTTCCCCAACTGTACAATGGGCAATAGTGAAGTATAAATATTTGTATTAATTCATTGACTTCAGTGAGGCTAATCAATTACTTAGGGTTGTTGTTACTTATTTGTAATATGGTAGTGCTGAGGCCATGACTAGAAAAATTAAAGCTGAGAGAGATTATGATTGCGCTCTGTAAATACCGAAGGACAATGTTGGCATGAGAACAACTGGGGATAAAAGATGTCTGTATTTGCACTTCTCATCTCAACAACATCTCTTTGCATCCAGCTGCGGCTCTAAATGAGTTCTCTCAGTTAAGCATGCACTTTAATTGTTCTGGCACCGCAATAGTTTCATTGCTTGTGGCCTACTCCTCTAGCCCGAATATGACTCAGTTCATTTCCCTTTTAGGAAAAATAAAAAGTCTAAAAAATAAGAAAACCCAAATTTCAACCTAGCCTTCTACCTCCATCCTAGGCTCACAGTTCTTGATCGGGCTAGGGGGGAAAGAGACTCAGGTCTGCCCTCTCCTCTGGATTCCAGCCCAGGAACCCTGTTTTCAGTGGATAAGGACTGTTTCTTCAATCCCTTCATCACTTCCCCGAGTTGTTCCTTTCTTTACCCTGCTTGTCAATGTCTTGAGCAGCTTCCACTGCTTGAGTCAGTGGTTCTCCAGAGCTTCCCTGTAACCAGCTAAGGAGGCGCTTTGTCAAAGACCATTCCCAGCCCTCTGTCCAGCAGTATAGCTTGTACTGCAAACAGTTCCTCCATCTCCCTCCTCCAGACAAGAGTTCCCCTTAGGCTTCCCTCTGGGCCTCAGAGTGTATCTCAGGCTCCTTGCCTTAAGTAAGCTGTCCTTCCTTTCCTGCAAGCAGAAGTTTCCCCCTGTTTCTAGAGCTGGGGCTTGTGTCTCAGGCCTCTGCCTTGGAACGTCAGGGTATGGCTACACTGCAGAGGTTTTTTGGAAAAAGTCAGTTTTTCTGAAAAAACTTCACTTATGTCCACACTGCAATCGCGTTCTTCCAAAAGAAAATCAAAAGAACAGAGGGGTTTTTCCGACATTGGTAATCCTCATTCTCTGAGGAAGAAGTCTTTTTCTGAAAGAGCTCTTTTGCAAAAAGCCATGTGTGGACGGGGAAGAAGGAGTTCTTTCAGAAGAAGAGGAAAGAGAAAAAAGCACAGGTGCTCTGGTGGCCACTCCATCCATAGTAATCACAGCTTAAATGTGAGATAGTGTCCATTCAACTGCTAGATCCGCTTTACTTAGCCTTCCAAGCGGGACATCTCAGCTGGCTGCCTTCCCCATCAGTGTCCATTTGCTGTGAGGGAAGACACAGTTTTTATGTTGGGCTCCTTTGCCTACTTCCTTCCCAGCTGACTGGGTGTAAGGGGAACCTTGCCTTGCCATCTCTGCAAGGCTTCAGGTCCTTAAAAGTACAGTGTCAGAATTATGTCCCCAAGCGTTGGTGGCAGGGTGTTGCTCTGCACTGGCCCTTTAAGGGTCTGGGAGTCAGGGGGAAGCCCAGCTGAGGGCAATGAAGGAGGGCCCAGCTGGAGCTTATAAGAGCAGCTCCTGAGAGAAGCAGAGGGTTCTGCCGGTCTGCCGCCACAGGCTTTGGGCCCGGCGAACCCAGACTACCTGGCCTGAGGCCCAGTGCTGCATGGAGGCAGTCATGAAGGGCCGGGGCTTGCAAGGAGGCAGCCCTAAAAGGCCGGGCTGCAGGGAGGCAGTCGTGGTCGCACAGAGGCAGCTGCGGTAGGCTGGGGGCTCTTGAGCCAGGTAAGCCCTAGGCCAGAAGGCACAAAGGCAGAGGTGCAGGAGGGAACCGGGCAGACTGAGGAACTGGGTATTCCAGAAAGGAGCTGAGTGCTCCCGGGAAGAGCTATGGGTCCCCGGGATAGGGAGGACCTTGGGGCTACTGGAAGAACAGTGACTCTCCCCAGAAGGGGGCGTGGACAAACAGCGGAGTGGTCATTGCCAGAAGGCAGTGACCTGAAAAGAACACCTCACCCAAAGGGGGCGCATCGGAGTGGTGGGTGACTTCCTCACAAGCCACCCTGAGGGAGTCATCTGGGCAAAAAAGTGAGAAGCTGTGCGAAAAGAGTGAACCCGCTACACACCATTCATTCCCAGAATCCTTAGGTCTGTATATGTACATCTGTTGGTCCTTTATGAACCCTAAAGAGCCATACCAGATAGTTGGATGGGCTAACCACTAGACTGTTCTCTATGGGAGACTACCCCATTACAGTCTCTAACAGAAGACTAACATTCTTGAACAGCCTTCCAACATTTTTTTTTTGTGGGAACAAACAACTCAACTAGTTTTAAGATGAAGCTTTATAAGTTTATAGCAACAAGAAAATGGGCTTACCTTTTCCTTAATGAGGAGGTCTTTTCAGTCCTATGTCCCTATGTAAAAGTGAATGAAAGACCTGTATATTTTTCCTCTGTTGACAATTATATTTTGTGTTTCAGTTTCTAAAAAAGGCATTTCTTCCAGTCATTAAGCAGATGAGATACTAAAATAAAAGCAAGTAATTAAAAACTGTAAGATATCAACAGATCCACAGAGATATATATAATCCCACAGAAATAAAACAACACATCATGAACAATACTGTACATTTGTTTTGATGAAGGCACAACATTAAGGAATGAAAATCATGTTTGACAGCTTCTTTCAGTTATACATTTAAAAGTATGTACACTGCAGAATTATTTATAGTACAGTTCAGATAAGCAGAATCCTCCACATCTCCGTTGTCAGGGAATTACTCAACGTGTTGCAAACAAAGCAAATTGAGATATTACTTGTAGTGCTTGTCTTAGCACCATACTAATGAACCACTGGCGTTTTGAAGTAACTTAAAACTGGGAGCAAATGCAGAAATGTCTGTTGATATTTGCACCAGGTACTGTAGGCAAACTAGCACTTACACATTACAGTATTATCACTGAGTTATCTGTGTATATAAGTTCTGATTCAGCAATGTTCTTAAGTATGTACCTCATTTTGTCGGTACAAACTGTATTGCACCTGGAATCTCAGAAGCCCCAGTCATGGATGAGAGCTAGGCTAAAGAATCCAAGCCCTTAGTATTTTTTGTAAAATAAGCTCTCCATTCCCCGATCATCCTGGTTGTTCTTCTCTGCTGCACCTGTTCCAGTATGAATTCATTTTTCTTTAACATGTGTAACCAGAATTGTACACAGTATTCCAGATGAGGTCATAACAGTGTCTTGCACAAGGGCACCAGTACTTCTCTATCTCTACTAGAAATTCATTGTCTGAAACAGGGGGTTTTCTCTATAAGTCCAAGATATGTTCCAAAAAACTTGGACTTATAGTGAAGCAACTTAAAACGAGGATTTTTTTTCCTGCGGCTGACTTCCATTTAAGCAAATGGGGGGAGTGTTTCGCATGACTTATAGCGAGGAATGGGAGGACTTACAACACATCAGTTCCTACAAATGTCAATGACTTTAGTGTGGAACGGATGTATACCGGGGCGACTTATAGCGGGGACCTCCATAGAATCATAGAGCTGGAAGAGACCTCAGGAGGTCATCAAGTCCAACCCCCTGCCCAAGGCAGGACCAATCCCAACTAAATCAACTCAGCCAGGGCTTTGTCAAGCCGAGACCATATCTGTGGTGGTTCTTAATCATTTCTGAGAGTGACTAATGCATCCAGGTCTTTCTCCTCTTTTGTTGTTTCCAACTATGAGCCCTCAGTTTAAAGCAAAAATTCTTATTAGACCTTTGACTTTGCACTAGAAAATTTCATCCCATCTCTGTCACTCCAGTCCTCAGTCATCTAATTCATCCGATTGTTCCTGTATAATATTCTGATCCTTCTCTGTATTGATGATGCATCCCAACTCAGCACACTTCATTAACCCACACCTACATTGTATGGCAAAGTCATTAATGAAAATATTAAATAAGATCTATACCAAGACTGATCCTTGAATCACTCCACTAGTAATCTCTCTCCACTCCAGCCCAATTGTTCTCCTTTCAGTATAACCCACTGTTATTGCCTCTTTTACCAGTTCCTTATCCACGTTACAGTTCTACTAAATCCATCCCCTCCAACTTAATATGTTCTCATATGGTCATGAGTCCAAATGTCTTACCAGAAGTCCACATTGATTAGATTTCCCGCATCTCTTGTCTTAAAAAAAGAATCAGCTGTCAGGTTGGTTTGGTATGATCTTACCTTTGCTAAACCCATGTAGCATTTAACCCATTTTCTGTTTGTTTTTAATTTATTCTTTCCTTCAGAATTTGAAGTTGCAATGCTGAACAGACTGAAGGTGTTTTGTATGCCAGCACCCTCTAGTGGATGGCATTGGAACCACTTTACTATGCGAGAGGCACTGTACTGCTAACGGAGATGCAACTTTAGCACAAGTGTGTCTCTCGAATAGGGAGAGTCAAATTCTATATTCACCAATATGAGGAGGATTGCAGGATCACTTCCTAGGATAGTATCTATATTTCACTTTACTGCCTAAGGCAGTGTGTTAGTGAGGCTTAAGTATTTGTAAGGTATTTGAGATACCAGTGTGAGAGATGCTATATAAAAAAAAACACCTATGACTTTGGAAGCACTAAGTACAAGGATCTGGCATCCCTTTTCATGATGAAAAGCACCTAATATCATTAACAGCCCCATTTAAATCATGGAACTATTCAAAGAGTAGGTTCTATTCAGTGAGCAAGAATACAGGCTTTGGACCATAATACAGAGTACTCTGCTTAGATTTGTAATCTTATCCTTTTCTATTAACACTAGGTCAAATTCTCCACTGGCAAAAACAGTAGTAGTGCCACAGTCCTCAATGACACCGTAGATTTAAGTGATTATTTACTGTATTCTACAGTGGCCATATTCTGTCCTTTCGTGCATATCCATGGCTCACTTTGCTTTCTTACTGGCTTTTGTGGTATTGCCTTTTTAAACGGACAGATGAGGTTTTTTTCTTTAAGAGGAGATTTAAATCCCAGTGCAAAAGGCAATCCTAAAACTGGGGGACCAAAACAGGTTGGCTGTGTTTGTTTCAATGAGAGGGACAACTTTGACTAATGGACATCCAACCCCTCTTTTTTGTTCTGAGCTGTCTATTTATGTGCATGTGTCAATTTCACATTTCTGCATGTTCAGCTTTTGCTTATATCTCATAATGCCTGTTTGATTGTGCCAGGTGGTAGTTTTAAGACTGAAGATTTTGTACTGAAAATGGCAATATAACACACAGCCTGAGTAGCACATGGATTCTGTAATGCTAAAAATATTTGTCCCAAATTACATCCATGTCAAACCATTGAATTGAGTGACTGGAGAGCTCAATTCTACTGTATCCATGGCCAAGAATGTTAGTTGCTATAAAGCTATTGCTCTCAAGAGGAAGAGGAGGGTTGTTTGGCCTTTGGATCTACATAATAGTGAATCAACTAGCTATGCCTCTGCATCCCTTTTAAATGACTATGAATGGAAACTTCTCCACGCAGTCTGGCAGGAAGTTTTTCTTGTATGGGCTCTTCACAGGACCACAGCATGTCATCCCTTCTCTCTCTTGAGTTTTTGGGACCTTCTGTAACTACAGGGAATGTAGATGGTCAGAGTTTTGACATGGGCATTTATGCATTAGGTAGACTACATTCTGCTCTTATACTAGTCTAAATCAGGAATAATTCAGGGTAATGTACTCATGTACAATATGTGATTGAGATATTCTAAGAAGTACAGGGTATTAGCCAAATATCATATTGAAATTTAAAGGGAAATGTTTGGTGAAATTCCCTGGACTGCTTTGAAAATTTCTCTTAGCAGGAGAGAGAATTGGCCTCAATTAGTACTGAACCTTGTAACCAGCCATCCATGCTGGGTAATCCTAAATTTAGATGTAAATTAGATCATCTGGGCTCAGTTTCTTTATTTGTGAAACTCCACTAAGGCTAATTTATAAACAACACACAATTTGGCTCATTGTTAGAATTATTTTTAAAAACAAAGTATTTTTTTAAAAAAACTTAATTCATTTATAATGTTTTATTTCTACACTCCTGAGATTGTCCTTTTTTCCAATATTTCTTTTTAGGGGAGAAAATCAAATTGCAATGACTCCTTTGTTATTGGCAGCAGAGGACTTGCTATTCTGAAGATAGTGCCTTACAGCCCATCAGATAGTTTTGTTTAATCATTTTCTGACCTAAACAAAAAATGTAGTGTTAATTTGTATTGTGATGACTTTCATGAAAATTCTTTAGCCCCCATTGTGGTAAATGTCCTACACATCCTTTTTTTTTTTGCCATGCAAACTAGAAAAAAATCTTCTAAAGGCTTTTTAAAAATCCTATATTTAAAAATTTACTCTGTTAGCACTTTAATGTTGATTGTCTGCAACAAAAGACTATCACTTAGGTGGATCAGTATCTCACAGTTTACAGCAGAGACTGTTACACAGTCATCTGTCTGAGTAGATGTCCACATAATTACCTTGCAGAATATAACTAAAGCAAATAATGTAAATTTAAGCATTACACATTTACAGAATTCTTTTTGGAGGGACAATATCAGACCACAGGCTTCAGGCCATATAGTCATCTCTATGGGTGTGTCTAGACAACAGCCTCTTTCGACAGAGGGATATAAATTATAGACACTTTGAAATTGCAAGTGAAGCTGGGATTTGAATTTCCTGTGCTTCATTTGCATAATCGCATCATAGCGCTCTTTCTAAAAAGTGCTATTTCGAAAGTTAAACTGCAGTCTAGACTCAGTTCTTTCGAAAAATCTCTTTTGAAAGATCCTGTAAACCTTGGCCTTTCGAAAAAGGCTTCTATTTTCGAAAGAACCGCATCTAGACTGCAGTTTCACTTTTGAAATAGTGCTTTTTCAAAAGAGCACCATGACGCAATTATGCAAATGAAGTGTGGGAAATTCAAATCCTGGCTTCTTTTGCAATTTCGAAGTGTCTAATTTACATCCCTCTGTTGGAAGAGAGATGTAGTCTAGACATACGCTAAGAGGGAATTAAGAAAAGATACTTGATACAATATCTTATTGTACAATTATATGCATTATCAGAGGTTTACCCTTTCCTTTGGCGATTTGTTCTCTCAGGATGTCTCTGTACTTGGAGCTAAGGGTGCAATTCACAGCTCAAGAAGACATTGCATCTCTGTGCTAGAAACAGGAGTCGGACAACAGGGTCAAGCTGTGCTTGAAGTTTGAAATTGGGATGGCTAACAATGTTCCCTCTAACATTTTCCATGCATGAGTGGAATATTTTTGTATATGCACCAAGGCATATGCAGATGTGTACAACATAGAAACACATACTGCCAGCTATGGGTGGCTGTAGGCACTCTGTTAATCAGCTGGGTGGCATTTGAGTCTCCCCCTGGGTGGCTGCCCAAGTGCTTTGCTTACAGGGAACACTGATGGCTAGTTCCTGCTGCCACTTGCTGCTGCTGCTCTGGCTGCCATGGCTACACTACTATTATTAGAACATTAGCTTGATGAAAGCTAATATGAATATGTTGTCTGGAGTTGGGAATCGGTAACTGACCCATTAGGTATTTTCAGTAAGATTGCTTGGGCTATTTACCAAAGACCAGGCATTACAGCAGTAAGAACATATCAAATTTGGGATGAATTTGGAAAGTGTTGTCCACATTTTGGTCTGAACATCTTGAACAGTATAACTTTTAGCTTGGAGGACGGATGGATTTTAAACTGCTTTTTCTGAATCACCACTGCCAAATAATTGATAAGTGGTGATGTATTATAAATGTCTTCTTTTAAAAATTGGTAAATTGATATAGAAAAAGGAGCGGCTGCAATAGAATACATTCTTCTGTGGATGTACCTGCATAGCATCTAATGGGAGTTATCCTGGTACATCTAACTAATGATACTCATGTAACTGATGATCCTGTAACACTGACTGAGTCTATGGGGGGGAAGAAAGACTGAGTAATCCATCTGCCATCCAGACCTGCAGTCTCGAGAAGTGTGCTGCTTACCAGGAGCTCGCATTCAGGATGTGACTGAGAGTCTTCCGAAAGTGATTAAACCTTCGGATCGCTACCGCTTCCAGCTTCTCCATGGGGGAACAAATGATACGGCCAAGAATGACCTTAAGTGGGTCACAGAACATTATGTAGCGCTGGGAAGAAGGATCAAGGAATTTGAAGCACAAGTGGTGTTCTCTTCAATCCTTCCGGTTGAAGGAAAAGGTCCGGATAGAGGTAGTCGAATTGAGGAAGTAAATGAGTGGTTGCACAGGAGGTGTCGGAGAGAGGGATTTGGTTTCTTGAACCATGGGACTCTGTTCCGGGCACAAGGATTGTTAGGAAGAGATGGGATCCACCTAACCAAGAGAGGAAAGAGCATCTTCGCGGGCAGGCTTGCAAACCTAATGAGGAGGGCTTTAAACTAGGTGACCAAAGCCCTGAGGTAAGTGCGGAAGTCGGACACTGGGAAGAATCACAAGGAGGAACGAGCAACAGAGGAGGACCCCGATTCAGATGGAGAAGGTACAGCGATCAACTGGTTATCTAAGGTGTTGATACACAAATGCGAGAAGCCTGGGAAACAAACAGAATGAATTAGAACTATGATTTGAATGGAATAACGGAGACTTGGTGAGATGACTCACATGACTGGAGCACTGTCATGGAAGGGTATAAACTGTTCAGGAAGAACAAGCAGGGGAGAAAAGGAGGAGGAGTAGCATTGTATGTAAGAGAGCCATATGATCACTCGGAGCTCCAGTATTTAGAGGGAGAAAAGACTGTTGAGAGTCAATGGGTAAAGTTTAGAGGTGGAAGCAACAGGGGTGGTGACATGGTTGGTGTCTGCTATAGACCGCCGGATCAGGTGGATGAGGTAGATGAGGCTTTCTTTAGACAACTGAGAGAAGCTTCCAGATCTCAGGCCTTGGTTCTCATGGGTGACTTTAACCACCCTGACATCTGTTGGGAGACCAATACAGCAGTACACAGACAATCCAGGAAGATTTTGGAGAATGTTGGGGATAACTTCTTGGTACAAGTGCTGAAGGAACTGACCAGAGCCATGCACAACTTGACCTGCTGCTCACAAACAGGGAGGAACTAGTAGGGGAAGTAGAGGTG
>JANRFK010001234.1:105727328-105742862 GCA_030068395.1 Apalone spinifera
TAGATCAACTGTGTTTCAAAGAGGAAGGAGGCGGGGAAGGAATGCAGCTGATAAAGGTCTTTAAGCAGTTAAAAAGTGAATCTTAAATTACCAATTGCATGGCTGACCGGAAAAGAAATTGTGGGGAGAAAAAAAAGAATCCATAAACACGATGATTAAGTGGATCCTATTTGGAGTAAATTATAGCATTCCTGAATGAAAGCTTTCTCTTTCACAGAGAAATCATTAAATGTTAAACTCACACTATTATTTGCATTTCACTGGAAAGACTCACATGTGCAGAAATATCCATTTTAATTAGTGCTTGAAAGAAGTCTCTTATACAGAGCTGTGCCTGGTAGGTATTTTTATACTCAGCGAACTCATTTTATATTATGATGATTTCCTCTAATTTTTAATTAACATGTCTAAGTTAGGCTTAAGGAAAATGATCAGTGTTTCATTAACTGTCTCACTCTTGGAGATCTATGAACACTTAATTGATATGGTTGCTACAGGGTCCTTTGTCAGAATGAGCCATTCTGCCATTACCTTTCTTTCCCTTTCCTTTTATATAAATGTGAATAGGAGGCAAACTGCAGTATCTTACTTTTTAGACTAACTGATAGGACTTTACTATATTCCTAATATAAGAATAAGTTACATTTCCATATAGCTTTTCATTCAAAAAGATGCAAAGCACACACATATGGATCACTCATCTATCACTAATGTTCAGTGGCTATTCCACACACTGAACACTGCACAACAACGCTTAAGAGGGGAAGTGAAAGTGTTTCTCGTTTGTCACCATGTGTGAAAATAGTGTAGGCTAATATGTAAATGTTCAATTAGAATATGCCTCCTAGACCATACCAAACCCACTCCCTGCCCACCTCCTAATTTACAATATCATTATGATCACAAGTAGTTAGAACCTTAGTTTTACGCTTGTGATCATAACAATATTGTACCTCAAAGATATAAACTCCAGAGTTACGGACTTACTAATCAACTCCAGACATGCAGTGGAACTGGAATTCCAAGCAAGCAAACATTGTACTGCCTCAGGGCTTTAACCCTGGGGCTTAGCACTACAGGCATGGGTTGTTGGAGATGTAGCCAATGAGGGTGTGTCATGACTTTGGGTGGAGGGTGCTCACAGCTTCTGACCCTCACGAGTATTGGGGCTTTTGGGGTGTGTGTGTGGGGGAAAGCTGGGCTCGGGGCTTCAGTCCCACAGCTCCACTCATAGTTGCAGCCTGATCGAGGTTGCTGGGGGTTGGGGCGTTAGCCCTGTGGTTCTGTTTCTGGCTTTAGCCCTGCAGGGGGCACTGAAGCTCAGGGATTTAGCTACAAGGAGAGTGCTTGTTTCAACCCCAGTGCTCCCCCCGACCCCGTAGCTGAAGTCTTGAGCTCTGTCATGCCCCGCCAAGAAGCCAGGAGTAGAGCTGTGGGGAGACCGGAGTCATAGCTCCCACCATGGACCTGAAGCTCTGAGCCCTGGCCCACACCTCCCTCCCTGTGATGTTGAAAATGGAAGTGGACTTATGGGGATGAAGTCCTGAGTCCCAGTGTTCCCTCCCAGGTCTAAAACACTGACACCCATTGCTCCTGTGGGACAGAAGCTGATTCCCCTCTCCCCCACAGCTTTAGCCTCAACCCCCTGTGTGGATGAAGTTATGGAAGTCAGAGTTGCAGAGTTATGGACAACCTCCATTCATGAGGTGTCTGTAACTATGAGGTTCTAGTGCATATTAGGGATGTTAAGTTTAGATTAATTGGCTAATCGAATAAATCTGCAGTGCAATTTGCATCAACTTTTTGATTAGTCAATAAGGGCACCTCCGCCTTTGAAGTGTAGCAACAGCCCCAGGGCTGTTGCTAAGCTTCAAAGGTTAAAGTGCTACAGGGAGCATGGGGCCAAGCTGCATGTGGTATTTCAAAGCAGCAGCGCTGCATGGAGCCAGTGGTCAGTGTTTCAAAGTGGCAGACCCCAGGCTTCACATGGCACTGCTGCTTTGAAACGCTGTGTGCAGCCCGGGTCAACCCCAGGCTGCATGCGGCTTTTCAAAGCAGCAGTGCCGTGTGGAGCCCAGGGTCTGGCCACAGGCTCCATGCTGTGCTTCTGCTTTGAACAACCCCCTCTTCTTCCGCCCTTCCCTTGCTGCCTTTTTCTCAGAGAGGCAGCAAGGTAGGGGGTGGTTGAAGCCACTAGTGTGTCGACTATCCAATAAGCATTTGCTTATCGGTTAGTCGACTACTCGTTCACATCCCTAACGCATATCTGAACATTGTATTGTATGTGTGAAAGATAACACCATCCTGGGAAAACGGGTTCAAGTGTCTGAAGACAGCGTCTCCTAAGAGTTAGAGCACTGGAATGAGATTCAAGAGACCCAGCTCTGCCATTGACCTCTGGATGATTTTGGGCGAGTCACTTTACTTCTCTGTATCACCAGGTCCCCATCTATAAAATGAGGATTGTTGTAAAGTGCTTTGAGAACTACTGATTGAGAAGTGATCTATAAAAGCAAGCTATTGCTATTATTCTCATAAATGGATATATTCTAATGGGTAAGTGGGTGTTGGTTAAGCTCTTCTATTAGGGTTTTTTAAATCCACTAACTGTGTTCAATAGATACAGATCTGGACATGCAAATTGTGTAAAAGATTAAAATTAACCCCAACAGTACTCTGTATGCAAAACGTGTATTATGTCATGAAAATGAATTGGATATTTTAGAGTCAATGAGTGGAAACAAGGCAGTTACAATGGAGATGCTGTCCTCTCTAGACTCACCATACTGCTGTGAAAACCAGTCTCTCTCTTGTTTGCGTATAATGTAAAAAACCCCCATTGCAGTAGATATCATGTTGATATGTTACAAATGATACAAATATGGCTCTAGAAGCCATTATTAAAGGACAGTACATTTTTTCATGTTTCTTTACATTGCACTTGTAATATATTTTGTTACATCTTTTGTGATTTAGTGTAAGAAGTCACAACTACACATTATTTTAATTCAAAATATCATGCTGACTTCTTGAAAGCTCAGCTAGCAACAACTGTAGGGATTTTGTACAAAATATGATGAAATAATGTATGAATAACCTTGGCCCTTTAGTACATAGTGAGAATAATAAGAACTTACATTTCTTTAAAGCATCTTTCATCCTGAAAGATCCGAAAGTATTTTATGGTCCTTTTATAATAGATATCGCTCAACCAGCACTGAAATGGAGCCACTGTTGGGAAGCAAGCCCACCAGGAAGCAAAATGTTAATTTCCTCAACCCTGTCATCCTCCTGCTTTAGTTGGTTTCAAGAGAGAAACTGTTTTATCTGCCAGTTCACTTAACACCTTTATTTGTTTCCTTGACACGTATGGATTCACTGTGGATTTAGACCTAGAACAGATGAATTTATTTAGGTGATGTGATTATTATTAGCTAGAAGGACTTCAAAAAGCACAGCATTGGAGTTAAAATTGCATTAGCAATTCCTTCAGAAAGCTAATTTTTATTTAATTGCTTTTTATTGTGGTTTTTCTTTTACTTAAAATATAATTTTGTAAGCAACACAAAGGTGGTTCTTTTCAAACAGGCTATCCTAGAGTCCTAGCTACATAATCCCTCTACATTTCCCCTTTTATTTTGCTTCAAGACCTCACATCATAACAAATCTATCCTTCCAAATGAGTCGGATGAGATATTCTCCATGATCTGTCAATGGGAAACAGCCAGAGGAGTCACTGCAGAGCAATTTGTGGCTAATAATTAAAGATCCAGAATAGTGGATCTATTCTATTGTGCATGTATGGATAGACTCTTTTCCTAAAATTGATGCTGTTATTTGAAAGATTTAATTTTAAATATCCACAATCAAATTTTATTATAACACCTTGCTATCATTCACAGTCATAAAACCATTTTATAAAACAATTGAATTGGACATACAATTAGTGACGGTTTTGTGCATACCAGTAAGCTGCACGCAGCCTTACCTAGAGCTTTAACGTCTGTTACATTGGGGAAAAGGTATGCAGAACACAACAATATGGCTATCCCCAAATATCATGGGGTATGTCTACACTACAGAGTTTTGTCGGAAAAACAGTGGGTTTTCTGACAAAACCTGAGTTACATCCACACTACAATTGCATTCTTTTGAAAGTAAATCGAAAGAACAGAAGAGGTTTTCCGACGTTGGTAATCCTCTTTCTACAAGGAAGAAGCCTTTTTCTGAAAGAGCTCTTTCGGAAAAAGGCATGTCTGGACGGAGAAGAGGGAATTCTTTCGAAAAAAGAGGAAAGAGGAAAAAGCACAGGTGCCCTGGTGGCCACTCCGTCCATAGTAATCACAGTTTAAGTGCAAGATAGTATCCATTCAGTGTGGACAGTATCTTTTGAAAAAGTAGATCACTTTTTCGATGCATTTTTGCTGTGTATCAGAAGAGTAGCCGTGTTATTTTTTCTGTGTAGATGCTCTCTTTTAGAAGAAGTTTTTTCGGAAGATCTCTTCCGGAAAAGCTTCTTCCGAAAGAAGCCTGCAGTCTAGACATAGCCATGATATATTAAAGTTCCTTCTAATCAGTGATCAGAGATTAAAGTTCTTTGCTTTAAGATTTAATTTTCTATGGAATTGGAGAGTCTGAGCTCCAAGTAGTATTACTAGAAGAGAGACCATCTATGGCCACTACAGAAACCTAAACAGCCTGATTCATTGACCACAATTGAAGCTGGATAAGGCCCATAGAACAGAACTATAGTTTGGGACTTTATCTTACCTGGTTGATGCATCTGCCCACTAGTGTAGAATAGCTCTTATAGTATCTTGTTCATGGAGAGTTTCCATTGCTCACATGGAACTCTGAAGGCTTCCATATTTTTTCCCCATTATAAATCTTTGGCTGCCTTTTGCTCCCATATTGCAGCCATTCTTTCCTCACCGAGGAGTGGACTGCAGCTGCCACCCCCTTGGAGCCCCTCCTCATTTTCATGGCTTAGTTGCTCAGAATGATTGTTGATGCGTGGCATGGGTTACACCTTCTTCCCAGGGGACTGAACGCTCTAGATAGCATGTCATACTTTTAATGATTTAAGGGGAAAAAGCTGTCATTTGAGCTAAATTGCTGTCTGCAGAGAGTAAAAAACCTTTCACCCTCTCTGAACCCAGGGCAGTTTTTAATAAGAAGGAATCATGGTTTCTTTCCCTGGTAAATGCAGAATCACTGTCTTTTAAACTGAACAAATTTCTGCAGATTGAGGATGGATCTCTGAACTGAGCAGCCTGAAAATACAGACCTGAAATTGGGTTTTTATGTGTTGAATTGTAAATACCTCCTGGTTTTACACGCACATTAAAACCCCTCTTACTGCTTTAAGAGTGCTCTTTCATTCAGGACATACCAGTTCTTTTCTTTCTATGAAATTCAAAGCTATACTGTGTTGAGTAACTAAGCTTATTCTTGCACACTGTATTCTCTCCCTTCAAATCTTCAAAGGAAAGCTTCAGTCATTTTGATTATGTGCTCCTGTAGTAATCTTAAAGGTATTTTTAATACATGTGCAGAACTGTTTGAAAACCAAATTAAAGCAGAACTGAGAACAGTTATTTCACCATTTATGAGGTTGGTGTACCTGGGAAACTCCATTCATTTCCCAAGAGGAGGAAGGACGTGATTCAAGAAATATCAGGGAAGATTGGGAAGAAATAAGGGGGGGGGGGAAGGGAACCAGGAGCCACTCACAGAGCTCCAGGAAGGTGGCCTTCCACATGTGGAAGTTCTGGAGCCACTGCTGGTCATTCCACCTTTGCATGACGATGAGGTCCCACCAGTCAGAACTGGTCTCCCACTGCCAGAAGCAGCGGTGCACTGTGTGCAGGGGAGGATGGAAGAGAATTTGGTGCATGAGGACCACCAGGGCCTGGGTCAAGAGGCCCCCCAGTGCAGGCTGGTCATTGTGCTCCTGCAGTCTGCATGAACTGTGCCATGAGGTGCAGTAGGAGGCCCAAGAGCTAGTCACTGTTTTGTAGCAGCTTTGGCTCCATGATGAGAGTGCTGTGCTATCTGCACAGGCAACCAGAGCACACAGCGTGAGTTTGGTGTCCCTTGAGGGCGTAGTCAGTGGAGAAGAAGAGTGTGAGTCGCGGCTGTAGAAAGGAGCCCCCTTAAGCACAAGTCTCAGCTAGCTTCAGGAAACAGCTACAGGAAGTGATTGCTTTCCTAATGCCTTCCCCGGAGAGCTTCTTGGGGATTTTAAATGCGGTGCCAGCTCCAATCCGTGTGGACACACTATTTCAAAATAATTCTGCACTATTTTAATGGTGCCTTCTAGTGTGGACATGCTATTTCAAAATGGTTATTTCAGGAGTTATTTCAGAATAATTTATTTTGAAATAATTTCCCAGTATAAGTATAGCCTTATTGGCCTACTTTCAGGATACAACAAAGTGTATCATTAAATTTAATTAGCTCTCTCCTATTGGGTACGCTTACAGGTCCCTTATGAACTGCAGTGTCATTAAGTCACAAACTGCGAAATTCTGTGTTTATTTAAAAAATACAGCATTAGTTGCATTTGCTGCATGTAAGACACATCAAAACTTGGAGTCCTTTGGGATTTTTGATTTTGTCAACAAGGATTTCTTTTTGCTTTTTAAGAACTTTTTCAAGGTCAGATTCACTTCTAATCTCTTCACAATTCCTGCATCTTCCAGCCATCTTAGTTGTGGCTTTGTTTAGATTTCCATTAACTTCAATGGTCTTTGGATCAGGCTCATAATAAATGCTTGAGGGAGGAGGGGAAAGGAGGGAGGGAAGAGGAAAAGACACATGTTTAGTAATAATAACCATGTAATTAAATTGCATTTATGCCTCTTGGGCTACTTTGCCTGTACTATGTTCACTAATCCATCTCTGGCAGGGCTACAGCTACTTCTCCAAACCTTTGACTGACTGTTTGGAGCTGCACACTTCTGTTGTCGTTTTGGAGCGAGTTCATTTAAACAAAACAACAAAATTCTCTGCTCTCCCCCTCACTTCCATCCTCCGTTCAAAAACGTAAATTGGTTTGAGGCTGGAGATGGTTGGTGTTTCATCCTTCACCAGTGTTACATGTCACACATTAAGGAGTCAAATCTCATAAACACTGTAGGATTAAAACTTGGTGGGCACAAGTGCTGTATAAATCAGGAATAACTCCATTAAAGTCCATAGTGTAGAGCTGAGGTGAGAACAGAATTGAGTCTGTGCAATTTGTGCTCTTAGAAAAGGAGGGCCCTTACTTCTTAGTGGGGGACATAGAAGTTTTCTTCTACTCCTAGAAGATCAGAATGCTAAACTAGTTTCATTCTGCCACTGATGTCTTGTGTGACCCTGGGCAAGTCACTTAGTTTCTTTGGGTATGTCTGCACTACAGTTAGACACATGCCTGTTCCAGCTGACTTGGGCTTGCAGGGCTCAGGTTAAGGGGCTGTTTAATTGTGGCATAGGTGTTCTAGCTTGGGCTACAGTCCGAGCTCTGGGACCTTCGTACCTTGCAGGATCTTAGAGCCCAGGCATCAGCTTGATTATGAATATCTACACCACAATTAATCAGTCCTTTAGCCTGAGCCCTGCAGGCCTGAGTCAGCAGGCATAGGCCAGTCATGGGTGTCTAACTGCAGTAGAGACATTCCCTTTGTGCTGCCATTCCCATTTGTAAAATGAGGACAATAGCACTGCCCTATTTCACAGGCATCTTAAGGAAGAGTACATTAAAGACTGTGAAATGCTTGGATTCTGTGATAATGGGCCCATACATGAATCAAAATGATTCTAGACAGTTGTTTCCAAGGGGCTATAAGTTATAATGTTTCTCATCTGCTGTGCTTTATGCTATTAGACCAAGGTACAGACCTTTACAGACCAAGGATGAAAATGAATACTCCCAATAACATTTTTAAGAGCTTGCTAAAATATTTCTAACATAATTTTGGGCACTTTTGGGAAGAGACCAACTATGTAAAATTTCAGGCCTGATGGGAATAACTCCATTAAGAGGCTTCTCTGAAACTCCATTGCAGCCTTAATGATACCCTAGCACACGCTGAAATATTAGAGACTGCCTCTAAAGAGTCTGTTGCAATTTTAATTCTTTATCACTAGGGGCCTGCACCCCATGCTCGCTATGCTCGTCAACCCCCCTCTCTCTGGTCACTTTCACAGCTAGAGAGTCTGTTAATCTTGCACTGATTATATAGAAAAGTGAACAAACAAAGCTATACAGAAAAAATGTTAATTGGTCTATTGCTCACATACTAGATGTTACAGGCAGATCTCAGTTTTGCAGTTGGTTCTGGCTGAAGCACAAGTTAGTGAGATGCAGACACTCCACTTTCAAGAAGGCTGATGATGTCATTCTGTTGCACAGCAGGAAAAACTTTTTTATATATATACAGAGAGAGTGAAATATGTATATGATTAATCAGGGCCTGGCATCCTTTTTTGCTTGTAGCTCTGTGATGTGGAGGTCATTTTGAAAAATAGATTGGAGCTTTAAAATTGGAACTTGTGAAATTTCTTGAAACTTGGCTTTAAGATATCCAATTGCACTAAAACTCCGGAAAGTAGCTCAGATAGATTGTAGTTTCTATGTGACAGAACATGGTTGGTAGCTATCCAAACTGCATAGCACCTCAGTGAATATCGGCATACCTTCTAGCAGATTTGGTGTGATTCCACTTGATTATGGTGGTTCTGGACTATTAAAGTAAATGACATTTAGGACAGGGTGGGGTGAAATTAAGTATGAGAGAAGCCTGGAGGCTGCCAAAAAATTCTGTACTTTCAGATTAGAAAATTTCAGGTTTGGCTTTGAATCTTAATGTAGAGACCTCTCCAATGCTCCCCTGGCCCTTCCCAGTGGTTTTTTAAATGTATTTGGCTGCTAAACAGTTTTTGCAATTGCTCCCAAGCTCTTTCTAATGCTCTTCTGGCCCATTTGCATGCTCCTTCACCTTTCCTGCACCCTTTCCAATGACGCAGATACTTGATTTCAACTGCATCAGACATAATGCTGAAGGTTAAATGTATTTTGCACCTCCCAGAGGGTCTGGTGCTGATCTCTTATACCAGTTAAGCTCCATTAACTTCACTGGAGTTAGTCCTAATTTTTCTTGCTGCAATAAGCAAGATGAGAATAGCCCAAAGTGGATAGGGACGCTAGGAAGCTGAGCCCTACCATATTCTATCACATGCCTGAACAGGAACAGAGTACAGGCTGGACCTCACTGGTCTGGCACCCCTGGGACCTGACTGGTCCTGAATGTGGGAATTTGCTGGACCAGCGAAGGTCCTTCCTCTCATGGCCCACACTTCCACTGGCTCGGGCTCCAGCCTGCCCTTGCTGCTGCCCAAGCCCTGTGGCTGGCTCTCTATATGCTGCCGGCCACGCTACTGCTGGGGCCAGAGCACCATGGGCAGAGCTGTACAACCTGGGCAGAGCTTCACAGCCACCTGGCTCCGCAGGTGGGGCCGAAGCTCTGCTGCTAGGGCAGCAGAATGGACTGGAGTCCCTGGCTGCCGCTGGTGCTGGGGCTGGAGCTCCCCAGCCACTGGAGCCAAAATGGGGCTGGAGCTCCATGTCTGGGGCCAGGGCCAGAGCCCCCTGGCTGCTGCTGGGGTTGGAGCTCCATGACCGCTGCTAGGCTAGATCTCCACAGATGCTGGGGCCAGGGAGCTCTACTGGGGCCAGAACTCCCCACCATGCCACCTGTCTGCCCTCCCTCGCTTCCACACTCAGGGCTCCGGGCTGAGTCGCCGGTGTCCCCTACAGCGCTCCTGCCCTGCTGCCAGACCTCCCTGGCTTTGTGGTCCAGGAATATCTGTGGTCCTTGCCAGATCAGGGAGTCCCAGTTAAGGGAGGTACAACCTGTATTAGCATTCCTGCGGAAATTATGTTTTAACCAAAGAAGTATTATGGAAAGGGTGAAGGAGACGGAAGGTTAAAATGAAATAAAGGAAGTAGGAGATGGCAAGATAATGGTCAGGTATCTGGTACCATTTAGCCATTGTTATTTAGGTCTTTAGTTCCTGTGTGCCACATCCTTATTTCACGGTGTCAAAAGAAACCAAATCTTTAGTAAAATGCATGGGTAGTTGGTGAAGGCAGGGTTGGAGGAGGCAAGCCCCCAGCCCCACCTCCAGCCTCGCCCCTTCTGCTAGGCCCCTCCCCTCCCCAGGAAGATGGGAAGTGTGCCACATACATACTTCCCCCTTTCAACCATAGGATGCACTCACTGCAGCCTCTCAAGCCCGGGTGGAAGGTGCGCTGCACTGCATGGCCTGGCTGAGCCCAGCCTCTTGAGCACCAGAAGGGGGAGGAGGCAGGGTGTGCTACACCATAGCCCAGCCCAGCAGGGGATGGAGGAGAGCGTGCCATAGGGCCAGGCCTGGCCTCCCCACCCCCTGAGCACTGGGAGGGCAGGGCACTGGGGTCAGCAACACTCTGCCTCTAGTATGCCTACAGCAAGTGTTCTAGGGGCGGAGTGTGAGCAGGGCTATGCCTGGCAGTTTGGGAAGGCAGAGTCTTCCTGTGCCTTACATATCCAATGCCCATTGTAAAATGGAAGTCATCTGAATCCCACAGACAGAAAGGGAACCTGGAAAATTGCAGATTAAGGTTGCTGCTTTGCCAAATGTTCCTGGAAGCAACATCAGAAGGGTCACACATTCCACATAGTTCCTTTGGCCACATGAAACAGGCTTGAGCACAAGAAACAACTGTGAATCAGAAAGCCACAGAGTTAGAGTGGTGGATGGAACCAACAGATGCCCAGTAATGGAAGGTACTGGACCTCTGTTGATACCCAATTGTCCCGATATCTGTGTTTGTTCCTACTTTCTGCTAATAGGGTTTTTTTTAATTTAATTTATCTTTCTTTTTTTTTTAAGCTTCATGGCTCCTTTAAGGTTTTTGGTTTAGTTTTGGCAATTCAGGAAGAATGACAGTGAAGTTAATGATGCCAAAAGAGCAGTGTGGCAAACTGGGAAGAAGAAAAACCAAGAAGAAATAAGACTTATGGCCAGGTGTGAGGAAGGAAGAGAGAAAAGAGTTGTGTTTCTTAGAAACATTTGTTCAGAAACATCCCACCAGCCATGGTATGCATGCCCTTTCACAATGCCATGGTAACTGCCATCTTCTTTGTGCCAGTCCTTGAAGTGCATTAGAGGATTCTGGGGGATGTCTGAGGTAAAATGGTTGCAAGTGGCTTAACAGGTTGATCTAATATTTAATTAAAATAGAGAACCTGTTTAGACTAATTCTCCTCTATCTCTGTTTAATAAATTTCTTTGGCATTACCCGTGATTTAATATAATAATCTGGAGATGAATCAGGCCTATTTCTTCATTACCTATGAGCCTCCAGCCTCTTTGCTCATAGGCAGCTCTATCACTCATTAGGGAAGTAGCATGTACAAATACCTGGCTGCGATCCAACCTCCAAAATGCTTTATAATTAAAAAATCCCACTGAAATGAAATGAAATGCCTGCTCAGTAAATCAAGAGCCCGCTGTTCTAAATGAGACGTGGAATGCCAAAGGTCCAAACAGACTCACTTCTGGAATTTTCTAAAGAGATTCCTGTAAGTGTTTGGATTCGTCATTAATTGTCTGAGACCAAATAAGGCTGTGGTTGGTAAGACATTTATTTAGGTACCATGAAAGATGATTGTAATACAGAGGATTACGTTAAAAGAAGATTGTAAAATAGTGGACCTTTGTCTTTCAGATGGTAGGATAAAATGCTTTGGCATAACTGAAATGGCTGTCAGCTCTCCAACAACCAATGCCATAGTGTTTTAGAGTATTGTAGGTCTGTTAATGGTTTACAAGGGCCCAAAGATGGCTGTGACATTGTCTAGTCACTAAGTTATTTTTCACAACTTCATTTCTGGTGCTGTGTAGGTGTTTCATTTTCAAATAATTTATCAGCCTCACTGAAGAAGACAAAATTTCCATATATTCCTAAGTGCTATAACTCAGTATTTATGGATCACAATTGGACTACAGAATGGGTACCTCAGTGAGGCATTCCTTTACTACACATGACTGCCATAGAGTACAATTATCCTGAATGAATGGTTGTCAGATATGCTGTGTACACTGGCTTTCTGATTCGGTGACTTGCTGACAGTCAGCGAAGTGTTGGGTACACAGAGTCCCTTGTTTGAATTTTTCCATTTGGAAGCCCTGCATTCTGAGGAAGGATGTGACAATGCTGTGCCGGCTTTGTCTATATAGTGGTGTCTTGGAGTGTTATCTATAAGAGGTAAGAGAAAAGGGCACAGCTGAGATTAAAAAAAGCACAACCTAACAAAATTTTCTATGTGATGTCCAGGCAGCCTAATTAAAGAATAAAAGTTTCTTGCATTGTCTTTGCAAACATCATAGTACATTGCAGCATCATTGAGAAAGAGGAGTAATTTAAAAATTATACGTATTGAATGCACAGGGATGCAAAGTGTTGATTTAATACAATTCAGATTCATTTTTGTGTTTTGGCATGTGTAGTGGAATATCACTTTTTATTTCTTCTAAACATTTTCCCTCTGGTCTGAAGGGCCAAAATTATATTCTCAGGGCGCATAAAAATCCTTGGGTAGGTCTCGGCAATCTGAACAAACACCTATTGGTTGAAGAAAGTGCTGGCCAAAACAGTGTCCCTTACTAGCTCCCATTGGCTCAGTTTATTATCTGTTAGTGAACTTTCCTTTTTCTCCCTACCCAGACTGAATTCCCAGCAAACCTGTGGTAAGATACTAGCAACAGAATAAGTAGCTGACATGATTGGAATATGCCTGGAGTGGGAGCCAGGAATTTCTGCAGTACATCTCTCTCTTCAGGGTCAGTTTCCTGAAAAATTTTGGGTCATGAGTTTCTTAGGTTATAACATGACTTATAAAATGGTTAGAACTAAACAATTAAATTTTTTTAATTAAAAAAAATTAAACCCTCTTTTCTAAGATGCCCCCCAGTCTTTTATGTTTTTGTACCAAACACCAGCGAAATGCAATAGAACAGAGTGGCCTTTGGATTTTGCTTTCTTAAAACAATGTGAAAACTTTATTATATTTTGGCAAATTAAGGTCTGATTATGCAATTTTCTGCATCAATATAAATCCAAGAGTAACTCTATTGAATTTAATAATCTTATACCACAGGGAGTGAGATCCAAACAGTTTCAATTTTGCATAGTCCCCTGCACATCTATGCACTATGTAAATAATGCAAATAGCCTAGAATTGTAGAGTTTTTATTCACTCATCATCTCCAGGGTACAGCAACCTACATTCTGAAATGTGGCATAAATACTGTACCAATGTACTAATTACTTGGATAATCAAAGCAAATGGCTAAAACTTCTGTTTGCAAAAGACTTCATCTGGTGCTTGGGAACAAAGCTAGCGATAGCTAAATAAAAGCTCCACCCTGTTGGAGATGACTGATGTTGACCCCACATTAACCAAGCTAACAGCCGCATAAGGAACCAGGGGTTCTTCCAATTTTACCTCTCTAGGGTTGCCATGGTAACTGGCTTAAGAAGAACTAATATGGTATGGCACTGAGTGAAAGGAAATTTTATTTAAGTTATCTAAATCTAAAATGTAACAGCCAGCACTATATAACAGTTGTGGATGAACTCTTCACCCTATATAGCCAATTAGTTTGTCTTAATTTGCCAATAGATTAGGAGTTAACAAAACATTTCTTGCTACTGGGTGTTCTCTCTAGACTGATGACCTTATTTTTTAGTGGGATTTACTCTATGTGCATTTTTAAAAAATTTTTGGTAACATGGATGAGTAACACAGACCGCACAATGCTCTCTTGGAAAACAGCCACTTCTTCAAGAAAATAATAATATGACATATTTCAGTGTTTGTTTTTGGTCTTGAACAGAAGACCAAAGCGCCTCTTTCTGGATGAAATCCACTAACTTTGTTTAATACTTTGGATAAGATAAATTCATGTCCATAGAAGTCAAGACAGCAGCATTGTAAATTAGGACCGGGGACTAACTCAACCCTTCCTGCTGTGAAAGTTATTCAGACTGATTGGACCTTGTGGTTTGTGAGCTGAGATGAATTTTTGTGACAATTTCCCCCTCTCTCCTCTGAAATAAATCAGGGAAGTTTTACAATATGGAGATGGTTACAGCAGATTTGTAACTGCCCCACTCATGCCCCAACTCCATAAATTCTGTTCTCCCCAAGGTTCAGGAAACTAAATTTTTACTATAGAGGTTAGAACAGCTCTGAAATGCTCTATTTTTTAAATTTTAGCTCATATACCCGTATTTATTTTGACTCTCTCTCTCTGTAGGTGATTCTGATCCTTACCAAGTATTACCATACTGACATGGGAAAGGTGCTGGAGAGCTCTTTGTGGAGGTAAGTACTCAGACTTTTTCTATATTCTTGTTTCCTATGCTGACCAAAGTAGGACTGCTGCTTGTTTCCTTTTATCTTTTGAAGTTGCCTAATGGGTTGAATAGCTGACTCTATGCCAGATATAGGGTTTCCCACACTTGCATCTTTCTTGTGGATTGTGGCTGTGTGAAGGAGATCTTGAAAGGGGATTAACAATTTTTGCAGTGGAAATAAACAACATTAGAGGATAAGGTATCTTTCTGAGACCACATTTTAAAGAAAAACAGAAGTCTAATTGTAAGTTGGCGTCTGGACACAATTCTCCTCCTGCTTTTATTTTTAAACTCCTAGATCCTTAGAAGATCTGTACCCAAGTAAAGGATACTTAATGTAGTCATTATTTTAATTGTTAGTAGCTTCTGCTGTTAAGCTCTGTATTTAGGTTAGTAAATTATCAGTAGGTGTGCTATATCTTTCTAGTTGTAACTTGAAGCCTGTGCAGGTTGTTGTTGCATCTTCTGATGTTTGGAGACTTATAGTATTTCAAATGTATCTCTTAAAATAATTTTCCAACTTTCTCTTTTATGCTCATACACTCTAATACTGTGACACATGTACAGACCCAGAGACGTGTTTTAGAGTTTCAGACACCTACAAAAATAGTGACATTTTCTGTTACACAACTACAACCCCATTGATCAAGATCAATATTTTTCCTATTATATCCTTACTCTTAACAACTTTTAAAGATCACAAATGGCAGATGTAGAGCCATTACTGTTCCATACTGTTGTTCTGCCAAAGCGCTGTTTTCCCCCCAGAAGAACTGTTGTCAAATGTCCAGCTGAAGTCATGGGTGCACTTTAATGTATGTATTTAAAAATAATCATACTTCCTTTTAGAAAATCTTTCATTGAAGCACATTACTGCTGAATAACAAGCCGCATCTTGTACATTCAAAGTCACGGAAATATGTTTGTCCTTGTACTGCTAGATATACCTAGTATACCTGGCTGTTCCATCCACCTAGATGGGGTTTCAACATAATATTCATGTCACGTACATAGATCACATGCATTTTAAATAAAGAAGTGTTTCCGGTATCAGTGATAACACTACTCTACAATTTTTTAGA
>JANRFK010001234.1:105747789-105763214 GCA_030068395.1 Apalone spinifera
ATCTTGTACGACTTGGTTATGTTGACCTAACCCCCACCATAGATCCAGGTAGGTCAGTGGAAGAATTCATCCATCAATCTACCTGCTTACTTCTTGAGGGGGCTGATCTACTACAGAGCTGGGGAAAACCCCTTCCTTCCATCACCATTAAGTGTCTACACTACCGAGCTACAGCAGTATAGGTACAAGCAACACACGAAGTGTAGTGTAGACATACCCGTATTAGCCTTCTCTCTAGTGGAGGGCTTTGGGGAGGATCAAGTTGAAAAGGGGTAGTGACTGAGTTGAAAAGGGGTAGTGGTCGGTGTCTTTTCTCTGACAATAGGATCTTGGATTGGGGAGGGAAACAGGAGAGGGAATCTAATACTTCAGATCAGACTGATAGGAAAATGGCATTTTGAGGCAGGGTTAGACTAGGATTCATACAATAAACAAAGTCCCTGATTTCGCATCTGTATCTGCACGGGCTGACCACTGTACCTATACAGAGTCCTGTTAATTTTGGTAGGTAATTTCAATCTGCCAATGTGGGTCAGATTGAAGGATTGGATGCCTGTATTTCAGTCAGCTATGAAGTCTACTATCTGAGTAATAAACTAGTGAAAGAATGGTACTAGGTAATCAGTGTACTAACAACACCGCTACATCAGAGGCACTAGCCAGTTCCACTGATAAAACAGAAACAAAAAACATCATGGAAGCATGGAAGTAGAGTTAAGAAACTCCATGGTTTACTTGTGTAGTCAGCTTTGTGTCTGCTGCTATGTATATTGTTTGTTTCCTTACTAGTTATTGATTTATTGAGACTGTGATAAGTTAGATAGATAGATAGGCAGAGGTTACCTTGGTTTCCTCTCTGAATATAGTTTGCAAGAACTAACCCTCATCACTGAAATTCAGATGATTGGTCATAAAATTCTTATTCAAGGGTTTTAATAAATGGCCAGTAAAGTCTGGGGATGTGAGGCACACAGCATTTTAGCCATGTTAACTTAAATAAACACAAAAATATATTAAATTAATCAAGGGCTGGAACTTCATAGCTGCCCAGCTTGTGCAAGCAAAGCATGCGTATGCATGCATATACCAGTCCCATTGACCAGGGGTCTCAACTTTTTTCTTTCTGAGCTCTCGACTAATGCTATAAAAACTGCACGACCCACCTATTCCAAAACAGCTGGTTTTCTTCATATAAAATCCAGACCTGGGATTAGTGAGCAGGGCAAATGCATAGGGCCCCAAGTCACAGAGGCCCCACAAAGCTAAGCTGTTCAAGTTTTTGCTTCAGCCCCATGTGGCACAGCTCAGAGCTATGGCTTCATCCCCATGCGGTGGTGCTTTGACTTTCTGCTCTGGGCCCCAGTAAATCTAACATTGGCCATGATTGGAGGAACTCCCAAAACCAGCTCAAAGGCCCCCCAAAGGGCTCAGGACCCCTGGTAACAACCATTAACATCAACTAAAGTGCAGTTGCCATTCACCACAGAGGGTTCACCTTAGGGCAGTGGTTCTCAAAATGTGGTGTGTAGACCACTAGTGGTCCATGACTGTCTTGCAGGTGGGTCGTGGGCTCGAGGCTCTTCCCCCTGCAGCGAGGTTGGAGTTTCAGTGCTGGCTTCCTACTGTGTGTTTGGAGAGGGCAAGGGGGGGAGGGGGAAGCCTCACGGACCAAATCTGACTCACTAGAAGAGAAAATGGTTCTGCACTGCTGCTCACCCTACCCATGGCTCAGAGAATGACAGTGCAGGAAATCACTCATCTGAAGGCTTTCCCATGCTGCCAGAATCACAGCCAATGGGAGCAGCAAGGGGGGAGGGAGGAAGGTGATGCCTGAGGGCAACAGGAGGCATGGAGCCAGGTAAGTGACCCTCAGTCTCCTTATGCCCACATCCTGCACCTTCAGCCGCCTCACACACCTTCCTCCCGCTGAACCCCTGCTTCACTTCTGACCTCCCTCCTGGCCAGGCCTCCCACTCTCAACCTGCTCCTGCACCCAATCTCTCACCCAGACTCCTCAGCCTGCTCCTGCACCCTACCTCCTGGACAGACTCCCAGTCCATTCCTGCACCCTACTGCCTGGCTAGACCTTACACCACAACTCCTTCCTGCACCCATTTTGTCATCATGGGTGGTGGACTGGTGGTCCACAGAAGGTTCTATGTTAAGCAAGGTAAGCCACAGGCCAAAAAGTTTGAGAACCACTGCCTTATGGGCTGTGCGGAACTTAAATGAAGAATCAGTTATTGAGAAAATTTACCATAAGTGTACAGTTTTGTATCCAAAAACAGATCAAATTATGCACAAACAGAAACCTGTATGCATTTTGTATGCACGAGAATCTCTATGTGCATACATGCAGATATTTTAAAGATGCAACTTTGGGCACAGATATTTGAAATTTAGGAACAAGTATTCTACTTTAACTAATCAACAGCTAGGAAATTCATACATTTAACACTTCTCTTCAGACATGCGCTAATTAGCCATCATAACACCTCTTGGAAAAAGGCAAGTAAGTATTATCTTCATTTTACAAATGGGATAATTGTTAAGCAATTCACTGAAAGTTACATAGTAACTTAGAAGCATGCATGTCCATCGTTAGAAGTGGCTAATTTCTGGCTCTCAAACCTGTTCTCAGACCACTAGGCAACACCTGGCCCATACACAGGAATTTTTTTGGGGGGGATGAGGACGCTATGCTTTTTTTTGTAAATGTGGACTGCAATTTTTTTAAACATAAAGGAGTTCAAAATAGTGTGTGTAAGAGAGTTTAATGAAAAATTTGAGTGGAAACAGTGATTGTAAAATGATTTTGTAACAACATACTAAAATGTATACAGTAAATAAGGTTTTATAGAAATTACCTTCTGGGATCATGGCGGGCATGGAGCTGTGATGGCCTGCCTCTGTGTGCTGCTGCTCTACCTGCTCAGTGAGACCAGCGCCGGGTGAGTACAGGTGGGGCTTCTGGCCAGCGGGGCAGGGCGTGAGCTACTCCTTGTGGGTGGGAAGTGCCATTCCCCCAGCCTTGCCACCAGCCCCCTGCAATACAGTGGCTTTCCCATTTCCCTGACAGTGGCTTGCAAGCTTTTTGGCCCATGGCCCACCTGGCTCAATGCAAACCTTTTCATGGACTACCAGTTGCTAACGGAAACGCTCTATTAATTACATAATTACACCTGAGCCATTTTACTAGCTCTGCAGCTAGAGAGAATGGTTTAATTTAACTAGTAAGAAAGGAAATATCAGTTAAAATTATTAAACAGACTAAGCACTTTAACTTTCTCATGTTAGTTTATCAAATTTCATTTTAAATAAAGTAAAATTAATTTCTGTCCCACACAAAAGGTTCCCACATTTTCTTTGTTTATGGTGGGGTGGACAACCTTTTCTTGGTTGGGGGCCATTGACCACCAAAAAAATCAGTTGGGGACCACACAAGTGAGGAAAAAGGGGGGTTCCATGTGCAGGACAGGGCTGCTAGTGAGAAGAATGGGGGTGCAGGATCTTGGCGGGATCCGGGGTACAGGAGGGGGTGAGGGTGCAAGGTCTGGATGGGAGGTAGGGTGTAGGAGCAGGCTGGGGGCAGGGTGTCTGGCCAGAGAGGAGAGAGGAACGGGCTAGGGGAGAGGGTGCAGGAGCAAAGGAGGGTGCAGGAGCAGGCCTGGGGGGAGATGTCTGTCCTTGGGGGAGGGTGCAGGATCTTGGTGAGGGGCATATAGGTGCGGAGGTGCAGGGGTCTGGGCATGACGGTGTGGGGTGGCACTTACTTGCCTTTGCACTCTGCACTGCTCCCAGGCACAGCCTCCCACTGCTCCAGCCAATGGGAGCAGTGGGGAAAGCCTCCAGGCAGAGTGCCCATTCACTGGTCTTTCCCTAGCTGGGGGAGGGAGGGGGAAGCGTTTCTTCCCCTTGAGCCAGATAGTGCAGTGAGGTTTGAGATTTTCTCTTCCCCCTTCCCCCTCTCCCCCTAGCGGGAAGGCAACTCAGGTGCTCCAATCTCACAGTGAGGGGGACGAGGAGGAGGGTGAGGCTGGAACACTGTGGGGGGGAAGGAAGTAGGCTAAGCTCAAGCCCCTCACACTTACTTGGGGGACCATGGGAGGGGGGGGGTATTTGCACCCCTCCTGTGTATGTGTCTGAACACACTGTCTCCAATATGGATTTACCTTCCCCTGCTTAACTTGTTATAGATTATGAATAATAGATGATGATGATTACTAATAAAGTTTTAATTGCATAATTATCAGGCTGTAATGATATGGTAGTGTTAATGCCACTCACCATGTAATTGCCATTGTTCCCAGTGGCATTGTCATGTGGTTAATGCCTTGCTACAGCAAAATATCCTGCATTTTTTATGCTAACTATGCTGTTTAACTCTTCTTAGCATTCTAACATTTGTCAATTCTCAGAACAGTGGGTGATTTTACACAGTTTACCTGCTGTGAATGGGAATGACTAGGTCAGAAAGATCACTTTCTTAGGAGAGGCAGCTGCTTCTTTTTACACATACACAAACACACACACTCTTTATGCAACCCTTTAGACATCAGTGGGGCATCAACATCTAATGACCCTAGGCTGTCATAGCTAATATCCTCTTAAGAGAGAAACTTGTTTGTTTAGGCACATTTTGAAAAGTGCCAATTCCCAAAAGCTCTAGGCACTTAGACAAATATATAGAAATACAAAATAAATTGTCTTGCCCTTTATAAACCTGTCTCAATTCACCACATATCCCCCAGCAAAATAACCTCTCCATGCAATCACCCATGTCCTTCAGACAATCCTTTCTAGCAACAGTCTAAATAAACACATGGAGTGGTTCTTGCATTACAATGGGTAATTTCCCATTCAGGTACTTTCACCTTCTAACCACTGTCACTGATGAGCCACATTTAATTCTGATTAAATTAGCACTGTTGTCACACTCCCATTCGATTTAATTAGCACTTTTGTCACACTCCCATTTTGTTTTCGTTCTTTCGTTCTTTCTTTCTTCAGCATCTGAGGAAGTGAGTTGTAGCTCACAAAAAGCTTATGCTCTAATACCCTAATAAATTTATTAGTCTTTAAAGTGGCACTGGACTCCTTGTTGTTTTTTCAATAGTTCAACAAATTCAGGAGGGAGGATCCCTCACAGAAATTACCCTGCCACCATTTAAATCATGAAGCTTTTAGTTCAAGCATATCAGTTGATTTTAATCGCAGTGGTATCACAGAGACAAACTAGCTAGCTTCCAAACCATTTAGGGCTTTATAGAGGGGAAAAAACCCCTACATATAACTTCCTGGAAACTAACAAAAAAACTCCAATGTAGACTTCATAATAATGAAGATCAACTTAATATGTAGACAATCATATTCCATACTAACTTCCATTCCATACTAACTTCCATTAGATCATCTTAAATTGGAGTTTTGCTCTTAATAGTGACTTCATAAGAATAGGCTTGGTGTGGAGACATCTGGCTACCAAGTCTGATTTTCATATCAGATTTGCTCACTTTCTGAGGGGGAAGAATAAATTAGAGGGTGGACCTCCCTCGTCCAGCACCTTCGGGACCAGGGATTTGCCAAACAATGGGAATGGGCCATGCTGCCCCTGGCTAGGACTCCAACCATCCCTGCTGCTGCCTGCCCGGCCATGGCTCCCCAGGCTGGAGCTCCATGGCTGCCGGGGCTCTGTGGCTGCTGCAGCTGCCAGGATTGTTGGGGCGCCGCGGCTGCTGCAGCTTCTGGGATTCTGCAGTCACTGCCGGCCCCCTGCTACTGTCTGGCATCAGGGGCCTGATCTCCCTGCTGTGCCCTCCTTTCCTGGCTGAGTCGCACCCCCAGCCTCCTTATACTTGGACTCTGTGGTCCAGGAACATCCATGGTCCTGCCAGTTAAGGGAGGTACAACCTGTATTTCTAACAACTAGCTCAGAAAACTCAGTGTGGGATCTGAAGTCAAACTGTTTTGTCACTGCCTAATGCATCATGGCCAGGTAATAAAGATTCTATAGTATGAAGGCTGCCCACACTTACATCTGTGCAACTCAGTTTTCCTCAAATTGTTCCCTCACTTGCACCTACAATCTTCCAGTTGGAACTTGGTTAACAATTATATATGATTTTCATATTTTAATTGAAGTCGGTGTCATGGGTTCATGTTACAAATACCATGCCATGTATGATGCTGTATGAGATGGTACACCATAATTTCAATTAATTTTATTTTCAATCAATTAATTATTGTATTAATTTTATTTAGCTTTTTGACTGCTAAGCTATACTAAGAATTTTAATGTGCCTATGCTTGGTGCATGAGCAAGATTTTATTTTAGCAAACTGTGAAATAGGCAAATATATGCTGAAATATACAGAAGATAAAGGCAATGTGCAGACATGCTATTCTGGTAGTCTTAATTTTTGTATTTCCAAGATATAAAATGGATGCTTTGTACTCTTTGATCTAGCATAAGGCAATTCCAAGGATCAACACTCCCAAAAGGCTGCAAATAGCTCCTTTAGAACACTGCAGCTCCAGTGCTTAAGTAAGTGTTTGACTTCAGTGGGACTTCTTGTAGGCCTGGTCTTCTACACTAGACCAGGAAGGTCGGTTTAAGGTATGCAACTATGTAAAATGTGAGGCTGGAGTTGGCTTACCTTAAGCCAAGCCTTGGTGGCATCCACACTCGGGGAGGCTGATGGGAGCAAACGCTCCCATTAGCTTTTCTTACTCCTCACAAAAGGAGAAGTACCGGATGCTGGTGGGAGCTGACCTCAGCAATCGATTTATAGGTCTATACTAGACCTGTTAAATCTAATGCCAGAAGATTGACCTCCGGAGTGTCAATATTCTGGTAAGTATAGATGTGCCTATGTGTAAGGCAGTGAGGGGAAACCAAGGATAATAAGTGGGCCACATGAGTGGTTCTCCTCCATCTCAGTGGGCTGCAAGATTGTCATAGCCAAGATGATATCCCAGGATATATTAGTTTTGGTAATTGCACTTGCATACCTAGAATTTGTGGAGTGTGCCAGTTGAACCATAGCAGCATTTTGATTATTTGCAGAGGGAACACACAGCTCTCCATGATCTTATGTGCAATTAGCACACACCTCACTTCATATGCCCTTGCTTTAAGAGCATCTCACTTTTACAGTACCAGTAGGAAAAGAACCCTAGGTGGCCGAAAACCAGCGGAATCCCGTAACCCTGTGCATCGGCAATGGTAAACAAAAGGTCTCACATAGAACCTTGATGGGCCACACCTAGAACCCTGATGGGCTTTATGCAGGGCGCAGGTTGCCCACTACTGGTATGAGGGAAAGCATTATGTACGTTTTGCAGGTTCAGGCCCTGTGATGGAGACTTACCTTATTGTAAGCTCCTTGAGGCAGAGACACTGTCTTTTGTTCTGTGTTTGTGCAGTGCCTAGTTCAATGGGGTCTTTGTCCATTACTGGGTTTCCTAGATATTACTGTGATATAAATAATAATGTTATCTACTGTATATTTTGATTTTATTATATGTACAAAGTAACAACTATGATTGATAGTAATTTACATGAAGTCATAGGCAGTTTTCATTAAAATTACCTAAAATGTCTAATCCATTTTGAAATACTTGTTTGCAAACCATAAAAACTGGGTCAGAGCAAAGGTCCAGCTAGCCCAGTATCCTGTCTGCCGACAGTGGCCAATACCAGATGCCCCAGACGGAGGAAACACAACGTGATCCCTCTTCTGTCAACCATTTCCATTTTTTTCTAATTCAAACCCTTTGGGTTTTTAGGTACTCCATAAAGTAATGCAAGATGTGGAAACTTTGTTTTTCTTACCTCACATTTTGTAACTATGCAGTAAAAAGTACATAAACAGAAATGTTAAATTGTGGACTTAGCACACAACTTTCATTACCAATTTTATACCATTTAAAAATAGTTCAAGTATAAATGCTTAACCCCAGGTTTCATATTGTTAAGAATAGACCCTTTCCTGTAGTATACAGATGCTAAAAGGCACAGGTGTCATCAGAGCCCTATTAAATACATAACTTTGGGGAACAGAAATGTTGTTTCTTTAAACTTAATATACAACAAATGATCTTGTAATACTTTATAGACAAACAAAACATGTATGGTATCATGAGCTTTCGTGGGCACAGCTCACTTCTACAGATAATCTTGAGTGGATTAAAGTTTTGGTTTTGGCTTTCTGTGGCTGGTGGAGGAATATAATGATAGCAGGAGTAAATTGCTGTTGAATTATTACATTTAATTTACATTTTTTATTTATTTAAACAAATAATCCCTTTTCGTGATGTGATTCACTGAAATCTATTCATATAAGATTCTGATTCATTTAACAGGAACAGGTTTGTTGAAGTTTCACGATAGGTACAGGATGTGGGGATTTGCAGCATAATGTGTGCATCTCTATTTGGTATTTGTCTTGAATGGGTTCCATATCATGGGCTGTTCAACTCTGGGTATTGGAAATATACAGCTTTTCATCTTCTCTGCTAGGTCACTTGTTCAAAGGCAGACCACGTCAGTAATAACTGAAAGTTCTTATCCTCAGTTGGCTTTTTCATGCTCTCGGTCCGGCCTCTAGTACAAAGTTATCTACAGCACAAAAGCTTCGACCCCAGCTAAATGGTATCTTTCTCTGAAGTCTTATAGAGGCCGTGGATAAATATGGAGCTACCGCGATCTTCCTGACCCTCGTGGTCATGCAACTCATGAGTAAAGCATATGTTTGGGATGAGGAATCTTCTATTGACACTGCCAAAGATACGTCTAATCTCTGACCAAACTGAGAACTTGAGTCTTCTGCACTTTCATTTTGTCATGTTTCCCCTACAATAAAGTTGTGAAAACTAGCTGAAGAACAGTGTTATTTGACTGGAAGTAAGACTATGTGGTATTGTGTGACAGTCCATTAACAGTGGAATCTAAGCCTAGTTTTCCTTGTCAACAGAGTAGCTAAGTACCATTTCTTTTAGTTGCCTTTTCCTTTTCCAAACCAGGAGGAGGAATAAAGAATGAACCACATATGACAGATGCTAGTCAGATTGTTTAGCACATTTTTGGATGGTGCTCAAATACCATCATGGAAGGTATAAAAATCTTAATGGAATAGAAATATTGAACACCATGAGAAATGGAGTGTTCAGGGTTTATGGAAGGCCACGTAATATAGAGGTGAGGGCTTTGGACTGCTTATAAGACGACCTGGATTCTATTCTTCGCTCAGCCCTGCGAGATATGGGCAAATTTCTTCACCAATTTCCCCTCCATCTCCTTTGTCTTCTCTGTAAGTTCTTTGAAGGGAGTGACTTCAGCGATGTTTGTACAAAGCCTAGGAGGAATGTTAGATGGTGTGTAATTAAACAGTTGTGTTAACCGCTTCAAATTCTAGCAGCAGTGCAGTGGGGACAGGCAGGTCTTCAGAGCTGGTGCTTGGGGGCAGCTGGCTTTTAAGATGGTTCCTCTCAAGCACCAGCTCCTGCCTTCCTCCTTCCGGCTGCCTCTGGAGAACGCTGCATGGCAGGGAGGATACATGTAGTTGACAGGATTAACCGATAAGCCTAGGCTTACTGGTTTATTGTGTAGTCTCCTACATGCTTATATCCCTAGAAGAGCGTAGCACAGTGAGGCCCCAATTGCTGTTGTGACCTCTAGATACTACTGTAATTAGAAATGTATTAAGTATAGTGGCTTATTGTAGCATTCTGTCTCCCTGCAGCTTTTGCCTGAAGGCTAAGGGAATAGTGAGTCCATCAGATGACACTGACCTACAGTGAGCATCATCTGAAAATGCCTATCCTGCTCTTTGCTACAGGAAAGCCGTTGTCTCTGCAGGCTGGCCATAACATAGTGAGTCTTCTCAGCTGTGGTTTGCAAATGCTGTCATACAAAGGGATTCACTCCTCTTGCTTCTCTGATTACTCAGCTCCTCATGTCCCTTTTGTGGTGTATGGCATCCTCGTAGCTTTGCTTGGTCTTGCAGTATGTGCAGAAACCGCTCCCGTTCATCCCCTGCTAACGGACTGCAAATTAATTTGGTTGTTGGGGCTGAATGAATGAACAGCTGTGTAGTTAATTATGCAGAATGGTATAGAAAAATGTAGTGCTAATGTTTTATACCCTCATTATCCCTGCAGTATGGAATAAATTTTTCAACATGACAATGGCTAAGGCAATATTTCCCACATAATTTATTTATTACAGACACAGTGAAGCATGCAGCTTTCTCTTCATTCTGGCAGAAAGGAAGGGGTTGGAAGACCGAGACCTCAGTGCAACCCTTTTTTTAATTCATCTGTAATTGAAGTTGGGGAAGAAGGTGGGAGGGCAGAAATGCAATGGATAAATTTGCTATCTAGAAAAATCTAAATATACTGATTTGTCTTGCTGTTTTGTGGTGCAGCAGATGTATCAATGGATGGTCCCATTTTCACATCCCTGTCTTCTCTCATTGATTGGTTGGCTGTTATTTACTCCATTATTCAAAGCTGCCTTTATTTCTGTTCCACCTCCTCTCTCTGCTATCATTTCCACTTGTCTCATTGCAGAGCACATTTGAATCACCATGAATAAAGTAGCAAACGCATATTCCCCATATCTCCTCCTGGCACTGTTTCTCTGTCTCTTTTTTTTATTTGCCTCCTTTCTCCTTCATGGTGCTGTCTTTCTTTTCATCATCTTCATCCTCAAACCTTCCTGTCAAGGACTGATTGTCATTGGAGAAACTGGAGCAAGCTCAGCTCCTCAAAGGCATTTAGGTACCTATCTCTCATTGAAATTAAAGGGAATTAGGTACCTTAACTGCCTTTGAGAATCTGTGTCCAAGTCCCTGTCAAAGAGGTGGGTCTTGCATTTCGATCCAAACACGTCAGATGTCAGCTCTGTCTACTTTCCTTTGGAAGTAGCTGCTGCCTTGCTGCTGACAATGCTCTTTTCCCACAATGCCTCAGATCTGAATGTATCTACTAACTGTAACTCGTGGCACATTGTGGAAGAATTGGTGGTCTCTGAGTTTACTTGGGTCCTTGGGTTTACTTGGGCAAGGGCCTGGTAGCTTAGAACTAGAATTTTGAATTCAGCCCAGAAAAAAATGTGTAACTAGCAATTAATGTGTTGGTGCCTGCCTTTGCTGTTCAGCAGAGAGAAGCTGAATTAGTTGTAATTTTTGTCTGAGGTATGCCTTAACCACCACGTAGATACAATTTCCCTTCATTGTGGGGAAGGGGGGCGTAGTCCAAATCACAGCCTATCCCTTTCTGAACTGAAATCACATCACCAGTGAAATACAACTAACTCTGGAAAAAGAGCAGAACCCAGGATGGCAAGCAATAGAGAGCTCATTGTGCCGTAGTGGGATGTGTCATTGAATAAAGAACATTATTAAAGTATAGAATAGAGATGTTAAATATCGGTTAATTGAATAGTTGAATAACCTCATGAATTCTTATCGGTTAGTTGACTCTTCTATAGTCCCTGTGGGGCAGGGCTGGCAGCCAGTGTGCCTCACTCCCAAGGAGCCCCCTGCTACTCGGTGCTGCTGCCTCCGTACCAGAGGCAGCAGTATGTGATGCCAAGCAAGATCTGGTCTGTGAGGGGAGCCTGTTTAAAAACCAGCCCCCTCACAGACTATCTGCCTGTTACCCTGTGCTGTTGCCTCTGATAGAGGCAGCAGCATGGGGTGACAGCAGCCCTTGTCTCGGGAGAGCTCTGAGCTCCCGGACCCGGTGCAAGCTAGAACTGAGCTGGGCTGCCTGCCTGCCTGGCTCCTAATACGCTTGAAATGCAGAGCCACAGCAGGGGAAGGTCCTGGACCCATCACAAGCCAGGACTGAGCTGGGCTGCTGGCCAGCCTGCTAAAAAATTTACTGGTGGGGCGTGGAGAAATGCATGTAGTCCATAGCATTAACCTATATGCTTTTGCTTATCGGTTAATCGGTTAATTGTCTTCACTATTTCATCCCTAGTACAGAAACCCCAAACTTTTCAACTTTTTATATGTAATTGTGAAGACCATCCCTTCTGGTTGGCACAAAGGAAAAGGTGGTAAGGATTCTGTTTTTCCAGAGAATGCAGATAAATTGTTACAGGATATGTGGTTAAGTCATCCTCTAACATTTGATCTTGGGTAATAGTGAATATCACAAATGTTTCAGGAGGAAATGATTTTGAGTTTTATTTCCTTCAAGTATTTGAATGCTGATATCACTTTTTATCTTAATTTGTACCATATGCTGTCTTCTATTAATTCTGTAATGCAACTTTGGACTGTAATTTGCTTGGAAAAATGCAGTCAAAAATAAAACTGTGTTGTACTGAAATATGCTGACGCCAGCTTTGAAATTTCCTTTCTCTAAATGAAGTTTCCATCCTAAATGTAGGTTTCTCAGATTTTAGTAGTATTTTAACTAGTCTTTTGTTTGACTCACCTTATAAACCAGAATAATAGTCATTTTTGTTATACCGCAGGTTTTCAATTAATCCAATATGAAATTTACTTACTGGTTCTGTGCCAATTCCAGGTGAACTGCATTTAACCTCTGAGCACCTTTTTGGCACAGTTAGCAGCTGCTTAGTTGAGAGCCTTTTATGCAAGAGATCCAGGGTTAGCTCGCTGTTCAGCGTGCTCTTCTAGTTAAATTCTAATGGCTAGTAAACTATTCTGCTGCATGACTAGGAGACAGTGCATCCAGACATGGTGGATAAGAGTAAACTAGAAAAAAAAAAGCCCATTTTTCTGCCTTCTAGATGGCTTCAGGTGAATTTATGAACCTTCCAATATTCTAGTTTGTATAGCTTGCCAAGAAGCCCATTTAAATAAAATTAAATAAGAAGAGAAAGTTAATTATTTAAAGATCAGAAAATTGTGTTGTATACAATAAGTTTTTCTTTGTTCAAATTACTGCACTGTCTGAATAGTTTAAAATCAAAAAGCTCTTAACTGCTTTCTTACAATGTAGAATAAAATGCAAAAACACAAGGAAATTAGTGTGCAAGAGAAATCTGCCTTAATAATATGCCTACAATACAGACGGACAAAAAAAGCTAGGCAGTTCTAGAATTCCGGTCTTTCACTTGCACCATTATGTGAAAAGCAGATGATTAGAATTTCCAAAGAGCATATATAAATAATCACACTGAATTTCTTTAGCACCTTTCACCTGATGATCTCAAGGTGCTATTATAGTGTAAATAAATACACAGTTCAACAATGAATCTTCCTGAATTACAACTATCCAGATTTCCACTTTCTATGCTTTTTTAAAGAAATCCCTCCATTTTATAAAGCTTTCCTGAAATTCCACTTTTGTAAATTATATTTATTATTATTATTATTATTTTATTTCATTAATTTCCCATAGCATATCTGTATAGACAGGGAATAGGATTCAGGTTATCTGGCTCTCAGATTCCTGTATTAACTGATGACCATTCTTCTTCTCACCTATTGGAAAGTTAATTGTGGATTGCATGTACAAAAATATGGAACTGCTTTCATGTGCACTATATATTTCAGGTCAGCTTCTGTAAACAATTTTGTATTTTCACGAATACTTCTGTGTGCCCTATCTGATGCTTTTTAAAAATAGGTAGACAACTCTGATAAGTGTAGATGTGATACTTGTATTCTTCTATCTACATTAAAAAGGCACATCATTGTAGCCTTGCCACAACCACTTATTTTCATGCTGTTATTCAGGCATAAAATCAAGGTTTACTTAAAACTTACTTATGGATGTTAGTGACTGGAAATTGTGTACAGGGGAATTTGTAAATTATGAATCTGCTTGCAATTTTTGCGTATGTGCCTTTATGAATCCTTTTTGAAAGTGTAAAGTAAATTTTTCAAGATCACTTAAGAGAGTAACATGCCTAAATTTCATTTTCAAAAGTCACTTAGACTCATTGAAAGTCAGTGGGACTTACTCCTAAGTGCCTAAGCCACTTTTCAAAATAGGATTCAGGCTTCTAAGTACTCTTTTTTTTTTTTAACTGTTAATCTCATATGAACTGAACACTTAGGCACAAGGATGTTGAATTAAGGATTCCACTATTTAACTTTGTGTCTTTCCTTTTGTTAAGTATCACGACGTTGATGGCTTTTCAATTTAATTGCTGAGGTATTATTTATGAGATCTTTTGCCTGCAACTGCTGTAATCTATTTCCCAGTCTATTGTTTCTATCCACAAAATTATAGTCTCTTATGAGTGACCCCCCACATCTAGACAATATGCAGAGCAATTAGATCCTATACAGGTCCTCTTAAATAAAATATAAATCCAGCTGGTGAGATGTTTGAATAGTGTTTTCCCTTTAAAGATTGGTGTGCCACAGGTGCTGTTACTTGTGGTCACAATGTAATGGAGATCAATTTTGGCAGAAGAGGGAGGTAAACTGGCATATGTCCTTTGCAATCTTTTAGTTATACAATTTTTCTGACATTTACAAGGTGAAAACTCACAAAGCTGGTTTGTGAGGGGAAAGAATTCACATAACCCCTCCCAAATTCTGGGCAGGCCTGGAGCACTTGTGCGGGAGTGAACTTTATGTAGGTTTTCACACCCACTAGAATGACATACTCCTCGATATTTTGGTATTGTCTTCATTTTGGCCACCCTATTTCACAGGCTACTTTTGAAAATCTCTGCTCATGAAGTAGAAAAAAATAAACCAAACCAAAAACCTTAAGGCATAGAGAGAAACTGGTGGAACCTTCAACTCTTGATGTCTTCAAATCATATCTAGATACCTTTCTGGCATATCCATTCAAATAGTAAAAAAACTTAAACAGTGAATAGTCCTGCAGCACCTTAGAGACTGACAAAAAAAGGAGATGGTATTGTGAGCTTTCGTGTTTTTTTTTTTAACAGACTAACAACGCTACCCCTCTGAAACATTCGAATACTAGTTATTGGTTTAAATAAAATACTGATTTTATTTCTGTGGGGTTTATATGACCTTATGGTTCTCTTCTGACCTTAAAATCTATGAAAAAGTAAGATTTGCCCAAGATCACAGAGGTGTTTGGGAGAGCTTGACCCACAAGATTATTCTCTTAGGGTATGTCTACACAGGAAAGTTATTTCAAAATAACAGCTGTTATTTCAAAATAACTTTCCTAGCTTCTACACAAGCCAACCGCTATTTCAAAATTAAATCGAAATAGCAGAGCGCTTATTTCAAATTTGATAAACCTCATTCTATGAGAAATAACGCAAAATTCGAAATAGCTATTTTAAAATAAATGCTGTGTAGACACTTATTTTGAAATAGGGGGCCTCCAGCCTTCTGCCCTGGTGGCCACTCCAGCCTCAACCATGAACACTTCTCTTCCTCTCCCCATCCCTGGAGCCCTTAAAGGGGCAGACTCTGGCCTCAGTGCCTGTGCCAGCTCCAAGCCTG